>CM076578.1:939202469-939402457 GCA_034641835.2 Pinus albicaulis
TATCAAAGAGAAGAAGTTTCAAGAAGGAGATTGGGCATTGTTATTTGACTCCAAGTTTAAAGATTTTCAAGGGAAATTTCAGACTCATTGGCTTGGGCCATATGAGATTGACAAGATCTTTAGCAATGGAGCCGTAAGAATCAAGACCATTGATGAGTTTCAAACTCCTCTTATTGTGAATGGCCATAGATTGAAAGTTTATCATAAGCCACTCTCTAAAGAGGATTTTGTCAAGATGTTTCAAGAAAGTTCTGCAATCAGGCTGGTACAGAAGAATTCTTCTTCTCCACCAGCCTAGCTTTTGTTTTTCAGTTTAATATATATATATATATATATATATATATATATATATATATATATATAATTGTATAAGCCTGAAAACCAATCATTGATTGGCAGTCTTATACAGAAAATATAGGGTGAAAATCAGGGAAACCTGACACTCTATATTTTCCAAAAAAAAAAAATCTCTCCTTCATTTCACAAGCTTTGTCACCACCCACTCCACTTCATTCCACTTCATTCCATTTCATTTCATCTCATTCCACTTCATTCACTTCATTTCATTCCATTCCATCAATAAAAATATTTTTCATGACCATTTCCATCTGGTCATTTGTCATTTGTTCATTTCCATTCATCAAAGTAATAGCTGTGTCAGTTTCCGCAGCTGACATCTATTTCCGCAGCTGACTCCAGTTTCCGCAGCCAGAAGCAGATTTCGCAGCTACTACTCTGTTTTCAAAGAGAATGTACAGTCAGATGTTATTTCCATAATTATGAAATAAAATGCAGGTGAGAGGATAAATGGAGCATTCAAGACACCAATGGAGATCAATCAATTGAAGACCAAGGGCAAAAGCAAAGATTCCAAAGGTATGAATAAAATTTATTTCAAATAGTATTGAAAAACACATTTTTATATAGTTTTAAACCATGAGATCTACCCATTACGCGCAATGATTATATTGAAAGTTCCGTAACCTTTCACGATCTCCATGTTATCCTCTTTCATTCATTCATAAACGGTTTCATCATTGAAATTCCGATTCTCACTCATGTTCCAATATCCCACCGGAGATAATGAGACGTATTTGAGTTGACAAAGGACTCTTACAAGCCGCATAACTTCATAACCGTTGATTGAAACGTGTTCATATTTATTACACAGCCACCAAAATTCAAAATGCTGCCGAATGTATTATACTTTGTTAACCTCTTTGTCGTGTCTCTGCCATGTTTACAAAACCCCACTCTACTCATTCTCACTCCCTGTTTCACTCCATTTCGTTCCTTTTGCTCATTCTCACTCCCGTATATCTACCCACAGTCTTACTCCATTCCGTTTATGGTACTCATTCCCATTTTATGATACATTCCCACAGTCATTGTGTTTGATCCTGTGTATTCAGTCGTTCCATTTCCACTTAAACCCTCACGAAGGCAAATTTGTGAAGCACAGAAAAGTGAAATGGGTAAATTGCTAAGGGCAGAGCCGGAAGGACCAAAGTTTATAGAGGGATATCTGCAAGCAAAGGAGATATTGAAGAAAGCAAAATGGCTGCGTTTTATTCAGAAATTCAGAGGTTACCACAGAGAAGTTACGAAAGCATTTGCAAGGTCGTTTGATGGCTCAGAAGCATAAATTGGAGACCTCAAGTTTTCGGTCAATGAAGCATCAATAGCAACAACCACGGAACTTCTTCAGGAGGGAGAACGTTGGTTCAAAAATAAAAGCATCAGTGATGAGGCATGGAGAACAATCCTACGAAATCAAGGTATGGACATAACTGTTTTTAAAAGAGGAATCCCTGTGCATGCAATAAAAGAGGAATGGGCCACTTTACTGCTAATTGTTCAGAAATTCATTACATGTGAAGGCCGTTTTGGGTCCATGTACATGTACCATACCAGGCTATTGATGAATTTTCTAGAAAACCAAACTCTCAATATCCCATATTTTCTATTCAATAGCTTGAAGAAAATGGCTGTGACTGTTCAAAAACACTTAGGAGATGTAGAGCCTCATCTATATCACCACGGCCTTATAAAAATTCTGATTGAAAAGGAGTTAAAGGAAAGAAAAGATACATGGGAACAATTTCTAGTTAGAAATTTCTTTGAGGAACCTCAGGAAATTCCTGAAGGTAGTTCAATAAGAAGGAGTAGAAGAAAAAGAATACATGTTGAAACCCAAATTACTCCTACTCAGGAAATTCCCGCAGCTAGCACAGCAAGAAGAAGTAGGAAGAAAAGAACAATTGAGGAAATCCAAAACACTCCTACTACTATTATGAAAAGAACTAATAAGGAAGAGAGATTGGTAAAAAGGAAGAAGAAGGAAATCAAGGGTAAGAAGCCAATAATACCAAAAGAGAAAGAAGCTATTGAGGCTGTACATAAAACTTCTTCTTCTGAAGAAGAAGATCATCAAATGCTTTCTGAAAGATTAGTCTATCTTCAAAAACAGTCATCTATATCCAAGAAGGCAGAGAAAGGAAAACAAAAACAAAAGGATAGTGTACCACAGCGTGTGAGGAGAAGCAACAGGCTTAAGGGGAAATTGAGAAAAATGCAAATTAAGGGTCCTCATTTCATTGATTTGGGTGAGGAGACATCTGAACAGTCCCCAACTGACCATAGTCCATCTCAATCAGTTAGTGAACCTGGTTCCTTTCATTCCCAATCAGACAATGAGCATACTCCATCTTATTCTCAGCAAAATATTGATGTAAGCCCTCCTCGGCCAGATTTTGAACATAATTCTCCTTTACAGAATTTTGGGGACAGCTCAATCAAAATGACACCTGAAATAGACCCCAAGCAGCAGGAGGTATATGACTATATAGAATCCTTGGAAAAGGCAGCCACAGGTCCAAGTACTTCTTCCATTCAGCCTCATACATTACAGGATGATTTAGTTCAATCATTAAAACAGGAAATTTTTGAGCCGGAGCTTTTAAATAGGCACATCAAAAATGAAAATGAAACATTGAAAGAACAAGGCAAACTGGACAAGATCATCCATGATAATACTATGTTACATTTGGGAATTTGGCAAAAGAAGAATAAGAAATTAAAAAGGAAATGCCAGAGATTGAGCAGAGCACTTGTGAATATCAAATTTAGGTGCTTAATGAAGAAACCCAGAATGATGGCAGTACCAAAGAAGAAGAGAAGGGGATTGGATGTGCTGGCTGAAGTATCAAGGCACATGAATTGAAGAAAGAGTATCAAAATTTTGGTTGCATGAGGACATGCAACACCTTCACAGTGGGGGTATGTTGAGTCCCAAATTTGCATCTTTTCCATACACTTTTCCATACCTTTTTCACTCTCCTAAACCTCCCAAATTGTCAATATCATGTGCAAAAGAGCATTTAACATGGTTTTTAATTATATTTGTTGTGTAACCAGCTTCAAAAGTAGAAGAAAAGAGATATAAACGCCTTAGAAATAATCCACTTCGAGGGGGCAACCTCCAATACATTACATAAATGCACAATTCTTGGATGATACAATTCACAAAACCTCCTTTCTATATATAGGAGTCCATGGGGCCATAAGGTAATCCTAGCCGACCTAACAATAATAATTTAAGGGCACAATAATAACAAAATGGGGGTTACAAGGGTACAATAATAACAATAAGGGGTTTAAACTAACAATAATAAGGGGTTATACTAGTGATATAGGGACCTAATATGCCCCTCTCCTTCAAAAAAGTGTTGTCCTCAACACTTGAGTAGCTCCGGGTGCTTCTGTATAAAATTCTCATCCTCCCATGTAGAATCTTCAGTGGGTAAGTTCTTCCACTTGATGAGATACTCCGAAATTGATCGATTCCGTAGTTGTCGAGTTCTTTTTTCCATGACTGCTTCAGGTTCCAATATGATTTTCCCTTCCCCATCAAGTTCTGGCAATACTGTTTGAACTGGAAGATTTTCACCTATAACCTTCTTTAAGCATGAAACATGGAAACCTGGATGTACTCGCGAAGAAGCAGGAAGCTCCAATTTGTATGCCATAGTACCAATCTTTTGCAACACCTTGTAAGGACCATAGTAATTTGGCGATAATTTATTATCCTTCTTTTCTTGCTTGAGGGACATTTGTTTGTATGGTTGTAGCCGTAAAAATACCCAATCTCCTACATCAAAACTTCTCTCGCTACGATGTTGATCTGCCTGTTGTTTCATTCGATTTTGTGCCAAATTCAGATTATCCTTTAAGAGTTGGAGAACTTCTTGCCGATGCTCGATGTGATCTTCCACTGCTTGAACCTTCGAATTTTCCCTTAAAGATGATGTGATGGATGGTGGATGATATCCATAAAGTGCCATAAATGGGGTCATTTTTGCTGCAGTATGGAGGGAAGTGTTATACCACCATTCAGCGAGAGGTAACCACTTGACCCATTGTGTTTGTTTATCAGATACAAAACAACGAAGATATCCTTCCAAACATTTATTTACCTGGCGATAGTCTTTGTTCCAAAAAGTGTTTAAGACTATCATGATCAGTTTTTACCTTGAAGTGTCTTCCCATTAGGTAAGTTCGCCATTTCTTTAGTGCATGTAGTATTACTAACATTTCCTTCTCATAAATAGGTTTCTGTAAATACTTTCCTTTGATTGGACGACTTTCAAAAGCAATGGGTCTTCCTTCCTGCATTAAAACTGCACCAATTCCATTTCCTGAGGCATCACATTCCACAATAAAGGTTTTTGTGAAGTCTGGTGTAGCTAAGACCGGTGCTAGGCACATTGCCTCTTTAAGACGTTGAAAGGCCTTAGTTGCTTCAGGAGTCCATGAAAATGCATCTTTCTTCAATAATGTTGTTAGAGGTGCTGCTATTCTCCCATAATTCTTAACAATCTTGCGATAATACCCTGTTAACCCGAGAAATCCTCGCAACTGCTTTATGGTTGTGGGAACTTTCCATTCCTTAATGGCTTTAATTTTGTTAGGGTCTACTTTAACACCCTCGTGAGATACGATATGACCCAGATATTCCACCTCTTGTACTCCAAAGAAACATTTGGATGTTTTTGCATATAATTGTTTCTCCTGCAATAGTTTGAGCACCCTGTCAACATGTTCAACATGATCCTTCAAGACCTGATATAGATTAGTATATCATCAAAAAATACTAGCACAAATTTTCTAAGGAAGGGTTTGAAAATGGAATTCATCAACCCTTGAAATGTAGAAGGTGCATTGGTAAGGCCAAAAGGCATGACCAAAAATTCATAATGACCCTCATGAGTTCGAAATCTTGTTTTTGGAATATCTTCAGTCTTCATTCTAATTTGATGATATCCTGAACGAAGATCCAACTTGGTAAAATAAATTGCTCCATGTAATTCATCCAATAATTCATCAATCACAGGAATGGGAAATTTATCTTTAATGGTGAGCTTATTGAGCTCCCTATAATCCGGACACATTCGCCATCATCCATCCTTCTTGTGTACCAATACTACAGGAGCAGAGAAAGAACTTTGACTAGGTTGAATTATACCCGCCTCTAACATTTCTGCAATCATACGTTCAATTTCGCTCTTTTGGACGTAAGGATATATATAAGGCCTGATGTTTGGAGGAACACTTCTGGAATCAAATGAATAGCATGATCATGATCACGAATAGGTGGGAGTCCTTTGGGAGTTTCAAACACCTTGGAATGATTGTCCAAGACTTGTTGGAGATCTGCAGAAATAGATGATTTTGATGTTGGAACTTCTAGTGAGCATAATTGTGCAATTACGCCTCGCTTTTCTTTCTTTAGAAGCTTTGTCATGACATTAGAGCTTATTATCTTTCCCTTCTTCCCCGTAATACCCCGTAATTCGACTTCCTTTCCTTCTGAAAAAAATTTCAAGAAAATTTCTTGAAAATTAAAAGCTACCGTCCCCAAAGATTGTAGCCATTGTACTCCTAGTACAACATCAGCACCTCCCATAGGAATGGAAAGCATTGGACTAGTCAATACATATTCCCCCATGGTTAGCTTGATATTATGGCATTTTCCGGAGAAATTTATAGTTCCTCCATTTGCAACCATCACTTGACATTCTGGTGCTGGGTATAGGAAACAATTTAATTCCTTGGCTACCTTATAATGAATAAAATTATGGGTGCTACCTGAATCAATCAACACTATTTCCCTTTTCTTCTTTATATGTCCTTCTATCTTGAGAGTTTGAGGAGTGGTAATTCCTGCCAGTGCATTACACGATATGGTCGGATTCATTTCTTCCTCTTCTAGGGCTGGTTCCTGGTGTATATCCTCTTCTTGTTCATTTCTTCTTCCTCTTCACAATCTATGTAAAATAATTTCTTCTCAGCACACTTATGACCTTTAGTGTATTTTCTATCACAACTGTAGCAAAGCCCTTTTGCTCTTTTTCTTCCAATTTTTGTGGTGTCAACCTTGTAGGTTGTGGAAATCTAGGCGTAGAAACACTTCCTTCTTTATAGAATTGAGTGGTAGGCTTCCTTGTCGCCATAATTTTACATTCAACTTTTCTTGCCAACTTGAATACCTTCTCCAATGAATCAGGTTCCAAAACACGAACTTCATGTTGGATGTTATCCTTTAGAGTACCTAAGAAGAGATCAATCCTGTGTTCCTCTGGAATATTAGTTACCCTTATATTCAATTTTGGAAGTCCTCAATGTGCTGCCCCACTAAACCCTTTTGTTTGAGATTTATCAATTGGCTAAAGAAGGTGTTGCTCTTTGTATCCTCATAATGTGCTATCATTTCCTCCGTAAAAATTGACCAAGTGACAATTTTTTTACGGGAGCAAAGGCATTGATACCATACAAATGTATTTTGTTCTAAATGTAAAGTTGCAATGCGTACCTTTTGTGTGTTTTGTACGTTATGGAGATCAAAATATTTCTCCCTCTGTAGTATCCATGTTACAGGATCCTTTCCATCAAACTTCCTCATATCCATTTTTGGAATATGGTGGTTCTTCCCGCCAACATTCGAGTTTATGGAATCATGATTAACATTTATTTTGTTCTCATCAGGAGGTTCTTCTCCTATATTTCCGCCATTAGGAATCATTTCTGGTTTTAAGCT
Organism: Pinus albicaulis; assembly: GCA_034641835.2. NCBI lineage: Eukaryota > Viridiplantae > Streptophyta > Pinopsida > Pinales > Pinaceae > Pinus > Pinus albicaulis. The sequence continues at coordinate 939,209,566 of CM076578.1, forward strand.
TGTCATCGAGCCTTCCATGTATGCTTTTAGATCATTCTTCATGTCATCCATCTTAGCTTCCATGCCGACTTCCATGCCATCCATCTTAGCTTCCAAACCATTCATCTTAGTTTCCACGCCTTTCTTCAAACCGTCCATATTCACTTCCATGCCTTTCTTCAAACCGTCCATCTTCACTTCCATGCCTTTCTTCAAAACTTCTATTTCATTTTTTGTTGTTCTTTGCGAGAGCGAAATTTGTTGCATTTGCTCTTGTAATTTTGACATGTCATGTTGCCATTCTTCATCTTCATGAGTAATAGTAGAGCCTTCTAAAGGCTTAATGGGTGTTGAATTCTTTTTAGGGGCCATTTCAGACTCCAGTATTGATATCTATTCTACAATAGGCCCTTGCAATCAATTCAACTTGATTCTTCAAACAAGACTTATGCAATTCGGAAAAAAAATACACACCTTTTACTAGCTTTGAGGAGCTCAATATTGAAATTGTATTATCTCTGTGATTGAAAATATTCGATATCTGAAATTCAGCCCTGTAGTAGCCCTCTAAAGCTTCTTTCAAATGCCACAGGTCTGACCTGATTTTGATTCTCCAAGACAAAGTTGTGTCCAATCTCCCACAATGACCTAATTCTGGACTGGTTCAGTAGAGCGAACTTGTACGACTTGCCACGTGTCACTGTTTTGTCTTTTGTCTCTGAAATTCAAGCCTTCCATGTATGCTTTTAGATCATTCTTCATGTTTTCCATGTTGTCTTTCATGTCATCCATCTTAGCTTCCATGCCCACTTCCATGCCATCCATCTTAGCTTCCAAGCCATTCATCTTAGCTTCCACGCCTTTCTTCAAACCATCCATCTTAGTTTCCACGCCTTTCTTCAAAACTTCCATTTCATTTTTTGTTGTTCTTTGCGAGAGCGAAATTTGTTGCATTTGCTCTTGTAATTTTGACATGTCATGTTTCCATTCTTCATCTTCATGAGTAATAGTAGAGCCTTCTAAAGGCTTAATGGGTGTTGAATTATTTTTAGGGGCCATTTCAGACTCCAATATTGATATCTATTCTACAATAGGCCCTTGCAATCAATTCAACTTGATTCTTCAAACAAGACTTATGCAATTCGGAAAAAAATACACACCTTTTACTAGCTTTGAGGAGCTCGATATTGAAATTGTATTATCTCTGTGATTGCAAATCTTCAATATCTAAAATTCAGCACTGAAGTAGCCCTCTGAATTCTCTTTTGAATGCCACAAGTCTGACCTGATTTTTATTCTCCAAGACAAAGTTGTGTCCAATCTCCCACAATGACCTAATTATGGACTGGTTCAGTAGAGCGAACTTGTACGACTTGCCACGTGTCACTGTTTTGTCTTTTGTCTCTGAAATTGATATCCAAGAAACTAAAGTCTGTGTTCTTGCAACCACTTTTTATGGAACTCCAATCCGATGCCCAGAGAGAGAGTTATTGAAATTTTCCCATGATCACCTCTTTGAGATGAAATTCAGGAGCCTGAAAAAGCACTACCTTCCACAGATCATATCTCCAAGAATATTGTGAACCAAGCTCTGAAATTTTTTGACGAAATTTCTCAGGATTTCAGCTTTGCACCATATGAATTTCAGATTCCGAAACTTCGTAGAAATTTTTTTATAGCGCAAATGCCATGATGACCTGTTTAGGAGCCTGAAAAAAGACCTAACTTCCACAGATCATATCTCCGAAAATATTGCGAACCAAGCTCTGAAATTTTTAGAAAAACTTCCTCAAGATTTCAGCTTCGCACCCTAAAAATTTTAGCTTCTGAAGCTTCGTAGAAAAAAAAGTATAGCGAAAATGCCACGATGACCTGTTTGGAGCAGCGAAACCCTAGAATCCCAAACTTCTGATACCAAATGTTGTGTAACCAGCTCCAAAAAGAGAAGAAAAGAGATATGAACGCCTTAGAAATAAGCCACTTCGAGGGGGCAACCTCCAATACATTACATAAATGAACAATTCTTGGATGATTCAATTTACAAAACCTCCTTTCTATATATAGGAGTCCATGGGGCCATAATGTAATCCTAGTGGGGCCATGATATATAATCTGGCAGGCCTAACAATAATAATTTAAGGGCACAATAATAACAAAATGGGGGTTACAAGGGTACAATAATAACAATAAAGGGGTTACACTAACAACAATAAGGTACTATACTAGTAATATAGGGACCTAACATAGTTCAATTCCTTGGCTACCTTACAATGAATAAAATTATGGGTACTACCCGAATCAATCAACACTATTACATTTTTCTTCTTGATATGTCCTTCTATCTTAAGAGCTTCAAGAGTGGTGATTCCTGCCAATGCATTACATGATATGGTCAGACTCATTTCTTCTTCTTCTAGGGTTTCTTCCTGGTGTATATCCTCTTCTTTTGAAGATTCCTATTCATTTTCTTCTTCCTCTTCACAATCTATGTAAAATAATTTCTTCTCAACACACTTATGACCTTTAGTGTATTTATTATCATAGTTGTAGCAAAGCCCTTTTGCTCTTTTTTCTTCCAATTTTTGTGGTGTCAACCTTGTAGGTTGTTGAAGTCTAGGAGTAGCAACACTTCCATCTTTATATATATGAGTGGTAGGCTTCTTTGACGCCATAATTTTACATTCAATTTTTTTTGCCAACCTGAATGCATTTTCCAATGAATCAGATTCCCAAATACGAACTTCATGTTGGATGTTATCCTTTAAAGTCCCTACGAAGACATCAATCTTGTGTTCCTCTGGAATATCTACTACCCTTATATTCAATTTTTGGAATTACTCAATGTGCTCCACCACTGAAACCTTTTGTTTGAGATTCATCAATTGGCTAAAGAAGGTGTTGCTTTTTTTATCCTCATAATGTGCTATCATTTCCTCCGTAAAAATTAACCAAGTGACAATTTTTTTACTGGAGAAAATCAATCGATACCATACAAATGTATTTGGTTCTAAATGTAAAGTTGCAATGCGTACCTTTTGTGTGTTTTGCACATTATTGAGATCAAAATATTGCTCCATCTGTAGTGTCCATGTTACAAGATCCTTGCCATCAAACTTCCTCATATCCATCTTTGGAATATGTTGGTTCTTCCATCCAACATTAGAGTTTATGACATCACGATTAACATTTATTTTTTTCTCATCATGAGTTTTTTCTACTATCTTTTCGCCATTAGAAAACATTTCTTGTATCAACTTTGCCAAACCTTCGATGCCTACTTTTAGATCATTCTTTATGTTTTCCATTTTCTCATCGATCTTAGCTTCCATGTCATCCATCTTAGCTTCCATGCCAACTTCCATGCCATCCATCTTAACTTCCAAAACATTCATCTTAGCTTCCACGCCTTTCTTCAAACCATCTATCTTAGTTTCCACGCCTTTCTTCAAAACTTCCATTTCATTTTTTGTTGCTCTTTGCGATAGGTGCACTTAATCTTGTAATTTTGATGTCTTATGTTGCATTTCTTGGTCTTCATGAGTCATAGTAGAGCCTTCTGAAGGCTTAATGGGTGTTGAATTCTTTTTAGGGGGCATTTTAGAACATAATACTGAAATGTATGCTCAATAGGCCCTTGGAATAACTTCAAATTGATTTTTTTACTCAAGACTTATGCAACTCGGAAAAAAAATACACACCTTTCTCTTGCTTTTGAGGAGCTCGATATTGAAACTGAAGCAAAGTTATGTCCAATCTCCCACAATGACCTAATTATGGACTGGTTCAATAGATAAAACTCTTACAACTTGCCACATGTCACTATTTGCTCCTTCAACTCTGAAATTGATAGACAAGAAACTAAAGTTTGTGTACTTTCAGCCGCTTTTTACATAATTCCAATCCGATGCTCACAGAGAGAGTTATGAATATTTCCCCATGATCACCTCTTTGAGATGAAATTTGGGAGCCTGAAAAAGACCTAACTTCCACATAGCATATCTCCGAAAATATTGTGAACCAAGCTCTGAAATTTTGCGACGATGTTCCTCAAGATTTCGACTTTGTGCTTTAAAATGTTCAGCTTATGAACCTTCATATAAAAAACTTTATAGCAAAAATTCCACGATGACCTATTTGGTGCAACGAAACCCTAGAATCCAAAACTCTGATACCAAATGTTGTGAAACCAGCTCCAAAAATAAAAGAAAATAGATATCAGCGCCTTATAAATAAGCCACTTCAAGGGGGCAACCTCTAATACATTACATGAATGAAAAATTCTTGGATGATACAAATGAAAAAATCTCCTTTCGATATATGGGAGTCCATGGGGCCACAATGTAATCCTAGCTGACCTAAATATAATAATGTAAGGGAAAAATAATAACAATATGGGGGTTATAGGGTTACAACAATAACAATAAGGGGATTACACTAACAAAAATAAGGGACTATACTAGTAATATAGGGACCTAACACATGCTTAGTGCAGAAGTTGATAAATTTTTTGTTAACATATTCCCCTCCTTTGTCTGATCTTAACCCTAGAATTTGATGTTTAGATTGTTTCTCAACAAAGGCCTTAAAGGCCAAAAACATGTTAAAAACTTCACTCTTGATTTTTAAGAAGTATACCCAAGTGCGTCTGGAAAAATCATCAATGAAAGTTAATAAGTACTTGCAACCAGATAAAGAAACAATAGGAAGTGGACCACATAAATCACTATGCACAAGTTGTAAAGGGGTTGAAACGTGCCAAGAGACATGTTTGTCAAAACTATCCTGATGATTTTTTCCGAGTACACATCTGAAGCAAACACCATCTTGACAAGATACCATAGGAAGACCCATCACCATATTTTATTTACATAGAGTTTGAAGAGAGTGATATTTTAAGTGACCAAATATCTCATGCCAAAGTTTGCTCACTTCATCATTATGAGCAACAAAAACGAAGGGAAGACATGATGACCCAAAATTTTCAAAATTATACAAACTTGTGGAATTATCAGTAATGCCAGTAGCTAAAATATGTTTAGGATCTTTGAGTTCCTTGATTAAAACATCATGAGGTGAGAATTCTACTATTTTCCCTTCACCTGAATGAGTTATCTGATAAACAGAGAGAAGGTTGCATGACAAGGTAGGAACACATAGTAAATCATTAAAATGACCATTATCTAGATGAATGGTTCCAGATCCTACAACACTAAGAGATCTATCATCACCAACATAAATATGTTTGGTGTTACAATAATTTAAAGAAGAAAACATGGCTTTACTTTTGGCCATATGGTAAGAAGATCCAGAATCAATGAGCCACTCATGAGAAGGAGAAGAGGAAGATACATTTAATGCATAACTAGATCTTGATGCTTGAAAACCACAAGCAGAAAGTGCCATGCCTGAAGTTGAAGGTGAAGAGTGCTCCAAATTGATGTTGTGCTTCTTCATTGCTACTTCTAAGGCTTCCATCTTCTTAAAACATTTGGACTCTATATGGCCATCGCGATTACAAAAGTTGCAATGTCTATCAGTCTTCTTCCCTTTGTTTTTATTTGTCTTATCATTTTGGTGAGTTGCTTTTTCAATTTACGGTTGAAATTTCTTAAGACCCTTGTTTGGTTTTGGACCATATTTTTTAGGATACTAATTCATGGGATTATTTTGATATGATTTTTGTTGGGCTGCTAAGGCTTTCTTAGAAGCGTTTCCAGGAGTGATAAGACCAAGGTGTAAGATTTTTTCTTGTTCTCTTATCAAAGAATCATAAAAGGAATCAAAAGACGGATTCTTGTAGGTGGTTCCTGAAGAAATGATGGCTTCTCTAGTGGAATGGAAGGCAAAAATAAATACAGAGCATGTAAGGCTAATCTTAGCAAGAATGCAATAGATGAGGCTACCATCTTCCTTTTAGACCTTACAACCTTCTAAAAGAAGTCTAAGGGTCTTGAATTTGGACAAAAAAAATTCGATAGAGGAGAAATTATTGGGGTCCAAAGTAAGCAACTTATTTTCAAGCTGGTGGGCCCTAATTTGATTTTGAATGCCAAAAACAGTATTTATTTTTTCCATGGCTTTATCAGGGGTGTCAATCTCAAGGATGTGAAATCAAAGATCTTGAGAAATGGACATTCTTATCAACCCTCGTGATTGATCTTGTTTATTTTCCCATTTAGGAACTTTATAATCATCGAAAGGTTTAGTTTCTTGACCTGTTGCTATTCTATAAAGCCCTTTACTTCTAAGTATATTTACCATGTGAGCTAGCCATTGGAAATAATTGGTACTATTAAGAATAATCGGGCATGCACTTTCCATTTTAAAAAATGAAGCTGAGAAAAAAGTTGAAACTAACTGCTCCAATGGAAAGATATCGAAAAATTAGGCCATTTCAAAAAAAACGGCTCGAGAAACAGCTTCCGGATGAAGAAGTTACGCCTTTTGAAAGATTGAGGCAAGAGGAGCATTAGTTTGTTGTACTAACGCTCTGTTTTGGAGGAGCCTTAGCATTACTAACGCACTTGTCAAGAGCAGAGAGCGTGTTAGTGTCCCTTTAATAACGCACAATTCAATAGTAAGGAGTCGTGTTAGTAGCCCTTTACTTAGAACGATTTTGAACTAGCGGGGGTTGATTTCCAAAAAAAAATTTAAGAAAAATTACTCTCTTTAATCTGTTTGGCTATCAACTGTACTTTGGTGTGCATGTTTTCCCTACACACAAAACCAAGAAAACAAAGCAATGAAAGCCTTATGGTAGAATGTTAGTTTTTCGGTTAGCCTTACCAGAATATCTATTTTACTATTTATGATTTCCCGAGATCGCACAAAGACGCGGGGAAAGAGCATACGCAGTAAAAAAAACTTCTTCCTGTTTCTGATTTGCCGAGATCGCAACCAGTGCAGGGAAAAGGGCATACACAGAGAAGATGATATAGATCCGGCAAATAAATAAAACCTAAAAACTGAAATAAACATAGGGAATTGAAATAAGCGGAACTATTAACAAATATAATTGCAAAACTGATACTTTATGCCTCCAGATCTAAACTGAAATAACTTGGGCAACCAGAAACCTTTTCACATGAAATGAAAGGCGTTCCTCACTATAACAGAAGCTCTGGACACAACAAAGCAGTTCTCCAGGCCCGAAAAATTTCATAAATAGTAGATCTACAAAACAACAGTCGCATGCAGTCAAACTGGCATCGGATTTGGATCAACAACAGATGTGGCCCTCAAAATAGCTCTGATACCATGTATTAATTTACAGGGTAATTTCCTTAGATCAAGAACCAAAGATCACCGCTCACAAATACATCACAAATCAATACACCAGTATAATCACGTGGTTAAAACCCTAGAGGAGGGCAACAATCCACGGCCTAAGCCAACGCGGCCACTTCAGGAAATTTATTAATATAAAAAGAAAGGTTACATATGTTTCTCTCATAAACGGTTAGCAAAAAAATGACCCTCCATGCTCTTTAAATAGAGATCATGGAGCAATCGGGTGTTAAGCCATGGATCAAGTGTCGTTAATACCAAGGAGAGAGATAACCGTCGGATCACTACAAATCATGACCGTCGGATTATAAGTTGAAAATGTACATGGTAAAGAAACACACTTTACCTAACTCTACACTAGATTAAGTTATTCTTAACTATTTCCTATGTGTCGAAATATCCTAACAGATGATGAGTTTGTTCTTCATTTTTTTCACAAATTTCTTCTTCGGCACTGTATCCCTGCAACTCAGATTTATACATTTCAAACATAAACTCAACTCTTTTTCTTATCATCAATTCTCAGCAAAGGTGATAATTCCTCGGTAATTTGTATGAGCTGAGCATCATCTTCTTCCCCGGATTTAGATTCATAACCGTCATCGATTGGATCATCACTATAAATTTTAAAACAAGGTGACATAAAAACCCACTCTTCATCATTAGGATAATTATCAAACAAAGGCTAATTTATGAATTTTTCACTATGTTCACCTAATATCTCATCATGCTGCTCAATAATCTGTTGTTTACCCTCTTCTTGAATGATAGGAGATTGAAGAAAATGATGAGAACAAAAGGGTTGTTGAATACCTTCATGTATAACCATGTTTTCTCTGCATTTATGTTGTTCATCATCACTTTCAACTTTCTTATCAAACTGACAACAACATTCCGGAGCGAAATATTCGACCGGATACCTATCTTTGTAAAAGGAATTAAAAGCATCATGAAATTCTTTCAAACAAGCGATGTTATTTTTATGAATATTTCTACACCAATCAAGGGCTGCACCCTCCAAAGAATATCTAAACAAATTAATCTTTACGTCTTCATGAACAAAATTTATCCTATGAATCCAGTCATGAAAATCCCATAAAAAATCTGTTGGTACTTCCCAATCATGTCCACTAAACCTTCGAAGAGAAAATTCCCATTCACTTCTATTTGGCATAGGATTAGGAAAACCATCTATATTTGAAAATTTGCATAAAGCATATCTTTTAGCAAGGATCGCTTCCATGAGAGTGTTGGATCTAAAAACAGTGGAGTCACCTCTGGATTATTTTTCATGGAGTCACCAGGTGAAAGATCACAATCTTCTTTAGTGTATAGTCTTTGTTCACCATCAAAAACTAGATCTAATCTATGTATTCCTTTTGCATATTTAATGATCTTCTCTTTGTCAGCAACCGGAGTAATAGTGAGTGATATTTGATTCCTCCTTGTAGAAGGAGGTCTTGAAACCCCTCTTCCTCTTTGTGGAGTCACCAGGTGAAATAATTTGTAGTCTTCTTCAAGTCACCAATTCTTGTTCACCATCAAGAGTTGATTGTCAGCAATTTAAAACAAGAGACTTGGGAGAATACTTCATTTCAAGGCCTTCGTCTCCCAGCAGATGCACCAAAAGATGTTGGTGCTGGAATCAACACTTGGACTGCAGCAAGCGCTTGACTAGACACATCCTAAACTATAAAGAAATTTAATTATTTTCTTTATGAGATTGGTAGGTGGTACAAACTCTGATTCACTGAAAAGAGATTTCAGTCAAATCCACGATTCTACTAAAGAGGGTATTGGAATCTGATGTGGTAGCAGAGTGCAATATTGCAGCCTATGAGGAGAGGAAACTGTGAGATATGAGGAAACCGTAGGTCTATGAAACAGAAATCTACTGCATTTAGTAGAAATTCACAAAAGTAGTAGTTTGACAATATTCCATTGAGAGAAAGATATTTCTAGTCAGACAAGATTCTCATTGAAATATCATGAAGAATAACTATCATGAATGATGCTCCTCCACTGTTACAATGTATATTTTACCAGGAATTCTCACCGTGTGAGAGTAACAAAAACTGATAAAAGACATAGCATGTTTAAGAGACTAATAAATATTCATAACATATTGGTTTGCAAACTGAAAATGAAAGAGAGTAGATATGGAAACACAAGTAAAGTAGACAATACACACAACAAATTGGTAATAAGTCCTCAGTAGTATCATTCAATTTCATTCACAAAAAATATTACAGATCATATGAGTCAAATTCTAAAACCATAAACCAACCCTTTTTTTTTTGGCAATAAGTCCTCAATAGAATCATTCCATTTTATTCACAAAAAAAATTACAGATCATATGAGTCAAATTCTAAAACCATCAACCAACCCTTTTTACATAGTATTTTATCACATATATACAAAAATAATAAACTTTCATCTCCACAAAAGGAATAAACCTGTTCCCAAAATTTATTACGATATCATGCAATAAATGAGGCTTATCCTAAAAATTTAATTCAAAGTGCTATGACATAATGAAAATAACAGCCTGAAGGATAAAAATTCGAAGTGGTTTGTATGATGTGGCAGTTTATGGGAAGAATCCTCTTCTGTTATGGTGCAACGAACTCCACAAAAAGTGTAAACAACAGTGAACATGGTGTGTGGTTGTTCCTTGAATGTTGCCTAGTGCCTGGTATAAATGTGATGGTACTGGGAGTAGTGGTAGAAAATTGTTTCAAAGAAAATATGTCGATTTTCCGTTGTTCCTCTCCTTTTTTGGTGGAAAACCCTTTGTAATGGTGGAAAACCCAAAAAAAATTGTATAGAATGGCAGAGGTTCATTTTATGAGAAATTACAAAGAAACCCTTTGAAAAAGGTTTAATTGATAGGAGAGACATGGAGCAGAATGAATGATAAGCGGAGGGAGAAAACCCTTTAGACATATATCACAATCTTAAATCAGGATCAGAACATTTAAACTTTAAGACACAACGGGAAAAAATGCGATGTGTGATGAGAGCGAAGGTGACATGGAAAAGAAGTGGGACCGATCACAAATCGCGCATCAGAATTTTTATTATGAAATGCAGGAGTTAAATGTTAAAACTAGTGAAGTGCGATGTGCGATGAGACAGAAGGTGGGGCCCAGAAAATACCGCAATTCGCACATCGCAAGTTTTGATATGAGACATGAGAGTTAAATGTTAAAAATGGCAAAGTGCGATGTGTGATGAGAACAGAGGTGACATGGCATAACAAACAGTGGGTTCGCCTGCAAATCGCACATCGGAATTTTTAAGGAATTACCTCTCCTCCGTTAACATTATCTTGTATCATATGCGATATGCGCTAGAGCGTTGTGCCGACACGTGGCCACCCTCATCCCTGCATCGCAAGATATATCATTTAACTTGCAAAGTCTTAAAACATAAATATAATATTTGCTGATGTGCGAAATCGCTCTGTTTGCGATTTAACCTCCATCGTTGATCTGTGCCTAGATCTAATGGTCTTCACTGCTCGCTCTTCTTTGGATCTCCCACTCTGCTGGTCAATCTGTTTTTTTTCAGGCAGCGCTTTGCTTTTAAAGAACTTTGGTTGCAATTATGTCCACGAAGCCTTGATTTGCCTGCTTTGAAAACTGAAACTACTTGTTGGAGGAGTGGTCTCTGTTTACCTGTAGCCTCTTTATTGAGATAACCAAAATCTCAATGAAATAGCTACGCTTTTCACTGTATGGAATATATGACTTTAATTTCTGAGAAATAGATGCCCTTTATTGCATTACTGTTTTGATAATGAAATCACAACAGAGGTAGCTATTATTCCAAACAAGGTGGCTATAACTTTATTATCCAAACGATGACTAGCCTTCAGCACTATCATAAGTTAAAATAGTGATTTCAACTTCTTTTCATGACTCTAAAATGCTAATGATGCCTATTCACTTAAAATTACCTTGATTTTGGGATTCTATTTCACCTTTGTTGGAAATGACTCAAACTTGGACATGGACTAGGACATTAGAAAAAAATTGGAAACAATGACACAATGGCGATTACACCATTAACATTTTTAGTGCTAACAATGGCTCCTATTGGGGATGGAGTCCTCCTTGTGAGGCTTCAAGGACCGTAGTTCCAGTGCCTTTTCCAACCCTTATTTCTCCAACCAACAATTATGCTTATTAACTGAAAAAAGACCAGCATGCCTAGCCATTGGGTAATGGAGTCATAAGCTAGATTTCGATCTTCTTCAACTTAATTGAACATAACTGAATATTAAATCAAACTATAATCTAAAATTGAAACAAATGCTCGAGTGGCGAGCTTATTTATGTACATCCCTACTTCTAATTTGTTGAAATTCACTTGATCAAGTGTACACAAAGTTCCAAAAGAAATTTTTCAACAACTAATTTCCTTTGTTCTTCACTTTTTTTCACAAATTTCTTCTTCAACAATGTATCCCTGCAACTCAGATTTATACATTTCAAACATAGACTCATAACTATTTTTCTTATCATCAATTCTCAGCAAAGGTGATAATTCCTCGGAAATTTGTATGACCTGAGCATCATCTTCTTCCCTAGATTCAGATTCATAATTGTCATAGATTGGATTATCATTGTAAACTTTAAAACAAGGTGACATAAAAACCTACTCTTCTTCATTAGGATAATTATCAAACAAAGGTTGATTTATGAAGTTTTCACTATGTTCACCTAATATCTCATCATGCTGCTCAATAATCTGTTGTTTACCCTCTTCTTGAATGATAGGAGATTGAAGAAAATGATGAGAACAAAAGGGTTTCTAAATACCTTCCTATAGAACCATGTTTTCTCTGCATTTATGTTGTTCATCATCACTTTCAACTTTCTTATCAAACTGATAGCAACATTCCAGAGCGAAATATTTGACCAGATACCTATCTTTATAAAATGAATTAAAAGCATCATAAAATTATTTCAAACAAGTGATGTTGTTTTTAGGAATATTTCTACACCAATCAAGGGTTGCACCATCCAAAGAATATCTAAACAACTTAATTTTTACGTCTTCATGAAAAAAATGCAGCCTATGAATCCAATCATGAAAATCCCATAAAAACTCAGCTAGTACTTTCCAATCATGTCCACAAAACCTTGGAAGAGAAAATTCCCATTCAATTCTATCTCGCAGAGGATTAGGAAAACCATCTATCTTTGAAAAACTGCAGAAAGCATATCTTTTAGCGAGGATCGCTTCCATCAAAGTGTTGGATCTAAAAACAATGGAGTCGCCTCTAGATTCTTTGTCATGGAGTCACCAGGTGAAAGATCACAATCTACTTTAGTGTCTAGTCTTTGTTCACCATAAAAAACTAGATCTGATCTATGTATTCCTTTTTCATCTTTAATGATCTTCTCTTGGTCAGCAATTGGAGTCACAGTAAGTGATCTTTGATTCCTCATTGTAAAACGAGGTCTTGAAACCCCTCTTCCTCTTTGTGGAGTCGATAGGTGAAATAATTTGCAGTATTCTTCAAGTCACCAATTCTTGTTCACCATCAAGAATTGATTGTCAAGCATTTAAAACAAGAGACTTGGGAGAATACTTCGTTTCAAGGCCTTCGTCTCTCGGCAGACTGTTACACTAAAAACTGTCACCTTGAAATTTTTTTGACTGTATGAGCTCATGAATACTCATACATGCCTCCTCTGCAAGTCTTACAACCTTTACTCCTCATGTCAAGCCCTAAAACAGGAGGAAAAACCCTAAAAATCTCTGAAACTTTGGGTATGCAGGTAACATGAAGCCTGCCTGCGTTCCTAGCTTGGGTACGCAGGTAATACACTGCTTACCTGCGTTCTAGATGCAGTTTTCCTTTGAAATTCCTGCGTAACCTCCTCAAATTCAAAAAGGCGAGAAAGTAAAGTCAAAAAAGTGGTTTGAGGTCAATTCTAGAAGGTTCTAGATGAGAATTTTTGGGGATGAGTACGCTTTGATAAGGTGCATGTATTCCACACCTTACTAATCCCTTGATGTAGGTATCCTTTGAATAAAAATATCCTTAATTGAGTTCTTTCTCTCATACACTTTCATAAGGCATTGGAAAATATAATGGTTAGATTTTGAGTTTGAGGTGAGTTTAAACATGGGTGATTGAGTTGAAGTGCTATTGAGATTTAGACTTCTTTCTGTAGAGCTTTGAGAGGAAAGATCATACCTCTTTATACTCTAGAGGAAAATTACAAGACTTGAAATTAGAACTCACCGCCATATCCTGGATGCCTTTCGAACATCGAGATATAGTTGTGAGTTCTTGTTATTTTAAGATTAATACAAATCAAGTTTTGTTTTCTCAATAAATTGTAGATTCGATTGTTTATTTCAATAAGTTGTCGTTTGATCGTTTATTTCATAGATTCCTTGATCACTATGACAGGTATGTTTTACGATTATTTGTTATACAGGTGCTATTTAATATTTTCTTGTTTGTGATTGTAGGTCGACAAAAGACGACACTTTCTTGCGACGAAATAACTCTTATTGCGACGAAAGGATTATTGTTGCGACGAAAGAACTCTTGTTGCAACGGAAGGATTATTGATGCAATGAAGCACTACGACCGCAAATAAGCATTTGGATCTAAGGTAGGATCGACACCTTCATAGCATTTATTTTTAAAACGAATATATTTAGAGAAAGACAAACTTAGTTGTTCATTTGTTCCTAGATTGTCTTCTGACACTAGGGAGATCGATCTTGTCCGCAAGATCGATTTATCGGGCCAACAAATTGGCGACTCCACTGGGGAAAGATTCTTGTTTTGATTTTCCTTTGTTTTGATTTGAGAAAATGTTTTTCCTGGTTTTTGATTGATAGACATCTGCCTGGGTAACTTAGGTTTTCTCTATTTTTTAAAATCTTGAAATCTTTTATGTTTTTCCTTAATTTTTCTAGGGACCGCACTTTGTTCTTTTGCACAGTGCGGGCAGTTTCATACTTTCCTTGAGTAAATAGTGCGGGACCACACCTGTTACTTCTGGGAGCCTGCGGACCCTGTTCGAATTTTGGAAAAACTCTAGATTTCTTTTTTCAGTTTAGTTTAGATTTAATTTAGATTCTTAGTATCTACCCAAATCTGTATGTTTTCTGTCAAAAATCTCTTGTTTATGAGTTTCTTTTAGAAATTTTTTTATCTCATCAATATCCATTAAGTTAATTGGGTGTTTTGAGTCTCTTTTTTGAGAAATTCTTAATTTTATTTCCTTTGGTCATTACTTGGAGGTTTGTCTCAGTCTTTTTATAATTTTGCATCTTTTTTCTTTTGTTTTTGCAAAAAAATTTCCCCCTCATTCGCCGGGTTGGGCTAAATTGTGTATGAGTGTTAACGCCTTTGAATGGTTTTTGATCTTTGGAACTCTCACCTGATTTTCTTGACTTGCACTTGATTGGTTCCTAGATTACATTAGAATCATCTTGTATTTGAGAATTCTCTTGCATAGATCACATTTGCATAATTAGAATTCTCATTTTCAGAATATGAATGAAAAATGTGCAGAGATTACATTTGCATACTTTTCAAGTGAATTGTGCATAGATTACAAATGCATATTTTACATTCTGAAAAATCAATTGTAGATTTAGATCAGTTTTCCTTGATTTGAATTTAGATGTTTTTATGCTTGTTTTAAAAACACAAAAAAAAAAAATTGTTTTGGAATTGATTTGCATTAGTTTTTCTTGATGAAATTAGTGCATTAGAGAATTTGTTATATTTTATCTTAGTGATCATTTTTTTGCATTGTTGGAAGTGAATGGAAACTCTCTCCTTAATTTAGTTAGGATTCATCGAATTGAAAAGATTACATTATCATATTCGATTGCATTCAATTTTGGGTCAGATCATAACACCATTGGTTTCATATCCATTTACCCTTTGAGTAATAACAACCTAAATAACACGGCGCTTAATTAAAATTCATCTAGTAATTTTTACATTTCTAGGGCTCTTATCACCAATATAGCTTAGGTTAGTATCTTGGAGTAGGGAGTAATTAACTCTCCAAGATAGTAAAAACAAACAAGTAGATAAATCTTGCGGTAGGAAATAAATCCAATTGTAATTCGTACAATTTGGGACGCTTCTCTTAAAGGAGTTAGTCACGAGATCATGTCCGAACCTTTGAGACAATCAATTTTATTTCATTGGGAAAGATAGAAGATTCTGGGTATTACAAGCGATCAAATGTCTCCGGATTATACATTGTCGAGAACTTGTGGTCACTTGTTGGTAAACCTTGGATTGACCATGTTGAGGAGCCTTCAAGGGGATTGAGCTTTGTTACTCTGCCCTTGCGCGTGGAATCGGATCGTAGACTATTCCCACAGTTGTATTTGTTACTATTGGTAACCTTAGTGTCCATAAACTTAAGATTATTTCCTAAGGTGACGGTGAAGGAAATATCTCACTGTACTTGGAGTAGATGTCGACTAGACTCACTTGCACTCTCTGGGGGGTTCTCTTCACTCGAGATGGTTTTGTGAAGAAAATTGTGCCATTCTGTTTCATTAAGCATGTTTTCAGAGTAACTGTTCCAACTGCCATTTCTGCATTAAAATTCTACGATGTTGGATTTCATCACCAACTAGTGTTTTTAGTGCGGGAATCTACTGTTTGTGTAATGGTTTGACTCTAGATTTGATATTTGATAAGCGTGTTAATTTGTTTGTTTTTGCTTTTGGAAACCATAGGTGTGAATTGTGAATTTTAATTGTTAGGTGTGAATTGTGAATTGTTAATTTTAGTTTTAAATTGTTAATAAAATTCACTGAATTCGAATATAATGGCAACTGTTCCGGAATTTACCAACCTAGGAACCCCTCTTAACGAGAATCCTATTACTTTTCCTTGCTTTGGAAATGTTGGTCCTCCTTATATGGCTACTTTTTCATTACCTGGATTTACAATATGTTTACCAATATGGTTATTTTCATCTTCGTTGGCCCCGAATACTCCAATTGTTCCACCTCAACCAGATGCTTCACCTCAACAGAGTTCACCATCTCAACATCACCAACCTTCTGTTGACCCTTTACCTTCTTCACCTAATATTTCTTCCTCTATTTCTTCCTCAAGCGGTAAAAGCTTTGACGCCCATTAACCGGATAGCTAGGGAAGAAGAAGAAGAAGAATAAGAAGAAGCAAGATAAGAAAGAATTCAACCAACCAACCATGGTTGTAAGTGTTATTTGTGTTGAGGAAACCTCCAACATGCATCGTAAACCCAAATACCCTTGCAGGCTTTGTAAGGGTGACCACTTCTTTATCAATTGTCCAGGTATTCCAAAAGTCTTGGAAGTATGGTCAGAAAAATCTCATCAAATTTCCATTGATCCATCAACCAGTGATAGTCAGGTTCCTGGGAAAAAGGGTAAAGTTAGGTTTCCTTGTAATTTATGCAAAGGGAGTCATCAAACTCACATTTTCCCTCACATGGATGAAGCCTCAAAATTATTGGAAAACCTTACTGTTCCACAGCAAGAGTTTCCAACTTATTACCGTAAACTTTCTTTGGCAAGGAGCTCCGTAAGAGGGTATTGTTGTTCACGATCTGATTCCTCTTATTTCTGCTTTTGTAATGCTTTTCTAAGACCCATGGTCCTAGGTTTCTTTCTTGCTGGCCCTTCTTCTTCATCATTTTCCGCATACTCACCCATGTATTCTTCTAGCCTCACTTGTGACTTTTGAGCTTCCCTTTTGTATTTGAGTGCCCGAGCCTCAAAGATTGCCATATGTCCACTCATTTGATTATTTTGAAATTGCAAATAGTGGATGATGTATTTTGACCTTTCTAGGCCATTTTCCAAATCTTTAATCTGAGCCTCCCGGTTTTGCAAAAGAGATCTAAGAATACTGGCCTCATCATCTTCAACATCACTGTCTATTTTTATTACCTCAAACTCCCTCTCATGCTCATGACTTCTTTCTTGTTCTTCAATATTTTCCTTGCCCTCGCCTTTGATGATTTTATTTCCTCTAGTTTTCTTGGGAAATTCTACTTTGCTCTTCTTTGGAAATTTTCCTCTACTCCTTAGTGCCCTAGTGACATTGCTAGTCACTGTTTGAGTGGTTTTCTTCCTTTATGTTTTGGTGTTTTCAGCCTTTGCTGCTTTTGATGAAGGACGCATGGCCCCTTGCCTTAGAGAGGTAGTAAACACATGCTCTTGACCTTGCTGATGATGGGTGAGAGGAGGAATTAATACTTGGGATTGTTTAGTTTGGTCTCCTGCAGCCTTGGGGCTGTCTTCTTCTCCAAAAACATTCTCTGCTTGCACTTCTTGGTTGCTTTGTTGTGGGGAATTTGCTTGTTCCTTAAATTTTATATTTGTAATGAACTCATTATCGAGTAAACTCAGAAGGATCATGCTCCTTTTCTGTTTGGTGGGAGTTGTCTAGGTCTACTGTTTTTTCCTTTTCAAAACTATCCCTGCCTTCATCCATTTTCTTGTTGTGATCTTTCATTACTGTCTTCATTTTCTCCTTGTGGTCTGCCTGCCACTTCATCACTGTCTTCATTTTATCCTTGTGGGCTACTTGCCACTTCATCACTGTTTCTCTATGGGTTGCCTTCTCCTCTAGTATCTTCATCCCTGTCTTCATTTTCTCCTTGTGGGTTGCCTGCCACTTCATCACTGTTTCTCTGTGGGTTTCCTTCTCCTCTAGTATCTTCATCACTGTCTTCATTTTCTCCTTGTGGGTTGGCTGACACATCATGCTTTCCTTGACCTCTACTTCTACTTCCCTCACTATCCTGCTCTTTTTCACCATTACCCCCTTGTTCTTTGTTTTTACTACATTCTTCTTTCTCACTGATGTCTGTGGAGGATGGTTTTTGTTGGGGAGTAGACTCATGAGAAGAAGAGGAAACATAAGGTGTGGAGGGTAAGGAATGAGCATGAGGAGAGTCTTGGGATGAAAATGGCCTGACTTGTAGTGGCATAGAAGATGGAGAAGTGAAATCAAGGTGAGAGATGAAATTTTCCCAAGGGATGCCCTTTTGTTTCAGCTGGTGAAGGACAATGATCTTAGTGAGAGAGTGATGAAATAAACTTTCTTTCTGCTGGGCTGGAGGCTTTTTTCTAACAATGGAAGACATCTTGTCTATACTTTTGCACAGGAAAAAGGGTAGGTTTAGCAACTTATTTTTTGTGAAATGCATAAGGAGTCTGATGTGATAGGTATATACTTGGGTGTATCTACCTTCACAAGTGAAAAACTTCATGATTATTTTCATGAGGGCTGCATATTCATCCAGCAAGTGTGAGAAAGGGAAAATGGAGCTGCATGTATCTTGATGATTTGGCTTGAGAAAAAGATGATAGTGGTTGAGGTCAAGGTATGATAATTTGAACCACTCTTCTCCTATGTTAGGGATTTTGGTTGCCTTAGAAACAGCTCTAGGAGTGACTTCAAAATCTAAACCTACTATGTGAATTTGATTTCCATTCAACCTCAAGGAAAATAACTTTATTAGATGAGGGAGGCTAGTGACCTCTGGTATTTTTCTACAAAATTCAAAACAGCCTACCTCTTGAAAACAAGACAAGATTGAGGGAGAGGCAGTGATTTCTTGAATAGTGGTGGGCTCAAATCTGTTGTGTTGACCTCCCTTTTTTACCCTTTTTATTGGAGGCATTTTGATCTTTCTGTTCTTCTCCAAAATCAACTAGACCGCCCTTAAATAAAAACATGCTTTCTCTTCCTTTAACACTTCCTTCTCTTTTAATTCAGTTTTCAAAATATCCCTTATGTTTTATGAGCAACTGAAGGGTAAAAATAGTGATAAATACCTTGAAAACACCTTTGTAGTGATAAACATTGACCTTTGAGAAAAACTGGCAATTTTGGACCTTTGAAATGAAACGAGTAGCTGCTAGGCCCTTACACACAGGCACGTAGCGTCTAAACGGAGGCTGAACGAAGAAAATGCATTGTGCCAGTTTAAAAAACTATGTTTTTGATTGAAGTTTGAACGACAAGCGGAGACTAAATGAAGGATCAGGCGGAGACTGAACGAAGGCTTGGGCAGAGACTGAATGAGGTTCGGGTGCTGAAACGCGTCGCGCTAGTGCACAGGCGCGTCACGTTCTTTGTAAAATCTTGCGGTGAGCCGTTACAGGCGCGTAGCGCTCGGCTATAGGCACGTCGCAACCAAGAAAATTTGCATGGGGGTTTGCCGAGGAACCAGAGAGACCCTCCTTCTTTTCCAATCGGTAATATGAAAATGAAATATGCCTTTTGAGGCCCTTTGTGCCTTGTGCAATGCTTAAAACACGCAACCTTCCTTTGACTTTTTCAAAATGGTTTTATCAAACCTCTACCCTTTTTTACTCATTTACCCTATTTATTATGAAACAGTTCAAAAAAGTGCTTTGAAAACATCACAATAAGTTTTCATTTTGTGTGTAAAAACAAAACTCCCTGGTGTTAACTTATAAAATGTGCCCTCTATTTTTTATGAAAAAGGATCTTTTACCAACTGTAGTTTGCCCTCTGCTTATAAATTGAAGGAGGTCTTTTAAACCAGCTTTTTGCCTCTGCTTATATTTGAAGGAGGCATTTCACAGCAAATGTGGTTTTTTTCCCTCTGCTTATATTTGAAAGAGGCATTTCAAAGCAAATTTAGGCTTGGTCTTTGTTTTCCAAATGAAGCCTTTAACCTCCTACACAAACTGTTTGTGTCATGCCCTTTGCTCATCATCCTTGAATGAGGCTTGTTAGACATAAACTGTTTAGGCCCTCTATTCATGATTTGAATTAAGCCTCTCTTGAAAACTAAACCTTGTTCCCTGTGTCCACTTATCACTGAAGGAGGTAATTTAAACAGAATTGTTTATACCCTCTACTTATCATCATTGAAGGGGGCGCCTCATAAAAACAAGTGATTTCCATCTGCTTTTTATGAAGGAGGCAATTCAAATGCTTTATCCTTTATAAATATGCATGAGAGAGGTTTTCTTTGTAAAAATTCGTTGTGAAGATGGTGAATAGGTAAGATATTTTAAACTCCAACATAACTGCTTGTGTCTCTTAGGTTAACTTTGTTTTGCAAATAGCTTTAGCTTCCTTGTGATGACAGTGTCTTTGATGATTTAGAGTCTAGGCTATAGGGGTATAAAAAGGCAGTTGTTCCCTTTTTATATTCTTTCACTTTGATGCCTAAACTGCTGGAAGTCTTTTGCCAGAGAACTAATACACCTAGTCTCATAAGTCTGTTTTTCAGAGTTGTGCCCATATCTGTGGGAAGAATGTGCAAATTCCATTGTGATTTGACATGAAGTGCTAGATGCAATAGAATCTCAACCTTTGTACTCATTTTTCCATGATGGATGATTCTTTGACTTTCTTGGTGAATTGAGTTTGCAGGTATGGATCATGTAGGTTTCCTTTCTCTTTGACATCTGCATCTCCTTTATTTCCCACCAGTAAGCTATTCTAACTTTGAAAACTTTTCTTGAAGTGTCCTTTTTGTTTCAAAACTGCTTATTTCCATCTATCCATAGCACCCCTGCAGCGATGCATGGATAAAATGTCTTTTACCATTGGAGACCTTTTCCTGAGGTATCATGATGATAATGCTTGAAAATTTCACTTGATTACTTTCTCTTTGGTCATGGGACCATTTTTACTCTGTTTCTTCCTGGACTGACTTTTTGAGTTTTTTCTGAAACAAAACATAGTGACCATTTTGATAGTGTGTGACCTAGGGGTAAACAAGGGTTTTTTTTTCCAGATAAGAAGAGAGGATGGCTGACTAATATTGAGAACAGGGTTTTTGACTAGAGATATTCTTTTCAGGATACTTACCCTAAACACCATCACCTAAACCCTGACACTTTGTCATGACTTCTGAAGGGTTTCTTAGACATAGTCAGGTCATCAAATGGACATTTAATTAGTGAGAGGGGAGGAGACAACCTTTTCCTATTTTTGACAGTGAGCTGTGTGAAAACAGGGGATTTTGACTATTCATAGGTACAAGGTTTATGACAGTTATGGACATGGGAGTTTTATCAAGACTGAAACTTGATGACAATTTCGAACATAGTCTGTAAGAGAGGAAAAAGATAAAATTTTCTCTGAGGGGTTTTCTAGAGGAAAAATTGACTGTTTGAAATTGGTTTCTAGAAAACATCGTCAAGGCATATAGTCATCACAACAGTCAAAAATACTAATGACTAACACTCGACAATCTTTTCACATTATCAGAGTCTAAAAAGAGTTAAAAGAAGACTCCAGGGGTTCCCTTTTTGCTGTTATCGAAGCTCGAAAAAGAGATAAAAGTGCACTTCAAATAATTTTTCATTTTTAACAAAGCTCGAAAAATAAGGAGAAAAAGTATGCTTTGTGGTCGAGTCTTTCTTTGAAATAAATCTGCACAACTAATCTATTCATCAGTTGTATTTCCTGTTCAGAACAACATCAAATGGATTAAAAATACCTGTTTCATGATAAAAACATAATAAAATCATAGTCATAGCAATAAATTTAACTTGCAATCAATTAAATGACTATATAAAGTAGTTTCACTATTCATTTTTACCATTCCATAGTTATCATTTGCATTTTGGAGCTCTGAACCTGATTTTGTCCCCGAAATTCAATCGTTGATTGTAGTCATTTCTGTGGACATATTTCGTCGCCGTTTTATCTAGGTTGGTATCATGAACCTCCTCTTTCTTTTAGTATTCATTTCATTCCCATTCCTTGTAAATTTTTAGGGTTTTAAGACCCCTAGGGTAAATTCTGCCCAAATTGAGGGCAACACACCCTTGAACATCAAAACCTGCGTTGCATAGCAGGTACAGTGAAGGGTACCTACATATGCAATGCACTATCTCAACTCAGGGAGTGCGTTGGGTGCAGTTCAAGTTTTTTATTTTCATGATGTGCTCAAAATTTGCCTAGTTTTTTGCAATGAATGGTATCTAATGGATATTATGGTTGATTTTTAGGTTTCCATCGGATAATAATGACGATTACATGGAGAGAAAGAGAACATGAGGAACAAGATATGATTGCCTTGAATAATCCGGGTACTGTAAGAGCTTTAAGAGATTGCGGGCTACTTAAGTACTTCAAATTGTCGGGAATGAAGCAAAAAATAGAACTCCTAGAGTTCCTTGTTCGAGCATGGGATCCGCCGATAGAGGCATTTCACATAAAAAATCAAGTGTTGTCCATAACAGTTGAGGATGTATATTTTCTCATAGGTTTTTCGAGGAGAGGTTTGCCCATTTCTCTCATGGGGTCTACCATTAGAGGAGAGATAGTGAGGGATTATATTATGTAGTATTGCTATCCAGGGTCTGAACCTAGAAAATATGGAAAAATAAACATCTAGGATTTCAGGCATTTTCCTTTAAGAACCATCATTTTCACGATCGCTAAACTTGATGGCACCGTTACACTCTATGTAGCGAACAGATCGTATATGCAGTATGCGCTAGTGTGCTTAGAGCCAATAGTCTTCAACTGGTCTGAAGCTGTTCTATCTCAGATAAAGGAACAACTGAATAAAGCAAAGGGAGGAAGGAAGAAAAATTTTAGTTATGGTTCGATCCTTATCTCCTTCGCTTTAGAAGGGATTCCGCTGATGCAGCCACAACATGTAACATTGGATATATCTAATCCTAGAGATCCTCGAATGCAGAGATGGGTAGAACTCATGGGTCGACATGCAGGCCAATCAACTGTTATGTTCTCTACTACATTCTTCGCCTAGTTCTGGCGAAAAATTATCGCCATCGATGATTACGCATACGTAGGCGTCGACTTCTGAGGAGATCCAAATCTAGTATTACCAGAAGGTGCTCAGTGGGGTGAAATAGGTAAGAATGACTTGACCATGTTTTTTTTATTTTTCTATGGTTTATACAATGTTTTTGTGTTTTGATTTCTTTCCAAGACTAAACTAAATGTTTGATGTAATGCAGATATCGATCGTGTTCAACCAGTAAAGGAACCAGAGCGCGAAGCGGATGTGCCAGTAGAGAGGGTTGTCGGGAGAGCAGTCCTTCAAGACCTTGATATGGTTGAGACTCTTACTGAGCTCCAACAGCACATAGAGGGGTTGACCTTCGGGATTCCGGATTGCCGGATCGAAGAGTTTCCCCTGTGATTGCAGCGACACACAATTGGGGTTCCTAGCCGTTGGATGTGGTTGCTTCGTAGGATTGCTAGATCTATAGCATGTTACCACAAGCACCACTAGTTTACTTATGAATTTTTGCATACATTTTGGGGTCAGATGACCAACATGTCTTGGGCACAAATTTTGTAAAAAACCTATAACTATCTATCTATATGTTTTCATAGTTTTTCCTATGTTTAATGTGCAATCATATTCAATGTTGTGAATATTTTATTTACTTATGACGCAAATTTATATCTAAAACTTGATTAGCTAATGAATCAGTTAAAGTGTTCAAATTTCTAGAAATGTGTTGATATTGAACAAAATCAAAATGTATTTCCAAAAGTCGAATTCTAAGGAACAATCTAAGAAGTGTCAGATTTCTAACAGTATAAATACTAGTAAGTTGTAGTACCACAAGTTGTGAGTCTAACATTATGATTATGCGGTTAATACCAAATGAAATGGCATTAGAGAGAATTTTGATGAACGCGCTATACTCAGCGATATTTTTCGTCGATCTACCAATACAAATCCCTCGAAAACTGTCTAACTCACCATTCAGAGTGAAAATGGCCCACGTTGCAGAGGATAGATTCTGCGTACTACGACTAGCACCATCAGCATATCCAAAAATTGGTTCCGAAGATTCAAACATCTACCATAAAAAATGTAAAGTGGATTACTAACATCAAGAAAACTCTAAAAAGCAAATTAAGATAGTGAATGCAAATCAACAGCATATAAACAAATATAATACAAAAAATTACTATGCTCATGATTAAGCATAGTAACGTTTCAAATACAACCCATTTCTAGGTTGTGCCAATGGAATCCCATCGTAATCAACTAACTCGTAGGCACCCTTAGCAAGAACTCTTTTGACAATACAGGGGCCATGCCATAATGGCTCGAACTTCCTTGTACCTATTACATCAGCTTATTGGTCGTAAAGAAGGACCAAGTCGCCTCTGAGTAGATGCAAGGTTGGACATTTTTGTTGTATTGTGCCTTTATACGTCTCTTATGTGCTTCGTTGGCCAATTGGGCTTCACGACGCATTTCATCTAGATGGATGAGGTTAAGGAGATGCGCTTCTTCTTCTGAGGTGTCAGGTAACAAGTCGTTCACAAGTTTTAACGATGCTATTTCGCATTGGATTGGTAAGATAGATTCTAGACCATACACCAATTGAAAAGGAGTAAATCTGGTTGTGTTTCTCATCGAGGTTCGATACGCACACAAGGCGGAGTACAGGATCAAGTGCCAGTTCCTTTTACGGACTCCTATCATTCATTGAAGCATTCGTTTAAGAATTTTGTTAATAGCCTCAACTTGTCCATTTGATTGTGGATAATAAGGAGTAGAATTATCATGCAACAATCCTAAATTCGCTGTCAATTCGGACATCATATGGTTGCAAAAATTCTTCCCATGATCCTTAACTATAGCCTGTGGAACCCCAAACCTTTCAATAACATGGTTGAAGAAAAACAATTCAGCTGTTTATCCTGTGTTATTAAATGTAGGCATTGCTTCGGCCCATTTGGTAAAATAGTCGACCACGACAATAATATAACCATGCCCCTCGAATGAAGGAGGGTTACAGGTCATGAAGTCAATACCCCATTTTGTAAATGGTCCAGCAGAGACAACAGGATTCATTGGCGCTGGCGGTTTGCGGATTTTACGATAAAAAATCTGGCATGCATGACAACTTTTGACTACGAGGATGCAATCTCAAAAAATAGTAGGCCAAAAGTAACTGGTGCGGAGTATCTTCTACGCGGTATCATATCCAGATAAGTGTCCACCACAAGCCCCAGCATGACAATCATTTAACACTTTTTTGGCCTCCTCCTGAGTGAGGTACCTCCTTAAAATGGTATCGACGCCACAACGATAAAGTGTATCACCGACAATCAGATAATCTTTGACTTGGTATCGAATACGTCGCTGGTCAGAGTGAGAGGTATTAGGTCGAAAAGTTTGGGTTTGGAGATAAATGATGAAATCCCCATACCAAGGATCATATGATCTAATCAGAAGCAGAGACTCGTTTGGAATATATGGTTCCGACGTAGTAGGATTACTATCATAGGGAAAGTCACAGAGAAGCTCAGCCAAAACTAAATATTTCTTTGACTTGGATTTAATGAATTCCAAATCAAATTCCTGCAAAATGACGATCCATTTTGAATAATTTCCCCCTAGAAATTGACGTGATAATATGTAAGTCATGGGGTTGCAATCCGAAACTATTTTTGTTTTTCGAAGCAGGATATAACAGTGAAATCTTTGGAAAGCTTGAACAGCTGCCAAGGAAAGCTTTTCCACATACGAGTACTTAACTTCCATATCATTGAGATTACGACTCAAATAATAGATCGAATGTTCAATTCCATCTTCTACTTGGACCAAAACCATAGCAATGGTCGTTTCAACCACGACGATATATAGGAAATAATCATTTTGATAATTTGGAGGATACATTAATGACTCTCGAACAATATGGTCCTTGAAAACATCAAAAGAAGCTTGCGCAACTTGGTCCCAATGGAAGGGAACTCCTTTTTTCAATAATCGAGTAAATCCTTTAGCCATTTTGGTGTAGTTTGGAATGAACCTTCTCAGGAAGTTAGCCTTTCCTTGAAGTTTCTGTATCTGAAGTAAGTTTGACAGTGCAGGAAAGTCAAGAATGGCCTGAACCTTTAGTGGGTCTATTCAAATTCCTTCTTTTGAGACTACGAATCCAAGCAATTGACCAGAATAAAAAAAAAAAACACACATTTGTGCGGATTGAGGCATATCTTGTAGTGTCGGCAGTGTAAGAAAATGGCTCTCAAATGCATCGGGTGATCAATCCAATTTCATGAATATGCTGGTAAATCATCTAGATATGGTTGAATAATGTGCTTGATGTCATTGAAAGCATAATCCATTGCTCTCTGAAAAGTTTCCCCAATGTTCTTTAAACCAAACGGAAGTTTCCTATATGTGAATGTGCCCTAGGGACAGATGAATGATGTCTTATGTTGGTCATCTAGGCAGATATTGATTTGATTGTAGCCGAAAAATCCATTCATGAACGAAAAAATCTCGCATCCAGCATAGTCGTCAATAATCTGATCGATAAAGGGAGTAGGATAGTTGTCTTTTGGACAAGCATAATTAACATCCCGATAATCGATGCACACTCTAATGGTTCCTTGTTTTTTCATAACAGGAACGATATTGGAAACCGACTCAGTTTGCGAAACAGGGTAAATGAAACCAACACGCAAAAGTTTTTCAACTTCTGCTTTGATGGTAGTGGCTTTCTTCGAATGAACAGGACGAAGCCGTTGACGCACCGGTTTGACATCAGGATACATATTAATAGTGTGTTCAAATATACTAGTATCTATGCCTGGCATTTCCTCGAAAGACCAAGCGAATACATCAAGAAATTCATGAAAAAGAGAACGATATGAATCAAGTTCTGATGGAGAACAAGATACACCGACATGAATATTTTCTACAGCGCCAGGTTTGGTTTAAATATCGATAGAAATCGTTTCTTTGATATTCGTTAAATTTTGCTCAGATTCAATTGCATTAATCGGAAAAGAATTCGAAAAGAAAGTTTGAATGGATGGGTGATATAGTTCATTGAGACTATTTTCTTCATAATTTGGAATATGGGAACGATGATGATAATCTTCCCATGGTTCTCCTTCTACCATCATAGTTTCCAAAATATTTTCATCTGTCAAATTTTTTAAGGAAAATGGATCAGATGGAGTACCAAAATCTAATGAACGATCAACCCAAACACTCGACGACGCTGATTTCGGATTTTCTGCCCAAGCCAAATAGATTGATTGCTATTGTAGCTCAATAGGGCTTGGCGGTAAAACATCATCCAACGTAGAAATATCAGAATCACCTGTACTCTTCCTTAAGCCAGATAGAGTGGAAGAGATCATGTAGCAGGTCTCTATGCTTGCAATTTCTGCCGACGTCGTGGGTGGCGATAATGCAAAGGTTCCCATAAGAGTGGAATCCTTTAAGAGTCCTACACCAATGTTCTAAATTTCTAGTTGGGGTAAGTGAACAAACATAATGCTTCCAGTTACTTGTGAAGCGGAGGAAAAAAATGATAATTGATTAACGACTGTAATTGTACCTTTATGCGGAAAGGAAATCATTCTGAAGTATGTAGAAACAATAGAAGTCATCGCATATACTCATGGTCTTCCAAGTAAAATATTATAGTCAAGGGGTCCGTTAACAACCTCAACATCAATACTTACTATTTTTCCCCCTAATTCAACATGTAGGTTATTGATAATACCACAAGGTTTATATGTTCATCCATTAAAAGCCTTCAACGTCATTGATGATTGTGATAATCGCGGTGAGCCAAGTGACTTCCAACAGTTTAGAGACATAATGCAGGTAGATGCTCCCTCATTAATAATAGTGCGATGAACAAGGTGATTGAGAACATTTACTTGGATGGAGAATGCCAATTATGCGGGTAGCTGCGACACATAGCCCGTATGATTAAAGACGACAAGATTGGAATCAGTCGGATCAATTCCACCAATGGCCAACAATAAAGCCTGCTTGTGGGAGGGACTATTTTGTAATACCTCAAGAGCAGACATAGCTAAAGGGGATTGAGCCAAATATTCAACTATATTATAATTTTGTGTAGCTCTTGCTCAATGATTATATGTCGATTTATGAATTGCTCCTTTTGGTGGCTTAATTGTTAATTCAGGAATAACAAGAGGTGGTATTGATTCATTAGATGGATTCGTTGTCGAGGTAGTAGGTCGATCAATGGTCGGAATACCATAGTCTTTATTCCGCGTTGACACCAAAATATCTTGTGAAGGTTTTGTGGTGGATAGAATTAACACTTGGGAACTAGGAGCTGGATCCGTAGCAACCAAATTTGTGTCTGGATTTGGAAATGGGTCTGTCAACACAGCTGATGCATGAGAAGTCTTGATGATTTTTGAGACTTCAGCATGGTGAGGAAAATCCCTAACAAAACGTTCCTTGTTACAGATTATGCATGGATAACAAGGTTTCTGTGGTCCTGACGGTTGATCAGATGATATTTCCTGCGGGTTAGAAGTTTGTTTTTTCTTTGATTTCCCCTTTTTCTTACTTCCTGGTTGCTTTTCACTTTTGCCTTTGTCAAATTACACAACATTAATTTCGGAAGTAGGAGAAGGATTAGATGCAGTAGTGTTGTGTGTGTTTGCAGTGCCTATCAAGCCATCTCCGGCATGAGAGTCCTTTATTTGAGGAGGAACATTGAAATTAGATCGCGACACATTAGGAATTTTTTCATAGAGCATGTCAGATTGATTGTAAATCAAGTCTAAATACTGGGCATGAGCGATAACTTGCTCTTTTGTGACGACGCCAACTTTAGCTACATCCTTAGTTATAGATGGTAACAGGGACTTAATGAACCATTCAGCAAGGAGTTGATCGGGAACAAATGTCTTAACCATTCGTCGACGACGACACTACTCATGAATATGATCTACAATGTGAGTAGCATTACTTTGTTTGAAATTGGTCAAGCGTTCCGTTCTAGTTTTGCATCTGATTGGTAACTGGAAATGGGTCAAAAATACAATAGCTAAGGCAGTGAAATTGTCAAAAGAAGCTCTAGGTAATTCAATATACCACTTAGCAGTCGGACCTGTAAGCGTACACTGAAAAAGACGTAATCGAATAGAATCATCATTCAAGGAATTTGATGAACACCATAAATGATAAGTCATAACATGAGTCGACATATCTTCTCCAGGGTTTCCATTGAATTTAGGAATGTCAGAGGGTAATTTATGAGGTATCACCAACCACCAAGGAGCATAATTGATAGGATCATTGGTTAACCGGTTTAAATCTGGTAATTCCAAGTTTGCAACAAAAGGCAACTGTCTATTAAGGTCAGGTTGAGCATAGCCAGGGTAAGATAGGATTGCTTGGGCAATAGGTCTTTGAGCACCAGCATATGGGATTTGATGTTGGTAACCCAGATAGGGGTTGTTTTTCATGGCAAACACTTGAGAGTTCTGTTGACCAAAACCTGTATATGATACTTGTTGAAATTAAGTTTGAGGAATTTGCACCTGTGGTTGCCAAGGGGTCTGTCCACCAATATTATAACCCAAATTAGTATAAGTTGGATTCGGTTGATATGTATAACCATATTGCATTTGTGACACCCCATAAAATGGTACACCAGCTTGTGAATAAATAATTACTGACACAGGTTGTTGTAAATTAACCAAAGGATTTTGAGTCTGTGAACCCAGCATTTGATGATATTGAGTTGAAGAGCTCGCCTAGTAAGGTTGATGTACAAGATTTTGATTCTGTAACAAGGGTATAGATGTATTAACAAGTGGTAATGAAGTAGGTGTAACAGGTTGAACTAGTTGATACGATTGGACAAACGTTTGTGGTTGGATAGGCAGAGTGGGTTGCCATTGACAAACATTCATGTCAACATTAGCTTGACTAAAAAGTGATTGAGTACTATCATATTGGGTGACCAAAGGTTGCTCCTCAGCATAAGGAGGATAATAAGATGGAAAATATTGTTCCCCGAATGCTAGGAGTCCAGTTGATATGGTACTTAAAGGAATTGACCCATAAGGACCGACTTGATATTTCCCTGATGATGGATGTAATGATTCAAGTCGTTCAATACTAACTATAGGACTACCAGTTAAAACACCAGATGATGAAATTAGCAAAGACCATGAATGTGAAGGTGCACTAGAGAAAGTGCCGATTTGTAACCTGTTGGGACCGAAGGGCCACCGTGCAAATATGACTCTGGTGAGGTTGTGAACATCGATGGAGTAGCGAGGGTAGGAGCTGACATATTTGAAACAACGGACCCAACTGAAGATGCTAGTTTAGACATGGTTGTTTGACCAAATGTATACCCTCAAAAATCAACAGTTGATTGAATGGAAATAGGATCAACAAAAGCAGATGGAAATGATTGAGGAAAAAACTGGTACAGGTAAAGGTCTCCCCCAAAATGAGTTTGACTTAAAGGTGTATCAGGTTGTGGGATTTCTTCAATCGTGATTAAACCAGGAAGAAGAACTTCACCGTTAGGCCCAAAATATATTTCAGAGGGTTGACTGTGTGATATAGGAGTTTCAGTAGCTAAAAAACTTTGTGGGATGACCAAGGTAGGAAAAACTTTCGGTTGTTGGACTTCAGGATTCAGATTTGCTGGCAAAGAAGAGACAGGATCTGGATCAATTTGTGATTGAAAAACGTCGAGTCTAGGAGGTATGGTCTCAGCGATTGAATGGATCGTGACCATAGGTAGTTGTGAAGACTCTGTTTCGACAATAGTAAACGAATCGGGATGTGTGGAAACAGTTTGAGCTAACTCTGGGTTAAAATATGATGTTTCTCTAAAGGTACGAATTGTACTTGATTCGGCAAATTGTGATCACCTTCGCCTACCAGAAGTAACTTCCAGTGGTAAAGGTGGCTTTAAAGCTAATCTACGCGAACGACAAGGGATAGGATTGTGTTCTTCCACGATTACTGATTTATTTTATCCAAAAACAAATAAACAAAAAGAGGGTAATACTACGCAAAAGGGTTTACCAAGAAACTGTGAACTACAGAATACCTCCTGGCGAACCAAGAAGTACGAGCAGGTAATCTCCCCGAATGTTGTGTTCGGTGTATCACAATTTCAAGGGGGCCGACTCGGTTCACTATGGATGGATAGCACCTAAAATTTGTCCTCCCAAATATATCGGAAGGTACGTGGAGGCCCAAGTCCGTATTTGTGCTGTCTGATGCGAAACCGCACAGTGAGAGCACCCCTTTATACTTATCGTACTGCAACACTGCCCGATATACCCGAGAGTACGTGGAAGAGCTACAATATACTTACGTACGTGGAGTGAGGTATCACACTCGGAATGTATCGTAGACAAGTTAACGACAACTGCTATGTTTTACGATGCCGGAACACGTCTCTAGCATAGACCTTCTAAATGTTATCGTTAATGTTCCAATGCATTGTTAAGTAAATTTAGATTTACTTTATGTTGATCTTGCTTAACAATTTGCCTTTCAGGTTCACCACGATGATGTATAGAAATTCTTGAAATGCAGCTAAGAATGATAAACAAACTTTCACTTTTAGCTTTTTCAATGAATAACCCAGCTAATAAGGGAAGAGAGCAACATAATTTGAGAGAAAATGAATCAATGAGAAAAAACAAAATCAATGAATCTCAAACTAAATGCAGATTTCCTAATATTCCTTTTGCAAAACACACACAATCCTACATGAAAATGCACATTTTTCTTTTCAGTTTCCTTAATGTTATGAATGCAGAAAAGAAACTAGGTGCACTAGATCAATAATTCAAATGCTTTTTACTTTCGAGAAACGAACAATACAAACAACAATTTCTCTTTTGAAGGAGAACCGAGGATTTCAAAAACAATCTCTCCTATCAAGGAAATGAAGATTTTACGACAATTTCCTATTTCGAAAGAAAATGATTCTTAATGCGACCATAAAAAATACTTTGAAATCAACTTGTCAATGATAAATAAAAAGTTTTCTAAACAAACATTGAAAAATTTTTTAGCCAAAGGAGGAAGAAGTATATAGAGTCACTAGTCAATTGAGCATCAAACTTTTCAGAACACAGCAGCAAACAAAACTGAAGCAAGTTGTAAAGTCAAATTCAAGGGAATTTGGTCACTTTCAGGAGTCAAAGTAGTCTCCAAGGGGAGACAGTGCTCTGCAACACAGGCTTGGAAGGGAGACAGTGGTCTGTAAAGCACTGTGTCCAGTTTAAGGGTGCGTTGGGTGCAGTAAACAAAGAAAAAGCTACTATTTAACTCACTGTCTTTGCAAATTAAGTTCTAAAAAAGTCTAATCTTTATGTGAAACAGCTACTGGGTGGATTTAGAAAGCAAATCAAAGACTAAAACACCTAGAATTAAGAGAAATTCTCCCCAGTGGAGTCGCTGGTTTGTTGGGCCAGAATTGTAATCTACGGATAAACTACGCTTCCCTAGACAAGTGCTACTCTAGAACAATAGGTGAAAGACTATACTACCATTTCTCCTAACTCAGAATAGATACACAGAGAGGATTGGAGGCTTACTTGTTCAATCGCTTCCAAATGGCTCCTTCTGTCGCTTCCACTACAGCTTCAAATTCAAACAGTTTGTGAGCTGAATTCTTCCTGCAAGAAAGAACACTGAAACAACAGAAGATGCAATAATATACATATATATTCAAGCTAGTTAGCTAAATCAGTAAAGCATAAACTAAATTCATCAACCGAGATCTTACAATATGGAAAATCAAAGTTAACATAGATGCATGTAGGGAAAAATAAGAAGTACTCTTTATTGATGATAGAAGGAGAGGTTACAACCTAGTGACTGATTTGAAGTGACCTTCCAGCAAAGTTCCCAAATATCATCACAATATAAATCTCTCTAGCAGCAACTCCACAAATCAAACTCTCAATTGAAAATTCTCCAACATTTCTCTACTCAAATTCTTCCTTTTCAAACACTTAGATTTGTGTTCAATTTATAGATGAACTATAGGTTGTTTTGCAATCAATAGCTTTCCAAAAATAGGCATGACATCTTTCCAGTCATGTAGATGTCAAATGGACACTTGGATCTGAAGCTTGACACATGTGAACTCTTCTAGAAGGCATTGGCCAGGTGGAGATTCCGGAACAATGAGAATTTTGCTCCCAATGTGACCAACACACCTTTGAATGTCGGGAAGTGCTTTGCAGAGCAGCCTTGAATTGGGCTACCTGCATATGCAATGCACTTAGGCCCCTTAGATCCTGCGTTGGTGAGCTCTCATATGCTATACAATAAGCTTCAAACCATGGAAACCTTTTCTTGATGAAAGTCTTGTTTGATTTGTCTTGTTTTCTGTCTTAGAGCATATAGCAACTGAAATGATAGGGAATGATAGACCCTTGATCATCGATCCTGGAGATGATGCCTGTTAACCAGGTCATTGGGAATGGCGCCCAAATTGAATTATAAAAATTAGTTCCAAAACATATGAAACATCCAAAATTGACTATTGGATTTCTGAATAAA
Source organism: Pinus albicaulis (assembly GCA_034641835.2). Classification (NCBI taxonomy): domain Eukaryota; kingdom Viridiplantae; phylum Streptophyta; class Pinopsida; order Pinales; family Pinaceae; genus Pinus; species Pinus albicaulis. The sequence goes on from CM076578.1 coordinate 939,243,178, forward strand.
GCCTCTAGCTCCCCTGGCTAGGCCTCAAACTACTTCTGGCCCATGGTGGCCCTAGTGGCCCCTAGAACTTTTCTGAAGCAAAAACCTGCTGCAAAGTTCTCTGATGGCTCTAAAAACCACTCCATTGAGTTTGGAATGTTGTAGATAGTCGAAATTGACTATTAGCACTCCCAAATTTGGCGATTCTAGCTCTAGATAGAGCCTAAACTCATTTTGCCCAAATGACCCCTAATTGTGGAGAACTGCAGTTAAAAACCCAAATTTGGCATATCTGCCCTAAAATTGGGGCGCATTCCAAATTAACCACCAGAATAAAATGTGACAAAAAAATAACCGCCTTGAGTTTTGGGCCCATGCACCCGAATTTACGGTCACAGTGACTGTTGGCGGAAACCAAGCATCAAACCGTGGTTGAACTCCTCTTGAATCGGAGTTCTCCCTAACCACCGGCTGAAACCACGCGGTAAACTCTGCCATGTGACGAGATATGGTGGTCACATTAAATTTTTTAACTATCGGCGATTGTGGTTAAGGGTTAGGCCCATGGTTTTCGGCGCTAAGGCCATATGGGGGGGCTGGCCCCCTTCCGAACCCCATGTACACGTTCAATAAACTTTATATATGATCATTAGCCTATAGTTTGTAAGAACTTCTTGTAACGCGTTGGCCCATGGGAAAAATAGCTGGTAGGAGGTCCATGGTTCGACACAACAATGCTTTTACACAACGCTAAATCACACAGAAAAAATAAAACAAAGAGCGCTAAATCACACAATGCTTGATCACACGGAGAGTGCCTGCAAATATAGAATGAATAAAATAGTTCTCACATACCCATTAATCTATGTACATAGATTTATCCCTCACGCCTCTCACATTTTCCTGGCTTTTCCATAAGGGAATTAAACTAGTATAGGCTCTGATACCAAAAAAGAAATTGAAAGCGCATACATGGTGCACAAATTACTCACAAATCAATTCATATATTGTAACTTCCAAAGCCAAATTACAAGCCACATAAATAGTGCTCATGAGATCCAACAGATTCCAAACAAGGAGAACATTGTTGAGAAAATATCTCAACAAGACAATCTACTTAACAAACCAATCCTATCTATATACCAATGTAAGCATTATTCCAAGTTCTAGTGAGCCTATCTTTTTCAATCACATAAAATTTTAATCTAGGTCATTCATTTGTTTTCAAATTTTAAGTATTTGAATTATTTTAAAATAAGAAATTTGATTATGAATTGTGTTAATACTTTTTAAGACAAAATTCATAATCAAAATTCTTATCAGTCACATTTAATTATAACTTTTAAACAAAATTCCTAACCTTTTAACAACTTTTTTACTACATTTTGGGAAAAATTATACCAAAAATATTTAAAAATTATATAAAAAATGAATTGTTCCACCCCTTTACTACTTTTTTTGATTGAATCTCATACCATGACCATAACATGCCCATCTTGATGATCTTGGTTGGTTTCCCCTCCCTTTAGGTGATTAATTTTTTTTTTTTACTTTGTTTATTTTTTTTTTTTTTTGAAGAAGAAAAATTTGTGACTTTATTCAATCTGAAAACCAAGGAACAAAATTACATTTTGTAGATGCTTGAAAACATTCGATTAGATCAGCCTTTTGGACGATGCACAAAAAGATAAAAAAATAAAAAATAAATAATTACATGAAATTGTCATGGGCAAGTGTGATAATAATTAGTTAGCTTCCCCTTTTTTCCTTTCTTTTTTCCAACTTTTGACAAACTCCTTGATCGAGAGCAGCTAGTACTATTTCCAATCGGTTGCCTTCCACCTTTGGAGGAGCTTCTTTGTTTGTGTTTGAACTCTCAGATGTATGGTTTCACTTTATGACCCCTACTTCCTTTTGAATGGGTATGACCGCCTTCTGTTGCTCTACTACTATGATCTTTGTTGTTTCTATACCATTGCTCTTTTCCTCATCTTGATTACCAAGAGTTTAGGGCACTACTAAACCATTGACCTTCTACTTCTCTTCTCCCTTCTCCATTTAGGATGCTTGATGATTTTGTGCCTCTGGTTGTTGTTGGGTCTGATCCATTTCTTCATCTTCATCATTAGAAGAAGGTAGATATGGAAATTTCCAACCCTTTGGCTTTTGTGATCTCTTCTTTGTTCTTTGTTTTAGTAGTGTGCATGAATTTTGCAAGTGTTCTTTCCGATGGTAGATCCGACAACTAAACACAATATTTTCAAAATCTAATCACTGTGTCCACCTAAAACCTTGGTGAGTCAAATGGACGCGATTTGGTAGGCCTTTTCTCAAGTCTATCTCCACACATATACGGGAAAAATTGAAGATATCGTTGTGCATTCTTTCTTGATCCATCTTTAGAAATTTCCCCAATGAGTTTCCAATGCCTTCTAGGACTTAGTGATGCCAGAAGAGAGGGGGAGATTATGTAAACTTATCCATACTAGCATCTTCATAACCATCATTGTTGTGGCATCAAAACCAGGAAACCATGAAGTTACAAAGAGACCCACCCTTCCCGAAACCATGGTCCTTCATTTATGACATATTCTAGGTCTTTCTAATTGTCGATTTGAACCCTAATAAATCCCTTTGCGCACAAGTAAATATCACAATTTTTAGTATAGTTGAGGTAAATCCATTGATGCAGTTCCTCAGACTTAGGCCAGAAACAATTAAATCGATAAATGATGGCTCTAGATTGAAGAGCAATGACAATACCACTTACTTCTAGCAATTTTACTAACATATATGGAGCATTCTCCATCTAATCAACCAGGTAAGGGCTTGGGAATGCCAGATTTGGGGATTGTCTGACTGGTGAGGCCACTTTCCCTCGCATTGCATTCTTAAACGACCTTGGACCCTTTGCAGTATAAGTTGAACCATGTGGGGGGGTTCGTTCATGAGGCTCCACCTCGTAGCCTCACATTTATAATGATTGTAGAGTTACGTTCAATGCCATACTCCTTCAAACGGTTGACATTTTGCAGTAGTAGATCCTCATAGATTAGGTTTTGTATATTGGTCGAAATACCTAATTTTTCCTTCACCTTCTTTTTTGGATCTGATACTTGATCCACTGAATGCACCCTTATAAGGAATTTTTTTCCACTTACAATGTTTATAAAAATTGGAAAATCTTCCTCACGATATAGATATGAGGAAATAAAAGTCCTTGACGAAGATTTGGGGCTAATTTGTTTTTGATTCTATCCACCCAATCCCTTGTATATCCACAAAAAAAATCGAAAAAATGGTCGGGTGTTGATCTTCACAAAGAAAAATAACCATTTAAGCAACTTCAGGCTTTGATCTATACATACCATCCCCTTCCGGGACACCATGGGTGCCCATGCAATATTGAAAAACCACATATGCATCATTATACTTCTTTCCCGCAAAAGATCTATCCTCGAAAACTTGCATAAACATGAGATCTGAGCTATGTTGCCACAAATATGCATAGTAGAATGCTTCAAGTATCTCAGAAGTCCGTCGGCATCATAAAAAAACCTCTTGCATGCAAAATCCATGTACCCATCATTGCTAATCTTGCTCATTCCAAAACGCTTTGTTATCTCCTTTCTTACCACTAGATCTATTCCATGGGAGCTCAGATCACGTCCTTGGTGAAAGCCACAAGCCTCTAATGCTGCCTAGAAACCTTTGACCATGTCCAAAACTCCTCTGAATATAATCACTGCTTTGGGTGATGTATTAATAAAAAAATTTCAAAGCATATAGTTTGAGTGGGTTTAATGGTTAAGAGTATGTACCTCCTCATGAGAGGCCACCAATTTAAAGCTAGAGAAGGGTAGAGTTTGTACACGTTGATAAATTAATATTGAATTGAGTGGGTGTGCCCTTGGAGTGGGACCTAGTGTCTCAAGACATCGCGACCTTTTTCAAGTCACAAGTTATTGCCAGTATTACACATCACAATGAAGAGTAGGCAAACCCTAGAGTGAGACCTGGTATGTCTGGGTATCTCGACCCTTAACAAGTCACAAATTATTGCTAGTATTGGGCATCACAATAAAATATACACAATCCCTGCAATCCCTAAAATTGGACCTAATATCTCCAAACATCCTATTTGTTCCCAAATTTCAAGTTATTACTAGTATTAAGCATCACAAAAAGGAAAATACATAACCTTGCCAAGTTATTATTAGTATTAAATATCATAATAAGGAATAGGCACCCAAAAAAATAAAATTGTTACAAATTATTGCTAATATTGATTTACCGGCTCGGTAGTAACTCCCACCCAAATTTTGAAATTAAAATAAAGAAACAAACTTTAGAGAGTTGAGCTATTATTATACTTGCGTAGGCATGGTATAACACATTCAATTTTGCTAACCAAAAATTTATGTTGTTTATCCAAAGTTTAACATTGAGATTTTTTTTTGTTATTTATTATTATTATTTAAATATATTTATTTGTAATATGATTGGTTGAGGTATTATTATTGGCATTTTAGTAACTTTTATTTCTATTAGTTACTAATTTTTTGTTTTACCTTTGACCAATAAATGATAAGCTAGAGAAGGGTAGAGTTTGTACACGTTGATAAATTAATATTGAATTGAGTGGGTGTGCCCTTGGAGTGGGACCTAGTGTCTCAAGACATCACGACCTTTTTCAAGTCACAAGTTATTGCCAATATTACACATCACAATGAAGAGTAGGCAAACCCTAGAGTGAGACCTGGTATGTCTGGGTATCTCGACCCTTAACAAGTCACAAATTATTGCTAGTATTGGGCATCACAATAAAATATACACAATCCATGCAATCCCTAAATTGGACCTAATATCTCCAAACATCCTATTTGTTCCCAAATTTCAAGTTATTACTAGTATTAAGCATCACAACAAGGAAATACATAACCTTGCCAAGTTATTATTAGTATTAAATATCATAATAAGGAATAGGCACCCAAAAAAATAAAATTGTTACAAATTATTGCTAATATTGATTTACCGGCTCGGTAGTAACTCCCACCCAAATTTTGAAATTAAAATAAAGAAACAAACTTTAGAGAGTTGAGCTATTATTATACCTGCGTAGGCATGGTATAACACATTCAATTTTGCTAACCAAAAATTTATGTTGTTTATCCAAAGTTTAACATTGAGATTTTTTTTGTTATTTATTATTAGTATTTAAATATATTTATTTGTAATATGATTGGTTGAGGTATTATTATTGGCATTTTAGTAACTTTTATTTCTATTAGTTACTAATTTTTTGTTTTACCTTTGACCAATAAATTATATTATTTATCAAAAGTTTAAAGTTCGATTTTTTTTTTGTTATTTATTATTATTATTTAAATATATTTATTTGTAATATATACAACTTGAGTAGGCCTAATGGTTAAGAGCATGTGTTTCCTCCTAAGAGGTCACAGGTTCAAAACTAGAGGGCAGCAGAGTATGTATGCCTTCGTAGATTTTTTTTTTTTAAACACATGGTGAATCAGTATTTCTTTAGAGTAATCTAGGGGAGACCCAGGATCAATCCTCATGGTTGCCAATATAACACCAGGATATATCCAACAACCTGCAAGTCAGATATACCAGTTCTTATGCTTCAGCAAGAGCCGAGACCCCTCGGGAAAGGGGGAGCCTACTCCTTGAGCCAAGATCATAGCAAGCCACACACTCAATGAGATTTGAACTACGGTGTATGCCTTCATAGACTTAGCAGTCAAATCGCTACGCGGAGGTGGGTCCCTTGTTCCACAAACAAGGGGGTCTCATACACCAATTTGGGTCGTGACCTTAAAATTGGATTATTATTATTATTATTATGATTGGTTGAGGTCTTATTATCAGTTGTTTAGTAATATATATATATATATATATATATATATATAGCAACTAAGAGAATCGACAACTGCAACAGTGTCGTATTCGTGTGACACGGGGTCGAATCTTGCTGGTTACCCCTACAAACCTAGGAGGAACCGCCACGCTTGCCATAACGATGATCCAAGTGGATATCGGTGGCCTCCCACCTATTCCATTTGGACCCGTAGCATCAATTCTTTCAGTTTTTCAGCTTCAGCACAGCTTACTATTTATAGCAGGTTTTCGGGTCCTGCACACCCGGAGCCGTTTTGGGGCATTAATAATCCATGTGGATATTGGTGGCCACCCATCGAGTCCATTTGAACCCCCACCATCAGTTATTTTAGTTTGTAAGTTTCGGCACAACTTACTATTTTTAGCAGTTTTTCGGGTCTTAAACTTCCGGAGCCGTTTTGAGGCCCTAAACGACGTTTTTTGGGAAAACGGAGAGCAACATGGGTCCATGGACCGATGTTGCTCATTCAAAAATTGTACTCCTCGGATAGATCTTTCTAACGAGCTATTGAGCGCATCAAACGAAGATCGGATGCCAAAGTTACGTCCCCGGGAAGTTGAACCACCAATTTACCCAAACGGGGCCCACAGTTTTGGCGCTTCATCTCCTACGGTTAGGGTTTTGGACGTTTCGGATTCTACATTGTTTCTCAGCAATAAATAGGCCCTCGAGCCTCATTGTAAGACAGTTCAGGGGCAAGACGGTTCGGGGGGTGGGAGCAGGGGACATCTCCGACCACTCTCCAGAGATAAGCGCGACCGGTGCCCTAGCTCGCCCCATCTCTATCATGTAGCTTCATTGTAACACGATTCGAAGGCCTGTAGCCCCACATCTCTTCTCGGATATCTTTGCCGGTACCCTAGCTCATCTATTTCCATTATGCCCTTAATGAGCTGTGAGCCTCGTGTAACAGGTTTAGGGAACTGGCCTGCATGCGCTACATCTCTTCTCGAGAGATGCAATGCCGAGCGCCTAGCTTATTTCCATTATGTTTGTAAGCTTATTGCAGTCATTCTTTTATTAATAAAATGAAGCATTATTTCCGCTGCATCTCTGTATCTATGGTTATATCTGTATTCTGTTGCGTTCCTGCATAAAATCCAGATCAAACGACCCTCAGGCTATACAAGACTCGAACTCGTGACCTGCACAACAACATGAACACCTTAACAAGCATCTGCTGGCCACGAGCCCAAACACCGACGAGCCACTTCTATTTATATTAGTTACTAATTTTTTTTCATTTTTATTTAACTTTCTCATTTTTTTACATTTTTCTAATATTTTTATTTTAATGACTTTTAGTGTTTTTCTCCATATTTTCAATTTAAAATGACTTATTATCTATTAAAACATATTTTAATAAATTTAATTATAAAATATTAAATTATATATTTGTTAATATAAACAATTTTGGTGATGATATTTAACAATATAATATTTTATGAAGAAATCTTTATTTTTAATGAATATAAGATATTATATTAATAATAACAAAATTTTACATAGATAAATCTAAATTTTCATGTTTTTATTATTTTTTAATTTAATTAATTTAAATTTAAATTAAGTGATAGGTACTATGTAACCTTGTTATAATATAATATGTGATGATGGTTATTTACTATGTAGCCATTCTTATAATATGGGATGGATAGTTATTTGTAGCACATGCCATGCCCCGGAGAATATCTATTTAAATTTTAATCGTCGCAACAGCTTTATTCAAAATACATTGGCTGTAGTGTTGGTCGCTTGGAGTGGTGGGTGAAAGTAGGAAGGGGAAGCCACTAATACGGACCATCAGATCTCATTCATTTCTGCGGAGATCTTCTTCTGCGTCCTTCTCTTCTCTGTGGTTGTCCCCTTTCTATCATTGCATTTTTAAAATCTACGATGGCGAGCTTAATACCTGGAGAATCATCTGAAGTGTAAGCCAGTCCTCTTCCATCTGGTTGTCCTTTTTTCATTACATCCTTTGGAATCTACAATGACGAGCTTAGTACCTAGAAAATCATCCGAAGGGTAGGTGAGTCCTCCTCATGGTTTCCTGACATTGTATAATCTCTGCGAAATTCTTCTCACGGTCATGTACTCAGGCTGTGATGAGCAAATTAATTTCAGATGGGTTGTTATACGATATGAAGTGTTCCAAGCCTAGGTGGGTAAGGCCTGCCCTATCTACAGGCAAGGGCACGGTCACTATGAAACAAACTAATAGGCTTTTACATCCTCATTTCTAAACAGAGCTCAGATATGACGGTCAGTGCCAGTGTTTGATGAAACAATCATAATTATTTTTTCCGCTATAAGCTCCTAGATTTTCCCATGGTATTTTTATTCAGGTGAATCACCACTGGGTCATGATTCTTGCTTTGTTATTACGCTCAATTCTGTCGAAATTATGTTTCTCCATCCTCTTGGCTTCAAGAAACCCAAATTGAAACATGTGATTTTTTATAGTATTTGCTAACGTAAGTTTATCATATTTCTTTGACTAGCTATCAACAACATATTTCTTTGACTAGCTGTCAACAACATTCTAAATGGCCAGGGACAGACATTAGCACCCAGCATTGTTGCATCGAATGTATATCTTGGAATATATACTGTTTGATATTTGATATACAAAATATGGAGTTACTTATTAGAAAAATTCAATCTTTTTTAAGTTTTTCCCTGATCCACTTAATTTTTTCAAATTCTAACAGCTTGGATTGTCTTGAAATTAGCCAAACCCTTTTGTGGTCAAGTTCAATGAGCCAAAACCCTTTGTGGCCAAGTTCAATGTAGCACTGTGGAGGGCTTATGATTGCCCCTTGGGAATGCCTGTTAGATTGGAAATTGTGTTCCACTCCTTAGCATAGTTATTAAAACCCGCTGGTTTGAACCGGTAACCGGCCAAACCGGCCGGTCAGATGTGCCCGCGGTCGGAACTGGCCAAGCAACCCGGTCAGGGAGGGCCCTTCTCCTTTTTTTGCCATAAACCGGACCTAACCGGCCGGTTTATGCATAAACCGGCCGGTTCCGTTCCTAACCGGCCAGTTACATGCTAATCTTCTACGCGGACCCACACACGGCCGTAGTTAAGCTTTAGGGCTGATGTGGAGCCAAGGGGAGGGTTGTTTCCCTCCAAAAACACCCTCCCCGATGTTTTATAAGGAGGAGCAGCCTCTCCTTTGTCTCACACCAACTCATTTGCTGTTTGCGAGTTTGATTGAGAGCTTGGAGAGTGTTGAGTGTTTGCCGGAGCAGTGATCTTGGAGGGTTGGAGTTGGAGTTGGAGTTATCTTGGAGATAGTTTGGAGCTGTCAATAGCGTTGGCATCTTCAAGAGGACGCTAAGGAGGCTAGTTTGCATTGCCAGGTAAGAATTTTCACTTGAAAAATCTTTCATTTCATTGCTGTTCATGTATTTATTTTCTCATGTGTTTAGCTATTTTATTGCTCTAAAATCTCTAGTCCTATGCTATCAAATTTTGTATGTTTGAATGTGCATTTTGTTTCGTAAATTTAGCCTTAGTTGTCCATTTATCTTAGCTGCAATTTTTTTTAAATGGTAGATTTATTTCCAAATTTCAATTATTTCAAGTCAAGATGCCTCCAAAAGCGAAGGACAGTGCATGGGTCCATTGTGATGTGATTGATGGAAAGATGGTATGCAAACTTTGTCGAAAATGTATTGGAGGTGGGGGTATTCTTAGATTGAAACATCACTTGGCTTGGGTAAGAGGCAATGTAACGCCATGTGATGCACCTAATGCAGTGTTAGGTCCGATTAGGGCAGAATACCTTGTCAAGCTTGAAAAGTTTGAGGAGACTAAAGCTAGGGAGAAGGCCATCCAAGATGAAATTGCAAGGAAGAGGGAAATAGTAGAAATGATGAGAGAGAGTGGGTATGAAAATGAGGAGTATGATATTCAAGACTCCTCTTCTATCCCTTCCACCAATAACCCCTTTCAGTATGTTCCTCCTGTTGGCAAAAGATCAAACCCAACAAAGAGACCCAACCTCATGAGTTATTTTTCGTCCAATGCTAATCCCACAACCACTGCCAGTGCCTCCATGTCCCAGCCAACTCCAAGTCGTCAACCCACTTTGGATCAACATTGGAAAAAACAATGCAAAGAAGCTTCTCATCAGTACATTGCTAGATGGTGGTATGATTCAGATATCCCATTTAATGTTGCTAACTCACCTTATTACCAAGCTATGTGGGACTCTGTTTTTGTTGCAGGAAAGGGCTTCAAAGGCCCTACTGCACATGATTTAAGGGGAGCTCTTTTGCAACAAGAGATTTCTAGTATTGATGAGTATTTGGCTGAATATAAAGAGTCATGGCTCAAAACAGGTTGTTCCATCATGTCAGATGGATGGACTGATGGAAAGAACCGCACTATCATTAACTTCCTTGTTGCTTGCTCTCGAGGAACAATGTTTTTGAGATCAGTTGATGCATCTGATAAGGTGAAGGATGCAGCCCTTCTATTTGAGCTTTTGGATGAGATTATTCAGGAAGTGGGAGAATGTTGTGCAGGTCATCACAGATAATGCCTCAAACTATGTTCATCACAGATAATGCCTCAAACTATGTTCTTGCTAGAAAGATGCTTGAGTCCAAGTATAGTACCATATTTTGGACTCCATGTGCTGCACATTGCATAGACCTCATGCTTGAGGACATAGGCAAACTGGAATGGGTAAAAATCACTGTAGAGCATGGCAAGTGCATTACAAAATACATTTACAACCACTCATGGGTATTGAGCCTAATGAGGAAAGACACAGGGGGCAAAGAGCTTGTTAGGCCTACCATTACGAGATTTGCAACTCACTTCCTCACGTTGCAATGTCTCAATTCTCAACAGAAAAACCTGCAAAAAATGTTTTCTTCTGATGATTGGACTGAATCCCGGTGAGCTCGTAGACAAGATGGAAAAGACACCAAAAAGAAAGTCTTTGACAGTTATTTTTGGAAAAGGTCTTCAGAGCTGGTAAAAATTACTGAGCCCCTTGTTAAGGTGCTAAGGATGGTGGATGGGGAAAGGATGGCAATGGGATACATTTATGAGGTTATGGATCAGGCCAAGGAGTAGATACGGGCAGCTTACAGGGACAGGTTAGCTAAATATGGCCGGATATGGGAGATCATTGATAACAAATGGAACAATCAACTCCATCGTCCTATACATGCAGCGGGGTATTTTTTGAACCCAAAGTATCATTATAGAGCTCGGTTAGGAGATCAGCAGGATGGGGAGGTCAGATCTGGATTGATTGATTGCTTGGAGCACATGATCCCTAATCGTGCAGACCTTCTGGAAACACATAAACAACTTACTCTTTTCAGTATGGCAGTTGGTACCTTTGGAAAGAAATTGGCAAAAATGGCAAGAGATTTGGATCAACCAGGTAAGCAATTCCAATTTGTTTTTCTTTTCATGTTAAATTGTTTGTAAATAAGTAATGAAATGAACTATGTTACTAATGAATGTCTTTTTATTTGCAGCACATTGGTGGGAGTCATTTGGCAGCCAATGTCCTCAATTGCAAAGGTTTGCAATTAGAATTCTCAGCCAAACTTGCAGTGCTTCAGGTTGTGAGCGCAATTGGTCTGTTTTTGAGCGCATACACACAAAGAAGAGAAACCGTTTGGAACAGAAACGGTTAAATGATCTTGTGTTTGTGCAATACAACCTTCGCTTGAGGTGGAACCAACTGATGAGCAAAACACCTAATCTAGATCCCATGTGTTTGATGATATTGATCCAACATCAGAATGCATGGAGGAGACTGAAGATCCAGTGTTTGAGGCTGATTTTGATTTTGATGTAGCAGTAGCGGGGGGTGAATTTGAAGCAGATTTGGTGGTGCCATCAGACGCAGACTCAGGATTGGTAGCTGCATCAAGCAAAGGCAAACAACCAATGGACGACACTAGTCATGCACCTCAAGCAACTCGTGCTTCCATTAGGTCCAATTCTATTGTTATTGGTGGCAGGGGTACTGAGGTTGCAGATGAGCTTGAGGCTGAGGCATCCTCAGACTCTGATCTAGATGATGTCTATGCAGCAGCAGATGTTGATCCTGTGTCTAGTAGCGGTGATGAATTTGATGATTGATCATCATTCATGTGTGGTCTTGTATTAGGCCAATAGCCTCATAGCTTGTAGCATTGTTTTTGGACTTTATGGGCCATTTGAAGCCTCATTTCTTATGTATTTTTCGATGATATGTATTGCACTCGGTGCCATTTTGATATATTCACCTTTGCATGGTATATAAATGAACAAACTTGCATATTTTGTCTCTATTGGCTTGGAATCATGGTTGCAAATCTTAAAAATAGTTTTTTTTATTAAAAAAATAATTATTTAATGTATTTTTTTTTAAACCGGTTCATTGGCATCTGACCGCTCCCGATTAGACCGGTTCCGGTTAGAAACCCAGTTCATTAGGTCCACAGTCCGGTCACAGTTCCAGTTTTAATAACTATGCTCTTTAGATAAATTAGCCATGCTGGTCCAAACTTACCAACATGGTGTGATAATTACAAAGGTTAAAACTATAATTATGAAACTGTATGTTGTTACATCATATATTGATCGGTTTACTGTTGACATGCCACTGCTGTGGTTTTAAGAGGATTACCTTCGAGCATTATTATCTAACACTGCAGTGAAGATTATGTATCTATCTCCCTTATGTCACAGCTATCCTATGTCTATATTTCTTCATTGAATTGGTATAATTTTTACGTTAATTTTGCCTTTTATTTTGGGTTGGTCGGTGTGGCTCTGGTTTATCTAAAGCGAATGGAAGTTTATTTTATCTTTTATTAAAAGGCAAGTTCAACAACATTCCAGATGGGCAGAGACAGGCATTTGGAAGGCAAGCATTATGCACCCAGCAGTGCCTGCATTGAATGCAGTATATTCTGGTATATATGCTATATATGCTGTCCAATTTGAGGCACACAGAATATGGAGTGAGCAAACTCAATCTTCCCGTTAATTAAATTTAACCGGTAAGGTAACATTCCAGCTTGTTCTGCTCATTTTTTCCGAATTACAACAATCTCGATCATCTAAAACTAAACCAAAACTGAATGCAGCCCCACAGTGTGCTTATTGAATGCCCATTGAGAATGCGTGTTGGGTCGGAAGTTGTGTTCAACTCTGATAAATTAACCATCCAAAGTTGTATGCAACTTCCATGGTGTTGATAATTTGCCTGTTTATTACTATTATTACGTAGGTATGAAACATTAACCATCCAAAGTCGTGTTCAATTTCCATGGTGTTGATAATTTGCCTGTTTATTACTATTATTAGGTATGGAACTGCATGTGACTGTCTTATTGATAGGTTTATTGCTCCCATGCCACTGCTGTGGTGTTAATAGGTTTACCCTCCAATACTATTATCTAAAATTGTAGTGTAGATTTGTGTATCTATCTCTCTTAAGTCGCTAAGTTGCATAAAATGTGAAAACTCATACTAGTTTCAGAAATGAAAATGCCTGGAGATGGAACCCCCAAAAATGGGTATGCTGGGGAAACATGGTGTGTAAAAACACATTATTTTCGGAAATGGGAATGCCGTAAAAACTTATACTAGTTTCAGAAATGGAAATGCCTGGAGATGGAACCCCCAAAATGTGTATGTTGGGGAAACATGGTGTGTAATAACACATTAGTTTCTGAAATGGGAATGCCTGGAAATGGAACCCCCCAAAATGGGTATGTTGGGGAAACATGGTGTGTAATAACACATTAGTTTCAGAAATGGGTATGCCTGGAAATGGAACCCCCAAAATGGGTATGTTGGGGAAACATGGTGTGTAATAAAACATGCAAGAAAGTAAGACTGATAGGTTAATTTGTAGGTAGGTTTATAAACGAATTAGAAATTAGTTTGTCATCATTTTCCATAGATGAGCTTTTTTAAACTACCTATGGGTCCCATGGTGCTCATGGGCGCTTGAGCTTTTCCTAGAAGTTCATGGAATTTCCGTGAGTTTCCAGAACTGATACTTGGGCACTAGGAATTTTGTGCAACAAAATGTCACAGCTATCCTATGTCAACACTACAGTTTTGATGCAGCAGTAGCGGGGGGTGAATTTGAAGCAGATTTGGTGGTGCCATCAGACGCAGACTCAGGATTGGTAGCTGCATCAAGCAAAGGCAAACAACCAATGGACGACACTAGTCATGCACCTCAAGCAACTCGTGCTTCCATTAGGTCCAATTCTATTGTTATTGGTGGCAGGGGTACTGAGGTTGCAGATGAGCTTGAGGCTGAGGCATCCTCAGACTCTGATCCAGATGATGTCTATGCAGCAGCCGATGTTGATCCTGTGTCTAGTAGCGGTGATGAATTTGATGATTGATCATCATTCATGTGTAGTCTTGTATTAGGCCAATGGCCTCATAGCTTGTAGCATTGTTTTTGGACTTTATGGGCCATTTGAAGCCTCATTTCTTATGTATTTTTCGATGATATGTATTGCACTCAGTGCCATTTTGATATATTCACCTTTGCATGGTATATAAATGAACAAACTTGCATATTTTGTCTCTATTGGCTTGGAATCATGGTTGCAAATCTTAAAAATAGTTTTTTTTATTAAAAAAATAATTATTTAATGTATTTTTTTTAAACCGGTTCATTAAGATCTGACCACTCCCAGTTAGACCGGTTCCGATTAGAAACCCGGTTCATTAGGTCCACCGGTTCCAGTTTTAATAACTATGCTCCTTAGATAAATTAGCCATGTACTGGTCCAAACTTACCAACATGGTGTTGATAATTACCGAAAGGTTACTACTATGAGGTATGAAACTGTATGTTGTTACATCATATATTGATCGGTTTACTGTTGACATGCCACTGCTGTGGTTTTAAGAGGATTACCTTCGAGCATTATTATCTAACACTGCAGTGAAGATTATGTATCTATCTCCCTTATGTCACAGCTATCCTATGTCTATATTTCTTCATTGAATTGGTATAATTTTTACGTTAATTTTGCCTTTTATTTTGGGTTGGTCGGTGTGGCTCTGGTTTATCTAAAGCGAATGGAAGTTTATTTTATCTTTTATTAAAAGGCAAGTTCAACAACATTCCAGATGGGCAGAGACAGGCATTTGGAAGGCAAGCATTATGCACCCAGCAGTGCCTGCATTGAATGCAGTATATTCTGGTATATATGCTATATATGCTGTCCAATTTGAGGCACACAGAATATGGAGTGAGCAAACTCAATCTTCCCGTTAATTAAATTTAACCGGTAAGGTAACATTCCAGCTTGTTCTGCTCATTTTTTCCAAATTACAACAATTTCGATCATCTAAAACTAAACCAAAACTGAATGCAGCCCCACAGTGTGCTTATTGAATGCCCATTGAGAATGCGTGTTGGGTCGGAAGTTGTGTTCAACTCTGATAAATTAACCATCCAAAGTTGTATGCAACTTCCATGGTGTTGATAATTTGCCTGTTTATTACTATTATTACGTAGGTATGAAACATTAACCATCCAAAGTCGTTCAATTTCCATGGTGTTGATAATTTGCCTGTTTATTACTATTATTAGGTATGGAACTGCATGTGACTGTCTTATTGATAGGTTTATTGCTCCCATGCCACTGCTGTGGTGTTAATAGGTTTACCCTCCAATACTATTATCTAAAATTGTAGTGTAGATTTGTGTATCTATCTCTCTTAAGTCGCTAAGTTGCATAAAATGTGAAAACTCATACTAGTTTCAGAAATGAAAATGCCTGGAGATGGAACCCCCAAAAATGGGTATGCTGGGGAAACATGGTGTGTAAAAACACATTATTTTCAGAAATGGGAATGCCGTAAAAACTTATACTAGTTTCAGAAATGGAAATGCCTGGAGATGGAACCCCCAAAATGTGTATGTGGGGAAACATGGTGTGTAATAACACATTAGTTTCTGAAATGGGAATGCCTGGAAATGGAACCCCCCAAAATGGGTATGTTGGGGAAACATGGTGTGTAATAACACATTAGTTTCAGAAATGGGTATGCCTGGAAATGGAACCCCCAAAATGGGTATGTCGGGGAAACATGGTGTGTAATAAAACATGCAAGAAAGTAAGACTGATAGGTTAATTTGTAGGTAGGTTTATAAACGAATTAGAAATTAGCTTGTCATCATTTTCCATAGATGAGCTTTTTTAAACTACCTATGGGTCCCATGGTGCTCATGGGCGCTTGAGCTTTTCCTAGAGGTTCATGGAATTTCCGTGAGTTTCCAGAACTGATACTTGGGCACTAGGAATTTTGTGCAACAAAATGTCACAGCTATCCTATGTCAACACTACAGTTTTGCATTGAACTGGTACAGTTTTAGGTTAATTTGCCTTTATTTTGTGTTGGTCAGTGTGGTTCAGGTTTATGCAAAGTGGATGGAAGTTGAAAATTCCTGTAGTCATGGAATTTGTATTTCTTCATAAGTACATCTCTATATGTTTAGTGCAAGGGCCGATGCCCTAACAATGGGGAATTTGGCTCATTGTGAATGGCTTGTTTATGTTGGTTCCCTTCCCTTCTTTCATTAAGTGTTCCATATGTGTTTGCATTCAAGTGACATGTTTCTTTGATTATTAAACTTTAATGTGGTGATTAGGTGAATGGCTGCCAGTCATAGAAGAAAGAACCAAATATGTATATAAATTCGAATACGATTTGGTACGGAAAAAATGTGCAACCAAACAAAAAACCCAGTACGGATCTAATACAGAAGTTTACATCTCATAGATACCAAAACACGCATTCTGTTCCAAATTTTAGAAGAATTTCGGCCTCAAGAACGCTCCATAAATAAGAGAAATAATTCAGTCCTTGAAATTTGTGATTTCATGATAGGGTTTTTAAGGTTATTTCTGTAATATATTTGGGGTTCTTTGGGTTGTTCCTTTTGGGTTTATGGATCTAAGAGTACCAAAAACTGTATTCGTAGAAGTTGACCAAACCGTATTCGTAGAAGTTGACCAAACCATATTCGTACTGTACCAAAAATTTGCGGAATTTGGTACTGCTGATTTTCCATACCATAAAGACCAATATGACCAAATCTTGCTACTGCACTGCAAGTACGAATCCCCATAAATGAAGAAATGATAAGTCTTATTAGTACGCAATGTATATAGGATGCCTTGGTAAAAGAATGATGACTTTAGGTATGATGCTTTCCTTAGAATCTGTTCGTTCAAAGAAGACTATTGTTATTTTTCACTTGATTAATTTTTTTGCTCTATATCATCATATTCATTCGTGTTGTTATGTGGAAATCTATAATATCGATGTATATTTTCATTTTACATTTATTATTATTATTATAGATTTGAAATATCAGAGCTGAAATTAGAATATACATTTGTCTCTCTTTATGACATTTTCTAAGCCTTAAAAGACTATCCTCTTTGTTTGAAAAACACTTCAAAACAGTTTGTCAACTAATTCTGCGTCTACTTACAGTCTTCCTGGGCCATTAAAGGCCTCTTTTTGTGTGTCAAAGCACTGAAACATCTACAAACAGAAATGCCTTTCCAGGCCTTGACAGCAACAGATACCCTTTTATTTGACAAATTAACAAGTGGGAGAGAGAAGTGAAACATGAATTTATGAGAACACACCGCAGCTCTGTTTCATTAAGGAGAAGTATAGATATACAATAGTTTGATAGTTATAACTAACAGAACTGTTCTTCTAACTAATTCTTTAGAATTAACTTCTAACTAAAGATTAATCTTTAACACTCCCCCTTAATCTTGAGGGTTACATTATTATAATACTTAACTTCTGACGTAGAAATTCAAAACTAAATTTTCCTAGCGGTTTGCTGAAGATATCCGCTAATTGTTCCTTGGAATCACAAAATTTGAGAACAATATCACCATTTTTAACAAGTTCACGGATGAAGTGAAAACGAGTGTCAATATGTTTGCTTTTTTGATGAAAGACATTGTTCTTCGACAAGGAAATGGCGAAAGTGTTGTCACAAAAGATTGAAATAGGTTCATTTTCTGTATATCTGAAGTCAGAGAGAAGTCCCTTTAGCCACACTGCTTGACATGATGCTGAATTCGCTGCAATGCACTCGGCTTCTGTTGAAGATAACGTAACTATGGGTTGCTTTTTGGATGACCACAGAATCAAATTTTTGCCAAATAGAAAAGCATATCTAGAAGCGCTTTTCCGATCATCAATACATTCCGCATAATCATTGTCTGTATAACCAACAAGCTTACTGTCAGTAGAGGCTGTATACCACAAACTATAAGTAGTTGTTCTTGCAATGTATCTTAACACCGTTTTTACAGCTTTCCAATGACAGTCTTTAGGAGATTCCATAAACCAGGAAATATAACTAGTTGCAAATGCTATATCAGGTCTAGTAGCAGTTAGATACATAATACTATCAACAAGTTGCTTATACAAAGTCAATTTAACAACAGTACCTACATCATCTTTACTTAACTTTGTACCAACCTCAATAGGAGTATCCACTGGTTTACACTTGTCCATCTTAAACTTTTTCAAAATGTCAGTAGCATACTTTTGTTGACCCAAAAAAATACGATCATGTGTTTGTTTTACTTCAATACCTAAGAAGTATCTCATTAATCCAAGATTTGTCTTTTCAAATTCATTTTTCATTGTAGCTTTAAATTCCTCTAACTACATCTGACCTGTTTGAATTATGTCATCAACATAAAGACATAGTATCGGCATATTACCTTGATGATCATTCTTGATATACAAAGTGGGTTCATGGTCGCTCCTTCTGAAACCATTATTTAGCAAGTAATGGTCTATTCGGCTGTACCAAGCTCTTGGAGCTTGCTTCAAGCCATACAATGCTTTCTTCAACCTATACACCTTATGTTTTTGATTTTTGATTTTGAAACCAGGCGGCTGTTCAACATACATTTCTTCATTCAATACACCATTTAAAAAAGCAGATTTTACATCCATTTGATAAATTGGGCACTTGTTTTGTGTTGCAATAGCTAATACAAATCGAATAATATCAATTCTTACTACAGGTGCAAATGTTTTAACATAATCTATGCTAGGTTGTTGTGAAAAACCTTTGGCAATTAATCTTGCTTTGTGTTTATCAACTTCACCTCTCTCATTTAACATAGTTTTATAAACCCATTTGACACCTATATAATTTTTATCATTAGGTAGATCAACCAAATCCCAAGTTTGATTTCTTTCAATAGCATCAATTTTATTATTCATTGCATCTACCCATTCTTTTTCCTTTATAGCTTCTTCAAAGCAAGTAGGTTGAAATGAGAGAAATGCAAAATTTACAACATCATCAACATCGTCTTGTGGATAAATATCACTTAAGCTTCTCATTTTTGGATTATTAGAATCAAACTCACTTAAAGATGATTTTGAACTGCTACTGCTTGATAAACCACTATTGGTTTTGTCTTGAACCTGCAATCTTAGAGTGCTTGTTGTAGGTGCTTGATGTTCGTCTAACATAATAAAAGGATTAGGACAAGTATTGTTCTCCATTTCATTCCAAGATTTGTCTTCCATAAATTTCACATCTCGACTTATGACAAATTTCTTAGTAATAGGATTAAACAATCTATATGCTTTAGATTGGTCACTATACCTTATAAAGATATACTTTTCGCTCCTGTCATCAAGCTTCTTTCTTAATTTTTTTGAAACATGAGCGAAAACAATACAACTAGATACTCGAAAGTGAAACAATTTCCTTTTGTCTACTCCATGCTTCTTCAGGTACAAGACTTTGAACATTGGAAGTTGGCGATCTATTCAAAATATACACTGAACATGCAACTGCTTTAGTCCATAAATCTTTAGACAAATTTCGTGTTATGAGCAGACTTTGAGCCATATTCGTAATTGTTTGATTCTTTCTTTCCGCGACTCCATTCGATTGTGGAGTATAACTGGTTGTTGTCTGTTTTTTAATACCATGTTTACAAAAATCAATGAATTCGTTAGATTCATACTCACCTCCTTTATCAGACTTGAGAAATTTAATAAACTTGCCACTCTGTTTTTCAGTTTCGACTCTGAACTGTTTGAAATTGGAAAATGTTTTAGATTTGTATTTGATGAAATACACCCAAATTTTCTTGCTAAAATCATCAATAAATGTAAGAAAATAGAAACTGCCACCTACTGATTGTGCTTGCATTGGACCGCATAAATCTGTATGCACTAACTCTAGTTGTTCTTTGGCTCTATAAGAGGTTGATGCAAAACTATCTCGCTTATGTTTACCCATTATACAACTTGTACAGGAAGAGATATGGTCAGACGAAGTAGGCAAACCTTTCACCAAAGACTCTCTTTGCAACAGACCCATACTTTTAAAAGATAAATGACCATATTGCAAATGCCACAAGTCCGTGTAATTTGGTGTTGAAACATTATGTGCATACAACTTCTCACTTTTCATTTGTAATTGATACAACCCTTTCTTTGTCATTGGAATCTTTGTAACAAGAGATTTATGTTGATCAAAAATTGTGCAAGTAGTGTTGTGAAAGCTAACATTCAACAAATTATGCTTGAAATTGGGTACATAATAAACATCATAGATATTCTTTACCATAGTTTGTTTGGTTAAGGCAGGCACAACACCCTTTCCTGAAGCTTTTACTTGACGATCATCACCCAAACCAATAACAAAACTGAAAGATGTATCAAGATATGAAAACAAATCTCTATGACTAGCCATATGATTACTACATCCGCTGTCTACCAACCAAACATCCTTATTAGGTACTTGCACAGTCACTTGGCATGCCAGAAATAAAGCATCCGATGTTTCACACTCAGTGTTTGTGACATTGGCTTTGTTTTTACTTAAAACATATTGTAATTTTTGACATTCAGACTTATAGTGGCCATATTTTTTACAATAGCGATATTGAATTTTTGATTTATCTATCCACCTACGACCATGATCAGTTTGAAACTGCTCTGAATGTGTTTGAGTTGCCTGTGATCTATCATCTGACTGAGAGTGTCCTCTTCCTTTTCCTCTCCTACCATGAATTCCTCTCCTACCATGAAAACCTCTGCCTCTACCTCTCTCCATAGAAGCTTTATATTTGAAAGCATGCTCTAAATTACCGATATTTGATCTTCTAGTTTTTCACCATTCATCTGAAGCTGATTAACGTCATGAACTGATCAACTGTTTCTAATTCACTTATTTTAAGTGTTTCAAATTGTGTTCTGAGAGTTTGTAATTTACCATTTTTACTTTCTCATTACCTTGATAAACAACTTTAAGTCTATCTCACGTTGATTTAGCAGTCTTAGCAACGACGATTTTAGGAAAAATAGAGTCATCTAAAGAATTTAAAATGCAAGACTTAGCTCTACCTTCTTTCTGTTTAAGTTCATCAAATTGTCTTCTTTGAGCAGCATTCATTGCAGCTATTACATTTGCATCAGGTTTTGTGAATCCCAATTCTACAGTTTCCTATCAACCTAAATCTTGTAAGCATGCTTGCATTTTAAGACTCCAAAAATCATAATTCTTCCAACTAAATAGTGGTGTAGGGATTGCAAACTGACTTGTCGAAGCCATGTTTAAAAAATTCAAAATAAATAGGGCAAACAAACTTTCGATGAGGGTGTTTTAATGTTGCAATATTGGCATTTAAAAAAGAGGCAAAGATCAAGAACAAGAAGTATCTTCTTGCTATAAAGATCAAGGATGTATGCATGGCTCCTTTCTCTTTCTCTGAGCAAATAAATCGGGCAGAACCAGCAAACAGTCTCAGCTATGCAGCACAAGGCTTCAATAAGACCCCACAAACCCGCGTTCCAATATCTCCAAGGACAAAATAACAAGGAAGAGGATAAAAGACACTTTGCTAAATTCGAAACGAGCTCAATAACAGACTGCAACAATAACAGATCTCTTCACGCCTATGAGAAGAAAACAAGAGTAAATTTGACCTCGAATTAATATGATCATCAGCAATGAAGCTCCGCAGATGGGTTGAACACTCCTCTCCACACACGCAGCAAGGTCGAACGCTGCTCTAGCAAAAATTTCACAGTAGTGAATGCCACTCTAGCAGTTCTGCCAAGCGCTGGCATGGGAACGAAGACAAGGCCGTTGCTGTGGGTTTCAAAATCCTTCAGGAATCTCAGACTGTAACGGGGGTGGTAGCATCTAACATCGAACTAGCTTCCCCTACTTGACTGGCGGACGACCTTTGCTGATGGGAGCGATCTTTAGAAAACCGACAATGGCTCTTTCCTCTTCGGCAGAGAAACAGAGTCTCCTCACTCTTGAACGCAGCAAGAAGAGGAACAGAGTCCCGTCACACTCGAACGCAGCAGCGACATACAACAGACAACCGTAAGTCCTTGATTCTACAACAAATAGGCGGCTCTTTCTTCTCCGCTCCTTCGAATGCCCAAAATTAAGCCGCTCCAGCAAGTTCGAATGCCTTTGCCCAAGCAGAACCCCAACGCTCTGATACCATGACAAATTAACAAGTGGGAGAGAGAAGCGAAACACGACTTTATGAGAACACACCACAACTCTGTTTCATTAAGGAGAAGTATAGATATACAATAGTTTGATAGTCATAACTAACATAAATGTTCTTCTAACTAATTCTTTAGAACTAACTTCTAACTAAAGATTAATCTTTAACACTATTTAAAAAATGATTTTTTATGATCTGTTTGCTTTGTTATGTGTTATTCTTTAATTTGCAATTGATAGGCTGTTACATTTGATAGGGTGAATTTTGATTGGCATGGTATCATCAGTTTTTAGTAATTTATGCAGATTGCTATAATTCAGGATATTATGCTGTTTCTTAATTCGAAGTGTTTTTTTCCTTTCAGGAAGGGAACAAAGAAAGATTTTAGTACTGCAATACTTGAGCGTAGGAAGTCTCCTAATCGGTTAGTTGTGGATGAAGCCATAAATGATGATAATTCAGTTGTGGCTCTTAATTCGAAAACAATGGAAACATTGCAGCTTTTCCGGGGTGATACTATCCTTGTTAAGGTTGTTCCCCATGCCCTTCTGTCAAACTATGTTTTTCCTTATGTTATTTTGGGTGGAAAATCCTGTTGAATAACCTAATTCTTGCCAATTATATTTTAAACAAAATTGAAATGATAAGGTTGATTTATTGTCACAATGTAGGGTAAAAAGAGAAAGGATACAGTTTGCATTGTTCTGGCTGATGATACCTGTGAAGAGCATAAGATCAGAATGAACAAAGTTGTTAGGTCAAATCTAAGAATAAGATTAGGGGATGTAGTATCTGTTCATCAGTGCCCAGATGTTAAGTATGGGAAGCGTGTGCATATTCTTCCTATAGATGACACAATCGAAGGTGTTACAGGGAACTTGTTTGATGTGTACTTGAAGCGTGAGTTTCTATTATTTTTATGTACTTGAAGTGCCAGTTTCCTTTTCTTTTGGTTTACTGTTTCACACCATGACTGCTAAAGTTTTGCATGCATTATCTACATCTACAGCTTACTTCTTGGAAGCCTATCGCCCAGTAAGAAAAGGAGACCTTTTTCTAGTACGAGGAGGAATGAGAAGTGTAGAATTTAAAATCATTGAGACAGATCCTGGTGAGTATTGTGTTGTTTCTCCAGATACTGAAATTTTTTGTGAGGGAGAGCCAATAAAACGAGAAGATGAAGACAGATTGGATGACATTGGCTATGATGATGTTGGTGGTGTAAGGAGACAAATGGCACAGATCAGAGAACTAGTTGAATTACCACTAAGGCATCCACAACTTTTCAAATCCATTGGTGTTAAGCCCCCCAAGGGTATTTTGCTTTATGGTCCTCCTGGTTCAGGAAAAACCTTGATTGCTAGGGCAGTGGCAAATGAGACTGGAGCTTTCTTTTTCCTAATTAATGGTCCTGAAATTATGTCAAAACTTGCTGGAGAAAGTGAAAGCAATCTTAGAAAGGCTTTTGAAGAAGCAGAGAAGAATGCTCCTTCTATCATTTTCATTGACGAAATTGACTCTATAGCTCCAAAGAGGGAGAAAACAAATGGTGAAGTAGAGAGGCGCATTGTATCTCAACTATTGACATTGATGGATGGTCTAAAATCTCGATCTCATGTGATTGTCATGGGAGCAACAAATAGGCCTAACAGCATTGATCCAGCACTTAGAAGGTTTGGTAGGTTTGATCGTGAAATTGACATTGGGGTTCCAGATGAAGTTGGTCGACTGGAGGTTCTCCGCATCCACACAAAGAATATGAAGCTTGCTGAAGATGTAATAATTTTTTTAATCTCAAACATTTTTTTTCTATTGATGCACTGATGATAGTTAACCAATATTCTGATCCGCATATGATTCTCATTGTCATGCTACTGTAGGTTGATCTTGAACGTATTTCGAAGAATACACATGGTTATGTTGGGGCAGATCTTGCAGCTCTTTGCACTGAGGCTGCACTGCATTGTATTAGGGAAAAAATGGATGTCATTGACTTGGAAGATGAAACTATTGATGCGGAAGTTCTGAATTCTATGGCTGTTACAAATGAGCACTTTCAGGCTGCACTGGGCTCTAGCAACCCTTCTGCCCTGCGTGAGACTGTGAGTAAAACCAATTTCTTAGATCAAAGTGGCATTGTTTCTTGCCTATATTTTTTGAGTTCCTTTCAGCTGCTTCTGTATTAAAGATATTCTTACATACAATGGAAAATCATTTGCCAGGTTGTGGAGGTGCCAAATATTTCTTGGGAGGATATTGGGGGTCTGGAAAATGTCAAAAGAGAGCTTCAGGAGGTAAAACCTTTAACCATGTATTCCTTTCTCAATTTTAGTTCTAGTTTGTCAAAGGCTGGCTGCCGTATTCTAAAAGTTTGATTGATGATGTTTTCCTTGATTGTTGGCAGACTGTGCAATATCCGGTGGAACATCCAGAGAAATTTGAGAAGTTTGGCATGTCTCCCTCTAAAGGTGTTCTCTTCTATGGACCTCCTGGTTGTGGTAAGACACTTCTTGCAAAGGCCATTGCCAATGAGTGTCAGGCCAACTTTATCAGTGTGAAAGGCCCAGAGCTCCTAACAATGTGGTTTGGAGAAAGTGAAGCCAATGTGCGCGATATTTTTGATAAGGCTAGGCAGTCAGCACCTTGTGTCCTTTTTTTTGATGAACTTGATTCGATTGCTACCCAGGCAAGTATTGTTTTAACATTTTATACTATTGGAAATTACAGTTTGCATTATGTTATTTTATATGTCCTTTTCCTACATCTTTATAGTCTTCATAATGAGATATGCTAAAGTTCTGGAAATAAATGAGCTTGTTGATTTTAAGTTTTAGCCAATTTGGTTATAGGACTGACTTTTTAGCCTGTTGAACTGTGCAGCGTGGTAGTAGTGCGGGAGATGCTGGGGGTGCGGCAGACAGAGTTTTGAATCAGTTGCTGACTGAGATGGATGGCATGTCTGCCAAGAAAACTGTTTTCATTATTGGAGCTACAAATCGCCCTGACATTATTGATTCGGCTTTATTACGACCTGGTCGCCTTGATCAATTAATATACATACCTTTGCCTGATGAAGCTTCCCGCTTTCAAATCTTTAAAGCATGTTTGCGGAAGTCACCTGTTGCAAAGGATGTTGAAATTGCGACTCTTGCTCAATACACACAAGGATTTAGTGGAGCTGATATTACTGAAATTTGTCAGCGTGCTTGCAAGTATGCTATTAGAGAGCACATTGAAATGGTAAGCACATCTTACTATCAGGAAAGAGTTTCCTGCTTGGAAAATATTCCGCAAGTTATGTTCCTTAATTTATACATTCATATATTTTCCTTACCAAACTTTTGGAAACCAAGAAAATGCAAATTCTTTGCTTTAATTATCGACGCCTTCTGTTTTAAGATATAATGTTTGAATGGATTTTGTAATTTTGCTTTTCTGCCCAATGTAGGACATTGAAAGAGAAAGGAAAAGAAGGGAAAATCCTGAAGCCATGGATGAAGATGAAATTGAAGTTGCAGAAATAAAGGCAGCTCATTTTGAGGAATCAATGAAATATGCCCGAAGAAGTGTTAGTGATGCAGATATACGTAAATATCAAGCATTTGCTCAAACATTACAACAATCTCGAGGTTTTGGGTCAGAATTCCGGTTCACAGATCAGGCTGCTGCTACCACAGGCACCACAGATGCTCTTGCTCCACAACCTGCTGTTAATGATGATGATCTGTACAGTTGAAATGGTGAATTACATGATAAAAAAATTATAGGGTTTGTAACATTTTGAGCCAGTAACACTACACTTTGATTCATCACCCAAGTTTCAGAATGTTTGGTATTTGTGACCTTGGTGTGTACTCTTGTCATCCATTTCATACATCCTTCACCCCCATTGTCACACACTTCCATGTCTTTGTGATTAATTTGTATTTATCATTTATGTATTTTCAAATTGGTAGCTCGATGCATTTTTACGTTTATTTAAATGAATGCACAAGGTTGACATTACAAAATTGATGATGCTTTTCTTTTTTCACTCTGAAGTTGATATCTATTAATCATTTATGTATTTTCAAATTGGTAGCTCGATGCATTTTTACATGTATTTAAATGAATGCACAAGGTTGACATTACAAAATTGATGATGCTTTTTTTTTTCACTCTGAAGTTGATATCTATTAATCACCTGGCACCATAAATTGGTCTAATTGCTATGCTTGCATTCTAATGGCATCTAGCCTGGTTTTTTGTGTGAGAATGGACTTATTTGTCTTGTTCAATGTATGTATCTGGCATTTTACCTTGTTTCTCATATTTGATCATTATCAAATTTCTGTAGATGACTAATATGTTATGTTTTCCCAAGTAGCATCTAAAGTGTTTTGATAAAGGTAAAAACTTATCTGAAAAAAGTTAATTCAATTTTTCCCAAGTAGCATCTAAAGTGTTTTGATAAAAGTAAAAACTTATCTGAAAAAAGCTAATTCAGTTGTTGGAAGATGTATCTACTAACATAGATCCATCTGAACCTTGGGTTGTTCTGACATGCACAATCTTGAATTCCAACATGTGATGGAAGCCATTTGGGTAGTTTTGGCTGGTATCAATGATCATGTTTAACCAATTTGCAAATCTTGAATAATTTTACTATATTATTTGGAAAAATTATATTAACCTCACCTTAAAATTTGAATGCTAGGATATCCAATGTGTTGTGTTGATTTTGGGTGGTCCTCTCATTGTTTCCATAGTTCCTATCTTTTTGTTGTATTTTTCTGTATTTTTACTGATATTGAAGATACATCAATTTTATGAGACCATTAGTCAATAGAAATAGGTTGTGTTCTACATATAGTGATTTGATTCATGACATAGTTGGATCTTGTGTAGGATGGCCTTTCCAAATAAGAGAATTAGTTCAGTGTCCCTAGGAATATCGTGCTTTCATTATTTTCTTCAACTCTTTATTTGGGTAATAAAAACAAAAATGATTTATAATTAAATAGAAAAATTACATACATTGGGGTACATAGATTCTTGTTTTAATTTTGTTTTGGTACAAAATTACATACATTGGGGTACATAGATATGAGCACATTACATTTTAGTATCATACAGAACATGATAACCTCATGCTTAATTAACTTGATCAATTTGTAATGTGCTCATATCTATGGCTATACAAACTACTACAAAATGGACCCTCCAAAATATCATTGTACCCAAAAATAAACATGGGATAATATGATAAAGAAAAGCTTTTATGTAGCATATGAGATTTGCATTTGGGTTACCCATATAGGCTTACCCATTAGATGGTCCATTACACTATCCACTCTTGTTGCATTCATACTTGACTCCCTTGATGATATCCTTAAAGTCCCCATCTCACCTTTAGCTTAGACATGGGACTTCTCTGAGATATCTAGTAATTAGGTAGATTCTTTGGTTACCTTCTACCCTCCTAGTCTCTAGCCCTTGGTTATTAGTTTGATTCACTTTGACCCTTGAGGTGCCCATCCTAACTTCATGGGTCTAGTCGGGGGTGCAAACACTTTGGTCAAGTACATGATCACTTAGGATGCCTTACTTCAAGTATATAGCAGTCCAAACTCGTTTTGGACTTACTATGATGAAGTCAACTTGAGCCAAGCCTCATTAAACCTATGTCATATGTGGGTGGAAGGTGTGCCATGGGTTTCCTTGGAGTGTTGCAATTATGAATCCATCACACATGTTATATAGGGTGCTTTTGGGCCTAAAACTTCTGACTTTTTTATACCAAACTTAGGACACTCAATCAACAAGTGTTGTATGATGGCTCCATATGATTTGAACCCTACAACAACTAACCTAATGTCCAACTATGCCTTGTGGTGTCTCCCTTGTCTATTTATACCATTTAATTTCTATTACCAAACTAGATTGGATTCTTTCCTCTTTGAAAATTGTAATTTGTAGGTACATATTCAAATTAATGATCAAACTTCTTCCACCTATTTCAAACCCTTGGGTTGCTTGCATTTGTCATCTCTAACACCTTTACAAGGATCTCTTATGGCTAACTTGGTTTCGTCCTTGCATGTTTGATTGATTCATCCTAGGGCATTTTCATACTTTGAGATTTTCAAGTCTATCGCCTTTAGGGAGGCTCCATCACAATGAGAACAAGGGATATAACATCTCCTCTAAGGGCACTAGGATCTCTCTACTATGAGATTTGATGTTGATTTGATTGCCTTTTTAGGGAGTCCTAACATTTCTTGCCCATCTTATTCAAATGCCCAAACCAATGGTGTTTGACTTTTATAGAATAGGACAGCTTTGGGATTTTGATTGTTTATGATTAGTGTACCTACACCAACAAATCACACTACCAAGATGACCATCTCCTACTTCTCAGTTACATACAAAGACATCAAGAGGTAAGCAAAGATCGGTTCCACCATCTTTGTTCTTAGATCTCTGAGGCCTTGGGAGGAACCCTTCCACTTGTGAGACCTTTGCTATAGTGTCAAGTTTGTGCTCAAGACAACTCTTTCGTTCACTACATACATCCTATGTCAAACTAATTTAGATCTTAATAAAGAGTGAAATCTTCCACATAGCTTGTATCTAGATCATCTAGTTCATTGAGGCATTCCTCTATTAGGGGTTTCTTCAAATCAATCTCCAATGGAAAGAATCCAATGGAAGGAACTGCTTGTTTATTATAATTGAGATTTATAATTTCTCCATTCCACATACAAAACAAATATATGTAAAATAAACAATTCAATAATGCGAAAATTTTCCAAACTATAAATGCATATCATATACTTAGTAGGTACTCCTTCAAATCAAAATTCATAAGATAACTTCCACACAAAATTGCTTTAACTAATTATGATAAAGTCTT
The DNA here is from genome assembly GCA_034641835.2 of Pinus albicaulis. Classification (NCBI taxonomy): domain Eukaryota; kingdom Viridiplantae; phylum Streptophyta; class Pinopsida; order Pinales; family Pinaceae; genus Pinus; species Pinus albicaulis. The sequence goes on from CM076578.1 coordinate 939,272,526, forward strand.
GCCTTAAATCATGTTCAACCTGAGACATTATTGGGCATTTTTTTGTTTAGGAATGACCATCCTTGACACAAAGACTTTTTAACTATGGTTAACTTACATGGTCACTTGTTATTGTGGGACCAAATCGTGTTCAACTTGAGACATTATTGGGTGTTTTTTTGTTTAGGAATGACCATCCTTGACACAAATAATTTTTAACTATGGCTTACTTACATGGTCACTCGTTATTGTGGGACCAAATCGTGTTCAACCTGAGACATTATTGGACATTTTTTTGTTTAGGAATGACCATCCTTGACATAAAGACTTTTTAACTATGGTTAAATTACATGGTCACTCATTATTGTGGGACCTGCATGAGCAAACCGTAATTACTTATGGAAATATGAGAAAGAAAGAAGGAAAATTTTAACATCCACAATGCTAAAGATAGCCTACGGGACCTCTTTTAAAGTGAAAAATTTGAAAAAAAGTATGCACCTAAAGAGATTTAATCCTCTTCAAAATGGATATATATTGGTTCTATATATGCATGTAGTTTTGAATGCATGAATGGACACAATGCCTTGAAACTTTCCTTGGACACTTGGACGGTGTAAACTACACCACATAAATTTGCAATTCCAACAAATGTTTGCTAGACAAAATTTAAATTTAAATTTAAAATTGGAATTAATGGCTCCAAATTAATTTAATTTTTTAAAAGGAGATAACTAAAATTCTAAAATAAACCCCCTTCTTTATGTTGATTGCACAATATCTTAGAATCTAAAGGTCACTCAAGTGAAAGATACTCTTTATTTAATATCATTATCAACATACACTGACTTTAGTTATTTACTCTGTGCAATTACATTTTTTGTGCGCCAGTGCCCATGAGGACCTATGGTAATGTTTCTCCTCATTTCCTTGCATGTTATAGCTTGTACACACACACACACAGACACAAGATTTTTACATAGTGGTAAGATTGGAAAAAAAATATTTAGCGAGGTGGTTCGAGCAACATTTGTTAGATAGGAATTGACACAAGTGTTACACTATTACAAGCTTGAGCACATTTCCCCCTTCATCCTCCACCCTTTAAGTTGTTATCTTTCCTTTGCTACAACATTTTTGCCATAACATCATAGACATGTTCAATTCCTTCGGTGTATCTTTGCACCTTTAGGGGCATTTGCTAGTTTTATTTCTTTTGAAGTTATATTTTAGATTTAGGTCTTTGGTCTCATAGGATAGATATGATTTTAATGGAGTTGCACGTGCATTGCCACTAAGTATTTTTTTTATGCACTTGGTAGTCCATTTGACCTATTTATGGTCACTTGTTGGAAATTAATAAAATTATCTCATCTTATCTTATTTGTATTTTTATTGGACCATGCTTAGAGATATGTAATTACTCCCCTCTTTAACACAAGGAGATTTATCTTCCACAATAGCAAATTTTGAGTGAGTTCTTTCCAATTTTTTTCCACATTTTCAATGTTAGGGTTTCTAGCTCATTAAAGGAACTGCTTGTTAATTAACCCTACCTAGTTCACTTTATTTCCTCATCTAGTTTTTTGGTAAAATGAGATAAAGCCTATGTGAAGTACTCTAATCATCTACAATCCTATGTTAACATTAATAAGATTTATTATATGAATTAATTTAGTGTTTTTCCTCTTCTAATCCTTTTTGGTCTTATACAAGTGTTTCTCGATCTATCCCTAAAACCAAGTAGCAACTCCACCCAACCCTCTTCTCCTTTTAGTGGCATGTGCATGCTTGGGTGACTTTCCATTCTCACCTTCAGATTGTGTGTGATTGCACAAATATGTTCTTTTACTACACTTTGTGGGTCATTCCCAACATGTCATGTGTTAGGAAACTCAAAATCCATCAATCAATTGCTCCTCAATAGACCTATTCCAAGGATTTGTGCATTTGGATTCCAATAGGATTTTAAATTTCAATTACCTATCATTCACCAATGGCTTGAGGGAGATTTTCAATGTATATTTGGGAGCTATGTGGCTGATAATTCCAAGCCACAAAAACAAACTCAAATTTATCATAGATAAAATGATAAGACATCTCATTGAAACTATGTCCATGAAAAAATGGAGGCCTTAAGATGTGAGATGATCATAGGAGTATATGCACAAGTTGATCACATGGGGATTCAAGCAATGCTTCTATTGTTACCTTACCGACATGTCAAATACATGATTTCTTATAATGGAGATATGATGACCACCAATGCCTTCATATCTAAAACTAACTTTGGGTTCAAGCAAGATTTCAAATGTCAGTTTTTTATGTACAAGATGTTATGATGTTCATTTGCAAGTGGCCTTAAGGAGATTTTAGCCATTGATTGGTGAGCTATTTATCACTAATAGTTCTAGTATTCATCTCTAGGAATATTTGGCTATTAAAATAATATAAAATTCAATAGTTACGACAATAAATTCAAATTATTAATTATAAAACAATAAGACAATTCTAAAAGTAAGCTCAACCAAATAATGGAGGTTAAAATACATGAGAGGATTCTATAAGTGAATGTCAAAGTTCATTGCTTGGGGAGTCAATATTAGCTCTTGTTCTCAACGTAGCAATGAGTCAAACACACAACTACTTCTAATCGATGGATTGTGACCACCCATGCCTCCATCTCTAATTTTTTTAATGCTTCTAATGGAAATCAAAATTTACATCATCAAAGGAAGTCATCTTTCATATTTTTATGATAATTGTGATGTTATTCTCATTAGATTATGATGAAAAAAGTGATAGTAAAGATTTTAACATGCTTCATTTTGCTTTAAGGAATTTTTTTTGGCGAGTAAAAATATTTAAATACGAAATTAAGCTAAAACATATAAAATATATTGGATTAATAGTTTTGAAACATTTCACTTGGCAATTTTTTGGTTTTGGTGAAAAGTACACGGGGTATGAGGTGTTGAGTGTATAAGTTCCTTGAATTTTATTTATTTATTTTTAGTATTGGCATGTAAGATAACATGATGCATTTTTGTTTTCTCCTTCAATAATGAAATATATGTCTCTTCACATATTTTTGGCCTTGGTAGTAAAATGAAGGCCACTCAGGCTAATGGAAGTGCCATTGTGGAAATAAGTGTCCTATGTAAATTTTAGGTTGCAAGAACAAATATTGAAAATGTTGAAACATGATATTTGTGTCAATTGGTGTATGATTAAATGGTAAGTATGAGATTTTTATTACGAGGATATCAAGGTTCAAATTATGTGGACATCCCAAGTAAGTTTTTTTTTCACTTATTTGATATTAGTGATGCTAAGTATTAAACCACTTGTTCTCACAATGTTTTTTTATTTGGCTTGTTTAGTCTTAGTGGTCTTATGTTTAATTGGGTTTTTGAATGTTTTTTTTAGAGCATATTTCTATGTAAATTATACTTGCAAAATACTCCTTATAAATTATAAATTAGCCTTGTAAGAGACTCCATCAACCACCTTGCTTAAAAGGTATCCACTGAGTAGTTTGATATGAACCTCATTTTTTTACTAGGTGAGGAAATATATTACAAGAATTATCAAAGCACAATGTTTATACCACACCCAATTTCAAATTACAAAAGATCAACTGAAATCATTACCCTCTGTGCAAGTTGATAAATTTCCAAGTTTGAACATGTCAATGTCTATATTCAAGGCAAGAATTGTAGATCCATCATCTTGTTCCTTTGAAGCATTGTTCAAGTAGAAAATGGGGAGAACCAACAATACCAATTTGGATGTATCATTTATATCCATGCCAAATGAATATTTAGAGATAAATGTTTGGTAGGTTAATTTGTTGTCTCGGGGAAAAAAAGGTCAATTTGTTGCATATAGTAAATTTTTGTGTGAATATGTCCTTGATTATTATGTAGTGGAATTTGTTAGACACCTCATCCTCATGGACCAAGTAACAAATTGTAAATATGTAAATAAAGGAAAATAAAAAATTAGAATAGGAAGCAACCTTGGAATATGAATCCCAAAGGTCACACCTTTTTAGGTTATATAATGTTTACATTGATGTAAACACATTAATTTGGGAGTTACCTTCGTGACTTGACATGGTATAAAAGAACATATTCTCTGATCATTTGCCCTCCTTAGTAACTCTTATCTTCCAATGCTCTACAATCCTTTCCTTCTTATGTTTGTTAACACAAAATTTTGTTACCTTTCTCAAGTTTGCAGTGCTGTCAACTCTAATGGATCATCTATTCCAAGTGGTGTTCACACCTCAATTATTGATATTTCCGTTGTAGTGTGTTTCCATGCATGCTTCTCTCTTCTCTACAAGTATCTACAGTTACGTTCCTCGTAAAAGACTCCCTCATAATTCCTATTTTATTTTCTACTGTTGTTCATCAAAATAGATTGAAAGGTGGATCTGAATGCCAATGAACTACAAGAGATGGATTCCAGTGTTTCTTTTCCCATGGCTAGTCAATATTAAGTTGTCTACAATAATTTGCATATAAGTTCTTAGATAGATAACTCAACATGTGAAGAAAATATCAGTGTGTTGTATGAAAACCATCATGGAGTATCTATCATTGAGCATGGAGTGACTTTTCCTAGTGTAGAAGGAATTTTTCTTCACGTAATATATGCTCATTCGATCTAGATGAAATGGGAAAACTATAGAAACTTGTTAGTTCATTGTTGCAATATAGAGCCCTTCGTTCCCCACTTGGTGTTCTCCCTAGTATCCTTTATTAAAAGGAAGTAGTTGTGCCCATTATAGACCTAATTACTTATCCTCGATATGATGGTAGATATACATAACTTAATGAGACAAATTATGATGTTAAAGATCGATGCTTGTACCTATTTTCTTTATTTCATTTGAATTGTTATTATTTCGAGTGAGCCTTGGTTCACTTGGTGTGCACCTTATCATCCTCTATTGAAATTATCAGGGTCGTATAATTAAAGTGGTTTGAGTTTAAGTTTTAGTATTTTGACATTGCCCGTTAGTAGGAGTGGGTTTTCTGATCTAGAATAATCGCTCTAGTCTTGCCTTATTTTTAGGCACATTTTCTGCTTCCTCTTCCTTGCCATTAATATATTGTAGGGAAGTGTTGACCGTGCTAGAAGTTTTCCAACACAAGGGGGTCTTCCTGGTATGAAGTCCCAACTAGAACTCACACCGTTTGGGATAAGAGCTCCATCTGGGAAATTGACCCGACTGCCATTATAATGATCTTAAATATTTGTGATCTAGGTGGATACTGGTGGTCACCCACCTATTCCACTTGGACCCCCACCATTTTTTCTATTAGTTTCCTTAATTGTAGCATAATTTACTATTTTTGGCAGTTTTTCCGGTCCTGAATTTTTGGAGCCGTTTTGAGGCCCTAAACAACGTTTTTTTGGAAAATGGGAAAACCCATGAGGTTTGTAGTCGAAAGTGGTATTCCTCGGATAAATATTTCTAACGAGATATCATACACATCAAACAAATATTGTATGCAAAATTTATGGCCCTGGGAAGTTGATGTACCAATTTTGAGTCAGATTTATGCAAGAACGCAACAGAATACACATGTAACCATAAATACAAATATGCATTGGAAATAACACTTTATTTCATTAATATAAAAGAACTGAAATTTGCTTATAGACAGAATAGAAATAAACTAGCTAGGGCGCTGGTAGCTTATCTCTGAGAAGAGATGTGGCAGCTACAGGCCTCTGAACTGAGTTACAATGAGGCTTAAGGGCCTATTTATTATTTATAAACAATGGAAAACCCTAAACATCCAAAACCCTAAGCCTAGGAGATGAAGCGCCAAAACTATGGGCCCTGTTTGAGTAAATTGGCGTTTCAACTTCCTGGGGACTTAAATTTGGCATACGATCTCCATTTGACGCGCTCAATAGGCTCGACCGCTCTTGGTTTTCCCAAAAACGTCGTTTAGGGCCTCAAAACAGCTCTGGAAGTTCAGGACCCGAAAAACTGTCAAAAAATAGTAAGTTGTGCCGAAACTAAAAAAATGAAAGAGACAATGGTGGGCCCCAAGTGGAATAGGTGGGTGGCCACCAATATCCACATGGATCAAATTTACCCCAATGGGGCCCACAAAATTTTGGCGCTTCATCTCCTAGGGTTTGGTTTTTGGATGTTTAGGGTTTTCCATTGTTTCTAAATAATAAATTGGTATTCGAGCCGCATTGTAACATAGTTCATAAGGCATGTAGCTTCCACATATATTCACAGAGATCAACTACCATTGCCTGAGATAGTCTATTTCCATTTTGCATGTAAATGATTTTCAGTAACTTGTTTAATTGAAGTTATGTTTTCACTGTACCTTTGTGTTTCTATTTACATCTGTATTTCATTTCATTCCTTCATAAATATGGGTCTGTGGTATTAGAGCGGTTTTCTCTTTCTTTGTTTTTCTATGCATGTCCCTAACTAGGTTAGGGTATAAGGAGTTGGGACTTGAACTGGTTGAGCCTTTGCAAGAACATCCCTGTCGACACCGAAGACCTGCCATGGGGGAAGAAAATAAAGACGAGGGAGCAATATATTCTATCCAACTATTTCTTGAAGGATCCCTCAAGCGAAAAAGGAGCAAGTTAATGGAAACTTTTCCTAGATCCTTCGGCAGATGCCCACTGGTGATACATCTTCATATAACAGTCACTTTGGAGGCACCACCCCCTTCAAGGTACAAGTGAAATTCAATATCCCTATATTAGAAGCTAAAATAGATGTATATGTTATAGATAAATGGTTGAATATATTGGAAGGTTAATTTGGGTCCATAGTTTCTCCGATAGGTCAAATATTACTTTTGCACTACTTAAGGTTGCCCCCCATGTCAAGGACTAGTGGGAAAATTACTGTGAAAAAAGGGTCGAGGAACCCTCTCTATTTATAGGTGCCCCCTCTTGGAAATATTTCTGAGAAGCTGTCAAGGTATAGTACTATCCTGTGGAGAGTTATGAGGACAAGTAAATATAATGGACCACACTACAACAACAAAGGGACCAATATGTGCATGAGATCACAAATATCTTTCATACTGTACGCAAAAAGTTGGGTATCAAAGACTTTGAGAAACATATAGTGCTCAAGTATCGCAAATGTCTGCACAAACACATTTAGGAATAAATGGAGTTCCTGGAAATCTCATCACAGTGGTGCAACATACCGATATGTTGCCAAGATTGAACAAAAATTTAAACAAAATAAGTGCGACTTTGGATCTCCAAATTAGAAACAAGGAAATAGTGCCCCCAAATCACAGAATAAAGGTAAGAATCAAGGTGGAGAGACCCATGAAAACCCATCGAAGCCACAAGAAAATAATGGTATCACAAAGATAAAGGACATAGGAAAGTGGTGAGAGTTCCACAAGAGACCCACTCACAAAAAAATTGAGTGTCGTGCAAAGCAGTCATTGGTGCCCGAGATGAAATCTTCAGAGTCCGATGCATGTTCTGATTCAAAGCCATAAAATGACAAGGGGAAGCAGATTATTGACGTAGAACCCAATGCCACCATTTCCACCACCAAGGTCTAAAATATTGTGCCTGAAGATCCAAAGGAGGGGGAGTGACTCTTCCACTCATAGATGTGTGTGAAGGGTTCTCTGCTGCAGTTCATTGTTGACAAAAAGAGCCAAAATAACCTCATTTCAACATAGGTCATGAAGCAGTTGGGCCTATTGACCACAACACACCTACAATTGTACACCATTGGGTGGATTCACCAAGGATGATATCTCTGCATCAGCTAGCAGCGTCCCCTTCCATACAACATCAAACCCTTTACGGATGAAGTAATTTTTGATGATGCTCCTCTTGAAGTTTGTGATGTGTTATTAGGCCAAACATACTTGTGGAAGCGTCATGCTTTGTATGAGTCCATACCTCAAACTATTATTATTACCTTGACAAATAAGTTATATAGGGCACCAGAGGTATCCTGTCTACCACCATCTCTTTTATTTCTTCCAAGAAATGCAGTAAGATCATCTCCCAAATTGAGAAATTTATCTTTATGATTTTATCTTAAAGAAATGGGAATATAGTGACAACTTCCATGGCTCCTAGGAAGGGTTCCCCCACACAACATAAGCAGGTTGATTAGGTCGTGGAACAATACAGGGACATATTCTCCTCACCCACACGGGTACCTTTGCACTATCAGGTCAATAATTTGATCGATTTGACTCTCGGAGCACCTCTATCCAATGGGATGATATATTGCTACTCCATTATGGAAAATGAAGAAATCAAGTGGCAGATCTAGGGGTTGTTGCAAAAAGGGCACATCCAACCAAGTTCCTCACCTTGTGGGAGCTTGATTGTACTTGTACAAAAGAAATATGGAACTTGGAGACTTTGCATTGGTTATCAGGCACTAAACAAAATCACTATCAGGAACATGTATCCAATCCCACAGATTGATGACCTTGTTGACTAGCTCAAGGGGGCCAAGTATTCCAGCAAGATCAATTTGAAGTATGGATATCATTAGGTGCCAATAGAACCCACATATGTATGGAAGAAAACCTTCGAATCCAAGGAGAGCCTTTTCTAGTGGTTGTTCATGCCTTTCAGGTTAAAAAATACGCCTACAAATTTTATGAGGCTGATGAATGAAATATTGCAACCCTTCACCAATTCGTTCATGGTTGTATATCTAGATGACATCCTAATATTCAACAAGAGTTTGTAAGAACACCCACAACACATTCGGTAGGTCCTTCAAACTCTGCGAAAACAAAAACTACATGCCAACTTGGATAAATGCACATTTGGCATGAGCCATGTCCAATATATGGGATACATTATTGATGAGCAAAGCGTGCATGTGGATCCAACTAATATCCAAGTCATTTGGGTTTGTCTACCCTCGACCACTCTAATATAGCTTCACATATTTTTCGGCCTTGCCAATTTTTATCGGAGGTTCGTGTTGGGATTCTCTCATATCAATTGGCCTATGACTCAAGTTACCAAGGGTGGAGTGAAAGAAAAGTTTTTCTGGTTTGAGTTACAATAGAAGGTGTTTGTTGAGATAAATAACCACCTTTTCTCTGCACTTGTACTCACATTTCTAGACCTGCAACAACCATTTGAAATTGAGACTGATGCCTCCGACTATGCTAAATTTGGTGCATTTCTCACCCAAAAGGGGAATCTGGCAGCCTATCACAGTGAGACACTTTCCAATACAATTCAGAAATACCCCACCTATGATAACGAGATGTATTGCATCGTATATGTGTGTTGACAATGGAAATATTACATTATGGGGAAGGATATGGTCATCCACACAGATCACCTACCTCTTTAGTTTATGAAGACATAAGGGAAGTTGCAGAATGATCGACATCAGAAGTGGTATACATATTTGCAACAATTGCACTTGAACATTAAATACAAGAAGGGCATCACCAATCATGTTGCATGTTGCCTCAGTCGGCCCCAATTGCAGTACTTTCTACTGTTCTCAACTCTTGGGGCCACGATACCTTTGGATGGACACAATTGTACAAAAATTATCCAGATTTCTCCACCACATACTAGATGTTAGTGGATGTCAAGAAAGTTCCATATTTCCATCTCTAGGATGCATTATTATGCTACCTAGGCTACCTTTGTGTTCCTTCAAGCGAGAATTACAAGCTAATTTGGGAGGCACACTACAATTGAGTCACAGGACACTTTGGTGTGGAGAAAACTATGGCCATACTACAAAATTATTTTTATTGGCCAAAACTTCGACAAGGTGTTGGAAAATATATCAGATCCTACACTGCTTATGACATTGCCAAATTGACCATCAAGAAGAAATGCCTATACACTCCTCTTCCTACTCCCATATAGCCCTGGGAATCCATTTCCATGGACTATTTTTGGGCCTCCCTTCTACCAAGCATGGTAATTACTGTGTATTTTTGGTCGTGAAAATATTTTCTAATATGGCTATGTTGGCGGCTTGCAAGAAGAGTATCACAATAGAAGACACTGCCAAATTATTCTTTGAACGAGTATGGGTACATTTTGGAATATTGCGGACCATTATATCATATTGGGATAGAAGATTCCTAAGCACATTCTGGTCGATCCTCCAGACATTATTGGACACTAATCTCACTAAGTCGATTGCATTCCATCCCCAAACTGATGGGAAGATAAAGGTCATCAACATGATGATAGTGCACATAATACACATGTACAACTCCAAACATCCATGAAACTAGGATGAGATCCTTGCTTATGTGAAACATAATTATAACAGATCTCTCCATAGCTCGATTGGCTGCAATCCTTTTCAAGTGGGTTTGGGTTTCCAACCATTGCGTCCAATTAATGTTGCAATGCCTCATGCAAATACATAGAAGAAATATATGCATGTACAGTTCGAGGATGATAAAGAAACCCATTTTATTGAAAAAATCCAACCCATCTGCAAATATGTGCACAACATCCTGGATAAGTCCAATGCCAAATACAAGAAGCGACATGATCAACATTGGGTGCCACACAAGTTTCAAGTGGGTGACAAAGTTTGGTTGCATTTGCAAAAATAATGCCTTACCAGAGCCCATCGAAAGCTCAAACCACTATGATATGGGCCTTACATCATCACCAAGGTTGTGGGAGACATTTATTTTGAGCTCAATATTCCCCCATTCCTCGGTCTGCACCTAGTGTTCAATGTAGACCACCTTTGGCAATACTTTCCACCATTACTAGACACATTAGACATTGCAGAACAACTCACACTAACATAGCTAAACCCAAATTGCATGGAAGAGTCAAAAACTAATAAGATCATGGACACATAGATCAATAACACTGACCAATATAATATCCAACTGTATCAAGTTGTCAAAGCTGGCCAACTCTTGCACCAAGGCAAGTGGGTCATCAGGGACCAAGTTCAACAGAAATTTCCCTATCTCATGGAGGCACTCAACACAATGGGGACCATTTCTTCCTAAGAGGGGAGGGCTAATCTAGGTGGATATTGGTGTTCACCCTCCTATTCGAGTTGTACCCCCACCATTGTTTCTTTCAATTTCATTAATTGTAGCACAATTTACTATGTTTGGTAGTTTTTCAGGTCCTAAACTTCCAGAGCTGTTTTGAGGCCCTAAACGTCATTTTTTTGAAAAAAAAGAAAACAAAGAGCTTATGGCAAGGAATTATGATCAAAATTTTTAGTCATCAGATAAAAATTTCTAACGAGGTATTGCACATGTAAAACGAATATCGTATGCCAAAGTTATGACCCTGGGAAGTTGATGTACCAATTTACTCCAGCGGGGCCCATAAAATATTGGTGCTTCATCTCCTATGGTTATGTTTTTGGATATTTAGGGTTTTCCATTGTTTCTAAATAATAAATAGGCCTTGGAGCCTCATTTTAACACAATTCAGAAGGCATGTAGCCACCACATCTCTTATCATAGATTAGATACCATCGCCTGAGCTAGTCTATTTCCATTATGCATGTAAACATTTTTCAGTACTTTGTTATTAATGAATTGACATTCTATTTCGTTGTACCTCTATGTTTCTATTTATATTTGTATTTCATTTTGTTCCTTCATAAATCTGGATCAATTTCCTTTGCTTCAATTAATAACATAAGAGAACATGGATATACTTTTTATATAAGAAAGTAAGTTAGATTTGTGAAACACACAGTTGCAATGTGTATAAGGTACTTTACATGACTAAAAAAGGAAGTGTGTGCCTTTATATGAAAATTAATAATACTATCCTAATAAAGACACACATACATATGTTACACGTCATTTTTTCACCATGACACTTGACGGTTAAAATGGATCTTTCACCATCCATACACATGTTTCAATGCACTCCCTTGCAAGTCAAACATCTATATTCCTTGAACAAATCATGAATTTTGGGTAAAATGAATTTTGGGTAAAATGAATTTTTGACTTGTTTAGCATGACTTATGCACTTTTCCTAGTCAGTTGCTGTGCATGCTCAATGTTTCTTCCATTGAAATATGTGCAGAACTGCACTCTATCTTCCATTACAGACTGCACACAGGATTCAATGAAAAGTGAAAATAAAAAGTAAGTTCTAGAAGACTTGTTGGGTGAATATATCCCTACTAGAAGCTTCTAGCTCATACCTATTCGAGCCAAACCCCTCTGAACATGGAGCTAATTCCCTCAAGGAAGCCTAATCCCACTATTAATGGATCTCATCCCTCTTTTGTGGATCTGAAACCTCCACTATTTGTCCTATAATTGAGTAGAGGCTAGAGGGTTATGGGGGTTCACAAAAGGTATTCTTATGCCGTTAATTTTGGATTGGGAAGATTATCATCCAAGGAGAAGGATTTGAGGCATTTGGGAGGAACCTCATGACATCTATGCATGGTTATAAGGATCTTATTTTATCTCTGAATTAATACATTTGAATCTTTTTTATCATTGTGTTATCTTATTGAAATAATGAATGGTTTATGCTCTTTATGTATTCATTAAGGTAGTTTAAATTTCTAATATCCTTGATCATTATATTAAGCTTGTTGTGAATCATTATATTGCATATTAATTTGATCCATTTTATGTTTGTGTTTTCAGGTCTCTTCAAAGCATTGAGGAGCTACATCAGGACGGATCAGGGGTCTTCATAAAGAATTTCGCAAAGAGCTAAGAGCATCACTCTCCTTCTCATGTTTTAATGATTTAAATGAAGTTAGCTTAGGGAAAGAGCTTTTCTTTTGTCTGTTTGTTTCTAGTTTTCCTTTAGGATTCTAGGGAGATCTCTTTTGTCTGTAGAAGGGGTTTTTCCACATAGCAACATATATAGAAAGAATCCTTAATTAATCTGCAAAGTAGTTGCAAAGTAACAATGATCATGAAATCTAGTAAGGACACAAAATTCAATTAAGATGCATACCAAATCCAACGAAATAGTTCATTTTATTTAGTACATGTGAACAAAAAATTACATTGCAAACATGAAAGAATATCCTTACAACATTCACGATGCATGCATGAAAGTATGTAGGCTTCGAGAGCTTCAAAAAATTAAGTGAAAGTTCCAAGATACACAATTAAAATTATGCGTCACTAGCCTCAATAGTGGAACATGAGGCCACCACTTGATTCTCAAAAGAATGATCTTCTCTCCTATTCCAAGCTTGAGAAGCCAAGGCTAAAAGTAATTTGTTTGAGTTATGAGGGTTTATTTATAACAAATGAGGTGACCTTTCACCTCCCATGTGATTCTTGACCTCCCTCATGACTCTTGAGGTATCATATGAATTTTGAGCTCCTACATGAACCTTGGACTTCCTAGTGAATTTTCACATTCCATGTGCGACCATTGGGCTTCCACAAATTTTACATTTTCTAATTTTGGAAATAAAAAATTACATTCCACCAATATTGTGGTGAGAATACATGGAACAAAATGACACTCTTGTGTTCACATTTTGAGAAGCTACATTTTGGAAACTATGACATGAGACTTCATTGTAAATTATCGATACCAAGTTCTTTTCTTTTCTGCTATGTCTTCAACTCTTCATGATAGATCTGGAATGTACTCCATCTTTACCCTCCAAAGGGTTTGAATATAACATTATATCCTTCCAAGTCATCCTAGGTTTCCATCTATCCGTCGTAGTCCAAAATTCCTTTATTTCCTGCATGATGGTATCTTGTGTCTCATATCCCCAAGATGATAGTACCTATAAATGAAATCCACTCATGGAAAGATGATATCAATCCAAAAATCACCTATTCTACCTTGTTTTCTCACACAAGACGTTGATTGTGATGGGAGAGTGTGCCAATAATTAGAGAGAGGATTACTTGGGCATAGGGTGCAAGTTCAGGAGGCAAGAGGTGGAGGTCTAGGCACTGTAAGTGTACATCACAATAGGGAAATATGGAGAGATGAAAACTTGGGCACACATCACAGATCCTGTATACAATGGCTAGAGGATTGAGTACTAAGGATGCACAATGCAGTATGACTGAGGAAGAGTCTCCTGGTTGAGCATAGGTAACATGGAAAGGCTGTCAAGGCTTGGTACAAAGCACAAGTGTAATAAAAAATAGGTTGGCTAACTATGCTCTGAAGATGTACAATGCACTTGTGAAAGGAGCTAACCTCAAGGTGGGCCCAAGGAATAGGTTTAGGAGAAAAGAGTCTCAAAACTGAGGCCTAGAAGTGTGCAATGTTCTCATCACTTGGCTGAAATTTGAATGTGTTCATAACTTGCACATGATGCGAGGAAAAGGAAGAACCCAAAAATTAACTAAATGTGAGATTAGTGGAGCGAGAGAGAGAGTGTAAGGGGATACAACCAAGTCATGAAGATGATCACACACACATACATAATAAAACTCATGACATGGGTATGCACAATACCCAAAACCAACATGTATATATTGAAGTGATAATAAAATGACACTAATCTCCAAGTGCGACAATTAGGGCGCAATTATTTAAGACAAAAGTGTCGACTACAATTAAAGAGTACATTATGGTCATAAGGTTGTGTCTAACACATTCTCTTCTGATAGATATGATCAAATAATGCAAGAGAGTACGTTGGAGCTACCTCTTACAAAATATGACACTTCAAGATATTTATAAAGGAACTTGAACACTTTTAAAAACTCAAACAACAAGCATGGAACAACTTTAATGACTTAAAACGATAGATCACACAATCATTAGGAGGCTCCAAAATGTGAACGTAGGAAAAATTTTGGAGGGTGTTGTAGTAGCTACAACAGGAATATTCTTAACACAATAAATCATAGGCTTATTTTTTGATGTCATATAATTGAGTTTATGTTAATCCCTTCTTAACATCTTTGAAAACCCACAAAATCTTAGAATTATTACATTTTACACCTAAGATTATTCAAAAGTAGATTGGAACTCATTTGAAGATGCATTCTCTAATCTCTATTGTTGGTGTAGTTCCAAATGGAAAAGAGAATCACCAAGAAGGGTCCAGAAAGATTAGGCACACCTAATATTTAATGACTTATGGAAAGACGTTTGTGAAGGAGAAGGTGGCAATGCACCTATCAAGCCCACGCCAAATAATTAGCTATCCATTTGTGATAGCAAGGAAAATAAGGACTATGACATGATTACTGCTTCTATATATGAAGAGGTGAGTCATCATATTATTCCAATTACAAATTATTATAATTTTTTTAAGAAGTTAAAATATTCATATGACTCACACTGAGAATTGGAAGTGGTTCAATTGATGATTAAGGTCTTCAACCTCAAGTTGAAATACAATGACCTGTTGGCCATAGCCTAAAATATTAGATCCATCATACATGATGTAAAAGCCACTGAATTTCATATGGAAATTCCTCTTACAACCTTTGTTAAGGCTCTCTATCCAAATTACTCACACTACCTTGAATCCCTACAAGCTAGTACACAATGCAAGAAATTTATTTTGACTCTCTTCTAGAGAAATTTTTAGAATGGGAGAAAGATTTGGGGAAGGGGAATAAAATTTTTTAGTCCTCTAAAGAAGCAATGTGCATTGAATATAAAGAGAAGAAAAAATGATGAGATTCTCCTAAAGGAAGAGGTAGTAGAAGCAGATGTAGAAGGAAGAATCATAAATGCAGTGGGGGTAAACACCATCAAGGTGAAAGATCTAATCCCACTGCATTTGTTGTTACAGAGATATGCATGATGCATCCACATGCATAATCCCTTAGGAGAAAATAAACCAAGGATGGAAATAATCTCAAGCCATCGAGACTTGGCACTATCAGACTTAAATTACCTAGACTTCCCAAATTTAGTTTTCATGATACACTCTACCTTATAGAATCACAGAGAAACTTGTTGTCCCTTGTTCACATTCGTCAACAAGGAAACTTCATTCATATGTTTGATGGAAAAGTAGAGATAAAAAAATCATCAAACAAAACAATTTTCATGACTGAAATAGTGTAGGAAAGACTGCTGAAGCTGCAAGGAACATCTACTCGTGCACATAGTTCTACATGCCTTTCTCAATACAATGAAGATACATTTCCATCCAGTATTCTAAGGCATGAAATATTTGGAAATATTAATTATGATAGTCCTCATTTGTTGAAAATGAATGGTGTGTTTGGTTTTCCAACTGTTCCAAGAGAACTTAAGCATTGTGATGCTTGTATCCTAGGAAAACATAGCAAATGACCATTTCATGATTATGCTTCCAAAGCATGTAGAAGCTTGTACTGGTTCATTTTGATTTCTATGGCTCTATGCTTGTTCCTTCTACAAATGGAAATATATATAGGATTAATTTTATTGATGGTTACACTAGGATGTGTTGGGTATACTTACTGAAAATTAAATTAGAATATTTTGAAACTTTCATAAATTTTCATGCATGTATTAAAAATGATTCAAAATCACATTGTTAGAACTCGAATCAACACTTGGATTGTAACAAGCTCCTGACCAGACACATCTTAAGCCCAAGGGATTTTCTTATAATTGGATTAGGTTTTTTGGAAAGTGGTTGGAACTTACACACACCAAAAGGGGTTTTGAGAAAATAAGAATCTGTCACACATATGAGGGCATTGGTGCATGATGTGGTAGAAAGGTTGAGTTTGTAGCCTAATGGTTAGAAGAATGGAAGATAAACAGTGGATATGTAAAACATAAGTCCACTGCACAAATCCTAGATCTGAAATATATAGTGAAAGAATGCTTTAAAAGACTTACAAGAGTCTCACTCTTCATTTTAGGAATCCTATTACAGGGAATGCTTCTGTCTAACATGATTTTATGAATTAGGAATTCTTGATGGATCAAGACTGACAAAAAAAAATTAACATGCATGCTAGATCAAAATAATTACAAGAACATAAGACAAGATTTGATTCGACCCCAAGAAATTCTTATGAACAATCTTCAATTCACACTGAATCAGGAAAGCTTGGAACAAGACTTACAAAAACAGATCAATATGTCTTGGAGGTTCACAAGATTGATAAAATCATGAGATAGAACTTTTATAATAAATCTATAAAGATAGATAAGGTATGTAAAAACAGAAGGGAAAACAATACACACACCATACAGTTTGTGAGTCCTTAAGAGTGCATCTCGATATATTTTATACTAAAAAATATACAACACAGTGTACAATAAGATGAACAACCAACGAAGCCTTTCTTCATTGCTTTACATAGTACATATACAAAAGGTGCTCTGTTAAAGCCTCCACAAAAAGTGCAAGTCTGTTTTAGAGACTTTATTACAATCCTCTACATATATTAAAGCTTATCTTAAACATAACATAAAAGTAGTTTGAAATACAATGAAGAAAAAACATGATAGTATGGAGCTCGAAATGGCCGAGTTGAGGTGGCTGAGTGCTCCTTGTTTCCTGGAAAACTTCCTCCACAAAAAGTGCAACTGCCAACTGAAAAGGACACCTGGACCTTTATCCACAAAAGTGTAGGAGTAACCAAATGAAAATGACATCTGGAAGATAGCTTGATTGGATGACACTTGGAAAAAACCATTACCATTGAGGCTGTATTCACTTTATCACCACTCAGTGTCATTCTTTGAAATCATAACCAAAAGAAACCTTTTCACCTTCTTATACAAACTTTGAAAATAATAGCTACTTTTATGGAATAGGTAGCTATTTATGAAAATTCTGTAGATAAGCCAAAAATGATATGATTCTTTAAATTTTCATTGTTTTAGTGGATTATGGATTTCTTCTTTCCTTTGGCTGATGAACTGAGAGATAAATAGAGCTGGGCTATAGTTGGTTCTTCTGCTGTAGTCTCTGAAACTTTACTTTTCCCCTTGGCTATTGTTTTGAGAGAGGAAAATACTTGTGCCAGTGTAGGTTCCTCTAGTGTTGGAGTGGCATTGTATTCTTGATTCTCCTGTCTAGTCTCTGTAACAATAGGGATTGGTGTTAAGGCTTCAAGGGTGACTTCCACTGAAGATCCCTCTGTCAGAATAAGTTTTCTCCTGTGTTTATTCTTTGAAGAGGAAGCTACCTCTTCCTTACCTTTAGACATTGCATTGTTGTCAGGTAGAGTAGTCTTTTGTTTAAGATTGCACCCTGCTGTCCGTGGTCTCTCTCTGGCTTGAACTTTTATCTCCCACCAAGTTCCTCGTTTGTCTCGTATGCAGGAGAAGATTGACCGCTCAAGGGTCAATGTAGGTGTAGGGCTTGAATTCTCCTCTTGGGTATTTTGCTTTAAAGGCCTTCTTACCCTTTTCCTTGAGTTAAAAGTACTAAAACCTTCATTTGCTAAAAAATTTTCCCATGTGGTTCTCTTATTGTTCAGATGATGAAACAACAGCATTTTGATTAAACCCCTGTGATAAATATTGTGAAGGGAATAATTTGGGGTTCTTTTTATTTTTTGAGAAATTTTCAATAGAGATTTATAGAGGAAAAATGGTAGGTTCATAGGTTTAGAACCCGAAATGTGAGCTAGAAACCTCATCTGATACTGATGTACAACAAAAAAATTACCTTCGTAGGTAATATAACACTGCAAAGTGGTAATAACATCTTGCCACTCAGGCCTAAAATAAGAAATGTGAACAGTAGGGGTCCAATATATATTTTCATGCTCAGGCTTAAGATATGGATTTAAATCAGATTTAAGCAGAGTTTTCCTTTTATACCATGACTCACTTGTAGCTGATGTTTGGGTAGCTCGTGCAATAATGGCCTCTGTGATCCTGAAGGTCTGAGACCCCAGCTTGACCTTTTCTCCATTGAAAAATTCTACAAATGCCTGAGCCACTGCAACATTTTCTCTTGAAAATTTCTTTAAAAACCGATACCACCATGCTGCTTGGAACTGTGGCTTTGCACAATGATCAAAGAAACGAGTATTGGCCGGTTCTGAATGGTTTACCTTACCACCCTTACCCATTCCGTAAAAATCTAGCTTAACCACTAATGAACACCTGTAAAACTAGCAACAAAAACCATCCATGGAGCCCTAACTCCTGGCACGAGGTAAAAAACTACTTTATGGAGGATAAGAAACCATTTTTCTGTAGCTTTCTTGGGGTAAATGGAAACATAGCTCTGCATGTCCTTTATCATGATGAAAGAAAGTGACACAAAATCAAATGATTTAAATTCTAGTGCCAACTCATTTTATCGAACATTTCACTCCATCGAATTATCAACTAATTTCTACTCATACCTCAACCTTAATATATTTCCCCTTTAATGAGTAGCATTAGATTTGACTAGCCTTAGCAAATAAAATAGCCAACTCTTTTTAATGAATCTGCCAATTAGAAATAACTACCTTTCAGAAGAGTAATACCTCTTGTTTTAGCAGACCTTCAATATTCAAAAAGGAATCTATTTTCACCTGAGTAATGCTTCTTTACCTCCTTGTACAAATTCTACAGGAAACAAATACTTTTCTGGGAAAGGTAGCTATTTTTGTGTTGCTTGTGAAACCTAATTTTCTGAAGAAAATAACTGCCTTTTTAGAAAAGGTATCTATTTTTGTGTTATCCCTAAAATAACTGATGACTCTAACATTATGTCCTTAACCTTGTATAGAAGATATAATTTGAATAAATAATACTTCTCAAGCTAAACTAATGACCTTAACCACTCAAAGTAGTTAAAAGACCTATTTAAAAGGAAATTGACCCTAATAAATCTATGACACAAACAAACTATTGGACTCAAACTTTTTAGATTTTGTTTAAAAATGATAAATTTTTTGACACATTTTAACCCTCCACGGTCTTCAACCATAGGTTAGGAGAAAAGAGAGGATCAAATACACAACTTACAATGATGACTAGAATTCGAAAAATTTCAGTGCTAACAGTGGCTCCTATTGGGGATGAAGTCCTCCCTGTGAGGCTTCAAGGACTGTAAATTCAGTGCCTTAATCTCAAGACTTTGATTTTCATAAGCTAATGACAAGAACTAAATTTTATTAATTGAACTAAAGACTGACTCTATTTAGAGACATATATACCATTGGGCATGGAATTTTATTGAAACAACACTCCCGATATTTACAATGGAAAGATTGACTGACCTATCAAACACAATTTTTTTTTGAGAAATGACCATTGACTGGACCTCCAGTCAATTGATCATCATTCTAAATGCTTCAGCATAAATGTGTTATTTTTCAGAATTTGAGCAATTTTGAATGGCCCGAACCACAAGTTTTCAAACTTACCATGCTTTCCATGGTCTTCTCTTCTTACATCCTAGATCAATACAAAATAATTTTCTTGAAATAATTGTTGGTTTGCCCTTTTATCAAAAACAAATTTTACTTTGGATTTCTATTTCTATGCTTTGTCCATTAGGGATTCTCAGATTTTATGAGCTTCTATAAGTTGTAGCATCCTTCTCTGAATGGGATTTGAATCATCAGTTTCATCTTGTAAAAAATTCATAACAGGAAGAGCCAGTTGTAATGGAATCACAACATCAGTACCATAAACAAGTTGAAAGGGACAAACTCCAATTGATCTCTTGTTACTCACCCTATATTCCCAAAGAGCATGAACTAGCTGAGTATCCCAATTTTTTTTTTTTTTTGCATAATCTTCTTTATGATTCTTACCAGGTTTTTGTTTGATGACTCATCTAACCCATTACCTTGGGGGTAATAAGGTGTAGAATAAGTCAAATCACTATTATACTTCTGACAAAAATTGTTCATCTTGGAATATTTAAAATCCATCGCATTTTCAGTCACCAAATTTTGAGGGAAACCAAATATAGACATAGTATTTTCCAACAAAAATTTAATTATCGTTTTTAGATTTCTGTGGTGTGAGTTTTGAGTTGCTGAATTCAAAATCTCCACAGTTGCTAAATTCGGAATTACCGTGTCAATGGAGTTTCTGGTTGGAATGACCTCAATCCACTTGGTGAAATAGTTCATGGCTATAAGAATCCACCTGTGTTGTCCTGATGTGTAATATTCCTTTTCAGGAATTGCTACACTATGGTCAGTGAAAACGTTGTATTCAGACAATTACGCTATGGAAACATGAAATAGGACTTGGATCCTCTTATATATGCTATATGGACCTCACATAACAAATGGAATCAGAAAAAAAATCATCCTAGCCACATTAAACATATCTCCCCAACTCAATGTAGCTTAAAAACACCCCAATCCCATGACTTTCAACAATAGAATTTCCGAAGAATGCAATAGCATAATTCATATGAGGGTTTCTAAAATAAATTGTGAATCAATATATATCTGGAGATTATATTAATCATAGAGCCAAGAAATGGAGGTATAATCTCTTTTATACATGAAATCAGACAACCCGGCAAGGGTTTCTGGCACTACACAAGTATAAAAGGTAGTACTGCAGAAAAAAACACAGTCTACTGCAAATCTATATTTGATATGACTGAATATAACATGAAATAGCTGATCAATACATAAAATGGCCAAAGGCCCTCCTTATTAGATTTTCTGGAGAGAAATAGACACCTTCTCCTCAAGTGCTAGCACCAAATCAAGGGATTCAACCCTGCAACTGCTGCACCTACAGAAAAGACATAGTTTCTGGAATAGAATGCACTGTTGATGTTGGTGACTGCTTGAAACTAATTCAGATGGTGAAAATTTAGCTCAGAACCTTCTCCTTTGATCCCTTAAACAAGCTGATCCCAAGAAGAGGATGGAATTCCCGCATGAGAATCCCTTGCACTAAACAGTGCTGCAACCACAGCCAAACAGCTGAAGCATGCAAGTAGTCAAAAGACCAAACATATATGAATAATGAATGCCTTCCTTGTTGCTATCCCCTTCTTCTTATCCTTGGTGAGCCTCCTCACCCCTGACCCCACTCATTAATGAGGTGACTTCCTTGAAAATATTCCTCCTTCAAAACTGTGCCATCCTTACTGGTTTCCCTCCTCTTGTAGCAGTGCTGTTGACTTGGTCAACTGGACCTAGTTCATCTGCATTGCCCCACACCAAGGTGGCTTTATTTTCCCTCCTATTTTGATCCCCTTTCACACTGGGATTTTTTTATTTCTATTCAAGATATTTAAGGGTTATCCCTACCCATTTTATTCTTCTAGCTGCAAAATGGAGCAATTATAATATTCCAACTAGCAATAGCTAATTGGGAATATTACAGTCCTCCCCGCTCAAAATTTTCTTGTCCTTAAGCAACAACAAAGAAGGATGCTGCAAGATCTTCTCTCCTTCCCAAGTGGCATCCTCATCTAGTAGATTCCTCCATCGAATCAGATATTCCTTGATAACTCTGCTTCTTAGCTGCCTCTCCCTTATGTCTAAGATTGCTTCTAGCTGCAAAATTAGGTGGTCCTTATCATCAATGGGGGGGAGATCCATGTTGGCAACTAAATTTGTCCCAATGGCCTTCTTGAGGCAAGAGACAACGAAAATATTTTGGATCTTGCTCCCTTTAGGAAGCTCCAACTCATATGCTACCTTACCAACACAATTGATCACCTTGTATGGCCCATAGAAATGAGATTTGAGCTTCTCAGCTCCCGTCTCCTTGAGTGTGGACTGTCTATAAGGCTGAAGACGCAGATAGACTAGATCTCCCACCTCAAACTGTCTCTCTATCCGACCACGGTCTGCATATATCTTCTGCTGGTTTTGGGCAGTAGCAATGTTGTCTTTGAGGGCTCTAAGTATGTACTGATTCTGCTGAATCCATTCCTTTTCTCTTGGAGCCTTACTTGCCCCAAACATAACATCAGCAAATGATAGTGCATCATACCCATACAAGGCCTGGAATGGAGTCATACCAATAGACATATGGTGAGTGTTGTTGTAACAATACTCCCCCAAGTGGAGCCAATGCAACCAAGCCCTTTGCTGCCCTGCAACATAGTTTCTCAAGTAGCTTTCCAGCCACTTGTTCACTATCTCGGTCTGTCGATCGGTTTGTGGGTGATAGATAGTGCTTGGTGTCAAATCAGTCCTCACTAACCGGAAAATTTCTTGCCAAAAGCCACCCACGAAGCGGCTGTCCCGATCACACACTATGGTCCTTGGGAGACCATGGAGTCTAAATACATCTCTGAAAAAGAGCTCAGCCACCTGTGAAGCAGTATAATGAGCAGAAATGGCAAAGAAATGAGAGTACTTTGTTAGTCTATCAACGACTACAAAGATACAATCCTTACCCTGTACTGTCGGTAGGCCAGTGATGAAGTCCATAGAGATGCTTTCCCACTTCCCATCTGGAATAGGTAGTGGCTACAATAACCCAACAGGGTGGATGTGTTCTCCCTTGTTTTGCTGAAAAATTGTGCACTCCTTGACATGTTGGAGCACATCCTCTTTGAGACCCTTCCATGATAATATTTCTTTGATGGCCCTATAAGTCTTTGTGAAGCCTTGATGCCCTGCAAGTGGGGAATCATGTGATGCTAGTAAGACTTTTCTTTGAGTTTGGAATCCTTAGCCAAGAAGATCCGATCCCGGTAATAGATGATCTCATCCATCACCCTATACCTCTCATCCGATACCATCCCATCAAGTATCTCACATGCAAATTTATCTTTGGAATACTCAAATAAAAGTTGAGCCTTCCAATCTGCGTCCATGCCCCTCAAGGACAACGCTGTAGGTCTTCTAGATAGAGCATCAGCCACCACATCGCTCTTCCCCTTGACATATTCTATGTCAAAGTCATATTCTTGGACTTTGGTCACCCACTTCTATTGTCTTTCTTGGAGTTGCTTCTGTTCAAGGAATAATATAAGACTGTTATGATCAGTCTTCACCATGAACTTATTCCCCACCAAGTACTGTTGGAACTTGGCTAATGCATGCATGATAGCTAACATTTATTTATCATATATGGGGTATAACCTTTCATGAGGAAGCAACTTTCTGCTTTCAAAGGCCATAGGATGCCCTCCTTGCATCAAGACTCCTCCAATTCCTTCATTTGATGCATCACATTCTAAAACAAAACGCTGAGAAAAATTAGGAAAAACCAATACAGGACAGCTACTCATTACCTCTTTGAGCTTATCAAAAGTCCTCTGCGCTGTAGGTGTCCAATGGAAAGCTACCTTCTTGGTCAAGTCTGTGAGTGGTGCTTCTAGTTGTGAGAACCCTTTCACAAACTTCCGGTAATAAGTGCATATGCCAACAAACCCCCAGAGTTCTGTGACATTCCTGGGCTCAGGCCAATATTTGATAACCCGGATCTTCTCCTCATGCACCCTTACTCCATCCACTCCTATGATGTGACCCAAATACAACATCTCTGTGAGGCCAAATTCACATTTGGATATTTTGGCATAGAATTGCTGCTCCTTGAGAATATGTAAAACTGTCTCAATATGCTACAGGTGCTCCTCCCAAGTGTAGCTGTAGATAAGAATATCATTAAAGAAGACAAATACAAACTTTCTCAAATGACCATGGAAGATGTGGTTCATGCAAGATTGGAAAGTTGCTGGGGCATTGGTCAATCCAAAGGGCATCACCAAAAATTCAAAATGCTTGTAGTGACATCTGAATGCTGTCTTGGGAATATCCTGATCCCTCACCTTGATTTGATGATACCCATATCTCAAATCAATCTCGGAGAAGTATTTAGATCCCCTCAACTCATCCATTAGTTCATTGATCCTGGGTATGGGGTACCTGTCCTTCATGGTCTTCTTGTTCAAGGCTCTATAATCAATGCACATCCTCAATGTGCCATCCTTCTTCTTTACCAAGACCACTGAAGAAGCAAAATGAATAGTACTAGGCCTGATGTGTCCTAGAGCTAACAACTCTTGGATAGCCCTCTCAATCTCATCCCTATAAGCCTTGGTGTGCATATAAGGAGTGGTGATTACTGCTTGGATTCCATGCTCCAACTCAATAGTGTGTTCAAACCCCCGATCAGGAGGCCTTCCTGGTGGAATATCTCCAAATAATGTAGAATATCGATCCAAAAGAGACTGTACATCTGGATGCACTAGTGAATCCTTGCCCCCTACTTCTGATAGACGTAACTCCACTGCCCATTATATATCTCCTTTGCACAGATCTGCTTCCATTCTGTTTGCTAAAAAAATTTGAGGGGGGTATGTGTTTATGCCCTTGATCTTTTGCTGCTGACCACTCTTCCCTTCTGTCCATTCCATCTCCAAATTTTTCCAATTAGTGGTAACTCTCCCAAGAGTGATCAACCACTAGACTCCCAATATGATATTGGTGTCTGGAATATCAACCAAAAAGAAGTGGTCTGTTAATGTGTAGGTCCCCATGGTAATGGATAGTGCTGGAACATACTTGGCACACTGTAGGGTCCTAGCTCTTGGAACCAGGACTGAGAATCCCTCAAACTCCTCCATGTGGATCCCTCTCATCTGTACTAGCTGTGCATCAATGAAATTATGATTTTCTCCACTATCTATCAACACATACACTCTTTTCCCATAATAGTACCTCTTACCCTCAAGGTCAGATATTTTGGGACCCCTCTTAATGCTGCAATAGCCCCTCCTCTTGGAGCAAAGTCTTCTATGGATGGTACAGAGTTGGCCTCCTCCCCTTCCTTGGAGAAGGTCTCAACATAATGTGCCTCCCATGCAACACATTATTCATTCAAATCATGAACAAGGATTGTCTGCTTTGGCCCTGAAGAAGTCTCTTGCTGCGGTAATGTTCTTGCCCTGGGCAAGGTGTGTTGTAAGTCTCTAGCTTTCTCCATAGCTTCAAGGAGAGTGGTTGGTTTAGTGGATTTGACCAACCCCTACAATGGTTCAACCACCCCATCAACAAACATGCATACCTTCTTGCTCATAGTGAGGTTGGATACCATCACTGAAAACTACAAATATTCAACAATATAGTCTTCAAGGTCTCCCTCATGTTTGAGCTTGGTTAACTTGACAAAATGGGCTTTCAGATCTCTTGGATCAAATATTTCTACTAGTATTTTGGTAAATACTGAGTATGAAGTGATGTGATTATGCCCAAGTGTGGTTAATCCATGAAACCACCATTCATGAGCCTCCCCTTCTAAGTGCAGTGTAGCTATCCTGATGGCTTCTATTTCAGAAACCTTGTTGAGCTGAAAATAAGTGTCCAGCTTCTCCACCCAAGATTTGGTTGTACACTTAGGTGTTACATCATATGTAGGTAAGTATAACCTTCCAATACTACGATATAGGTCTGATCCCTGCATTAAAATTCCCTTCTTTTGATGAGAATTAATTCTCCTCCCATCCTTGATCCGACAAAACTCTTGAAAGCTCAAGTGTTATTTGAACTTTTGAGATTGGGATTCATATTCCTCAAAATAATTACCTAGGGTTTCCTCCTTATCTTCCCCATATATGAAATAAGGCATGGTAGATCATTATGATGCAACTGAATGCTCCATTCCATATGAGGTTCAGGTGCTTGCCTCATGGAAAAACCCTATAGAATCCCCTTTATGCCCCATCTCCTTGAGGTCTATTGCAATTTTCTGCATGGTATGAAGTAGGAGTTTTGAAATATCTTCATCCTCCATATTGTAGATATATTATCCCCACAAGCTGAGCCAAGATCTGAGCTCTGATACCACTGCAATATTCCTTTTTCAGGAATTGCTGCACTATGGTTAGTGTAAACACTGTATTTAGAAAATTACGCTGTGGAAACATGAAACAAGACTTGTATCCTCTTATATATGCTGTATTTACCTTACATACCAAATGGCATCATAAAAAAATCATCCTAGCCACATTAAACAGATCTCCCCAACACAATATAGCTTAAAAACACCCCAATCCCATGACTTTCAACAACAGAATTTCTGAAGATTGCAATAGCGTAATTCATATGAGGGTTTCTACAGAAAATTGTGAATCAATACATATCTAGAGATTATATTAATCATAGAGCCAAGAAATGGAGGTTTAACGTCTTTTATACATGAAATTAGACAACCCGGCAAGGGTTTCTGACACTACACAAGTATAAAAGGCAGTACTGCAGAAAAATCATGCAGTATACTATAAATATATATTTTATATGACTGAATATAACATGAAATAGCTGATCAATACATAAAATGGCCAAAGGCCCTCCTTATTAGACTTTCCGGAGAGAAATAGACACCTTCTCCTCAAGTACTAGCACCAAATCAAGGGATTCAACCCTGCAACTGCTGCACCTACAGAAAAGATGCAGTTTATGGAATAGACTGCACTGTTGATGTTGGTGACTACTTGAACCTAAGTCATATGGTGGAAATTTAGCTCATAACCTTTTCCTTTGATCCCTTAAACAAGCTGATCCCAGGAAGAGGATGGAATTCCCACATGAGAATCCCTTGCACTAAACAATGCTGCAACCACAGCCAAACAGCTGAAGCATGCAAGTAGTCAAAAGACCAAACATAGATGAATAATGAATGCCTTCCTTGCATCTATCCGCTTCTTCTTATCCTTGGTGAGCCTCCTCACGCTTGACCCCACTCATTAATGAGGTGACTTCCTTGAAAAGATTCCTCCTTCAGAACTACGCTGTCCTTACTAGTTTCCCTCCTCTTGTAGCAATGCTATTGACTTGGTCAACTGGATCTAGTTCATCTGCATTGCCCCCTTTCACACCAAGGTGGCTTTATTTTCCCTCCTATTTTGATCCCCTTTCACATTGGGATTTTTTTAATTTCTGTTTAAGAGATTTAAGGGTTCTCCCTACCCATTTTATTCTTCTAGCTGCAAAATGGAGCAATTATAATAATCCAACTAGAAATAGCTAATTGGGAATATTACATGATGATGGTGGATGAATTTCACTAAAGAAGTCTAGCCCCCATTGCTGGAAAGGAGAATCTGCTGAAATAGGAATGAGAGGTAGTGGAAGAAGCTTCTTCTTACCAGAAAACTTTTGACACTCAGTACAAGCCCTTACTTTAACAAAAACATCAGAGAAAAGAGTTGGCCAATAATAACCAGCTCTTATAATTTTATTTGCGGTAGCTTTCCAGTATAAATGTCCACCACACACTCCTGCATGTATTTATGACATAAATTTCTGTGATTTAGCTTAATCTACACATCTCAAAAAAAATCCTAAAGGATCTTTCCAATAAGATGATTTTCCATTATACAATACTTAAAAACCTTCAGTTTAAAATCCCTTCTCTTTGATTTTTCCATTTCTGGAGGACAAATGAGATTTAATAAAAAGTAAACTATATCCTTATACCAGTTGGAATAAAAGAGTCCAGGATAATCATATATACCTTCTTTATCTGTTTATTCAGCTACCTCCATGTTCAGATTTAGAGCTTTGCAATTTTATTCTTCCATAAAATGGGCTAAGCCCTGTCCATTTTTCAACTTAGTAGGTCTGATTTCAATGTCAAATTCTAGAATCTTTGTTAACCATATTCCCCTCCTACCATCTGTGTCTGGCTGCAACAATTCATCCTTGACAACAATATTTGGCACAAAATCAATGAATTTTGAATGCAGAACATAAACTCAAAAAGACTTCAAATCATTTACCAATGCATATGCCTTTTTTTCAATCAATATGTACATTATCTTAGCATATATTAATGTACATCTGCGTTGAACCTAAAAATTGTCCTTTCTTTGACAACCTTTCTCATCACTTTTCCTTACCTTTTCATAAGTCCATACACTCCAATCAATGATAAATGTCATGTTTTATCTCAGGGAATGCATTTGAATGATTTCTATCTTATATTCTAATTTTCTTGTTATTTGAATGGATTTTTAAAACTCATCTACAAAATGCAGCATATTCTGTAGCTAATTGTTGTTTCTGCAACTACTTTTATGGTTTGATAGGTTCTGAGGAGAATATAAAGGAACGAGCCACATGGGCATCTCCAGAATGATCCACATATGGATTTCGTCCTATCCACTTGGTCGAAATCGACAAAAAAGGGTGACTGTGATCGTGGTCAAATTCCGGTCAAAGGACATAAGCCGAGAGAAAAGAACTCTTGATTTTATCTGACATAGAAAATCAAGAGTTAACTAGTTATAATTTAATTCTATGTTTTAGTTGTAATCACCATCTGTAGGGGTAATTAATTTCTCACAGTTACATTTTATTTTGTTTAAATACTGGTTATGCAAAGACCGAAGATAGTCTTAATTTCTGAAAACACCATGTATGCTTTAAACTCTGCTCTTTTTCATAATACAAGGATCGTGTTCGCAGTTCCAGTTTCTGCTTAATTCGTACATAATCAGCTAGGAACTAGACCTATTCTGTTGCAGAGGGCCCCTGCACAGGAGGAGGTTTTGCATTAGTTATTTTGGATTAATTATTTTCTCCTTTTTTTCAATTCACAAGTAGATTAATATCATGTTGCAGCTTTTAGATCAATACCATAGATTCAAATTATGAATGTTTTCTTAGCATCAATGTTAGAATGTCTGTGTAATCTTTGCTTTCCAAAAACATCTCAAGAAGGTAGATTCATCTATTTTCCAATTGGATTATGTTTGAGGCAATAGAGCTCACAATTTTTTAGTTTCATTTCATGTTCTTACATTGCTTTCTTAGATTTGATTCTTAGTTAATTGTATAATTGGATGCTCCTAAAGATCAGGCCAAGAAGGTGACTTGTCATATTTCTAAATTGGGTTCTCGAGTGTTTAACCTATGCAATAATTGAGTTTTCCTTTACATGATTTTAAAATGATTTCGTAGATTAACATTCTCAGTTAATTGTATAATTGGATGCTCATATAGATCATGCCAAAAAGGTGACTTGTCATACTTCCAAACTAGGTGCTCAAGTATTTAACATATGCAATAATTGAGTTATCCTTTACATGCTTTTAAATGTTTTCCTAGATTTAATTTTCAAAACTAAAGTGTAATCAGTTGTTTGTACATCATGTTAAGAGGGTGACTATGTCATACTTCCATATTGAATGTTGGAGTGATTGATCATACATTAGTTGATTTTTCCTTTGAATCTGATTTCATCTAGAATAACATTGCAATCTCAATTTTCAGTCATAGGATTTATATTTCAATCCATGGAGTAGGATTAACTTTAATTTTCAAAGTCATTAGAATAGGTACTCTGTTTTTAGATCAGATTCTAACCATTTAAAAGTTTGATTCATTTTTATGTAAATTAGAATAGTTCAAGAACACCTCGATTTCTTCCTTCTTTCAAATTTAGTCTTACACATTTAAATTTCACTAGATCGAGTTGATTCATTTCACAGTTTTCATTTCTTAAAATTAAAATTTATACGTAAAGAATAAAATTCCCCAAAACAACATAAAAATACATACAACGAAGTAAGAAGAAGGTTAACTAAGCACATATAGTGCACCACACTTCATCAGATTACAAACCTTGGTTGATAATTTATGTTTAACAATTTAAGACATTAAATTGGCTAAACATTTTGGTGCCGTTGCCGGGGAAGTGTAATTAGGTAGCCTCATTTCTTACATCTAAAAAAAATGATATGCATACAGAAATAGATTCTAGGGGTAGATTCATAGCTAGAGGCAGAAGTTTAATTCCAACAACACCACTCACTCCACCTAGACCACGTAGTGATACACCACCATCTCAAAATCATATTCCATACCTCACTAGACATAGACTTCCTGAAGTCTTAAGGTCATAAATCCAATTAGGAGGATTTCCTACTTCATCCACTGAGGTAGTCTTAAAGGAAAAAGATCCTAGATATCCAACATAATGAGTAACCTTTTTCACCTCTACAGGGGAACACATTTTAGCTGAAGAGTTAGAAATTCCTAGTGGAGAAGAAGAAGAAGAACCTTTCTTCAATATCCCATTGATAGAAGAACTAGAGGAAGAACAATTAACTTTACAGATAGAACCTTATATTAGCTCTAAGGAATCTATAATGGCAGGAAGAGGAGAAGGAGGAGAAGTAGAAGGAGAAATTATAAATGGATAAAATTTATTGTTTGGAGGAAGAGGTGGAGGACGAGTTAGAGGGAATGAAGGAGGAGGTAGAAGAGGTGAATAAAATAGAAGAAATAGGGAAAATGATAATTCTTTTGGATTTCCTATAATTGATGGGGATACAAATTCCACAATGAAAAATATCTCACCTTCTGTTCTTCCAAATTTCCATGGATTTAAGAGTGAAGATCCTGAAACCTTTTTGTTTGAATTTGAAGTTTTGTGTAGATATTATGATTACTTACAAGACTCTTAAAAACTTAAGCTATTTCCTTCAACAATAAAAGGAGAAGCTTTAAAATGGTTCATGGGTTTAGTCACACAGTCTTTTAGGACATGGAATGAGATGAAAAGATGATTTTTAGAAAGATATTTGGATTATTGCATACCCATTAATCATAAGGATGAAGTATTCAAATTGTTGCAAAGAGAGGATGAGAGTTTGGAGGATCTAATTGAAAGATTCAATTATAACATAAAAAGAGCTAAAATGGATAATTTAGATCGAGATACTTTAAAAGCTCTTTTGTTAAAAGTCATTAGAGATCAGTGGATAGATATTATAAACATGAAGGGGAAGGGAGATATCTCTTAACTCCCATTACCTGACATAGCTGAATTATGTATTCATCTCTCAAGGGGAAAATAAAAAATTGGGAAAAATCCAGGAGATCCTTCTCTTGCTAGAGTGAATAAAATCTGCAACTGGAACAATAAGTAGGGAAAAAATTGGAAATATGCTTGATGAATTTAAAACATATATTTTAGGGAATCTTAGTGAATAGATAGACACCCTTAAATTAAAAAACAAGTAGAAAGCCGAGACTGATGCCTTAGCTATTTTCTTTCCTAAATGCAAAAAGAAGCATGCTTTAAGAGAATTTCTTCTTGATGCAAAAGTCATAGAGACCTGTGTGATTTTATCAGAAAATCATGAAACAAAAAGTTTCCTTTCAATTCCAGGTCTTAAGGATGTTTTTCAAGAAGAAGAAACTTCAAATCCAATATAATATCTTTTCTTTGTCTCTAGAATACCATGGCAGGGGCCACAAACTCAAGGTTTTAACAACCAAATGTATACTCATCCCCCACGAAATAATTGGAATTCTTGGCAACAACCTTGGACCCAACCTCAATCTCAGGAATGCAAAATCCCTATGGTAGATACTCTTAATACTACCAATATCACCCATCTTATCCAAAATATCCTCCCCAAGAATTTCCTCAACAAAATCAACAACCCCAACTCCAAAACCAAAATCCACAACTTTCATTACCATTTCCACAAAGAACGAATCAACTACCTACCCAACCATTGCCAAAGCCCAATAAAAAAAATCCTCAAAATTGCTACATTATAGAAGGACAACAATTTCCAACTTACATGATTACTCCACTAGATATTAATGATGTTCACCTTAGATCTGGTAGAATACTAGAGAGGAAAAAGCCTTCTGTAGTTATTCAAGAACAAAATAATTTTGAGGAAGATTCTCTACAACCAAATAAAAGTTTTGAAGAAGGAACATCTCTTCAAAACCAGAATTCTGAAAATGAAAAACAAAAAGAACCAATAAAATCAACTCCTACCATAGAGCAACCATCACTATCTATTTCTAACCCTCCTTTTCCTAAAATATTACAAGTTGATAAAGGGGTAGAAAAACATATCATGTTGCCCGATTATGATTTTCTAGATGAACTAAAAAATGTCTGTATCAAAATTCCTTTGCTACAAGCCATTAAAGAGATTCCAATTCTAGCCAAAACAATAAAATAGTTGAGCATGAAGAAACCAGGAAGAAAAACAAAAGAAATAAAATAAATTCAACTAGTAGGAAAAATTGCAGACATAATGATGGGAAAAATTGCCATAAAAAAATATTTAGATCCAAGAATTCCAGTTGTAAAAACACATATCAATGGTGTTGAATTCCAAATACATTGATTAATTTAGGAGCATCTATAAACATCATGAGGAAACATACCATGGAACAACTCAAGCTTCCTAATATTCTGTATACACCTACATTACTGCAATTAGCAGACAGATCTGTAATCAAGCCAGATAGTGAATTAGAAGATATCTCAGTATCCTTATATTCTTGGGAGTATCCTGTCGATTTTATGATTTTAAATCCCAAGAAAAATCTAGGAGGGCATCCTATTGGAACGGGGCTCCCTAAAGCTGCAAATTTTGTATATTTTTGTATTAATTAGTCTAACGCAGGGGTTTCGGGGTAGGACAAAGCCCTGAACGCATTGTAATGAGTCAAAGGGTAGACCTAAAGTTTGAAAACCATGGTTTACGGACCATAGGATAGCATAAGATAATTTGATATAAATAGATGATTAGTTTGAAGTCTAGAGGCAGACATGAATTGGGATTGACGCGACGTGCGAACTGTTAGATCTATTTTGGGGTTTTTTGGGTAAGGAATCCTGTTGGCTGTGTGCGCGGAGATCCCCAGTCCTACTATGTGCGGGCCCCATTGGATGTGTGTGCAGGCTGTGTTTTGGGTTGTAACTGGATTTTGAATGTTAATATATGTGGATATAGCTAAAGTATCTCCGTGTTATCTGGATCTATCGTGTTACTGTTGATGCTAAGCCTTGGAACCTATTTGGTATTGCAAATACATCTATCTGTTTATGCTGTGAATAGCTCTGTGTTATGATATCTATGATCTGTTATAGATGTATTTATGATATTATGTACGCATGTGGATGTGAAGGTACTGACTAAGTCCGTGCATGATAATAGCTCTGTTACGATTAAGTTGTGAACTATACTGTTAATGAACCTGCGAATAGGCCTGTTCCGTGCGAGTCCAAAGGGTTGAGAACACCAATATAAATTGAGTACCCACTCTCTCCCAGGGTGCATAAACCTAGTTCTAGCACCCTCCCATACTTCTTCTATTGATACTTTGGCTTGTGCAAGTAGGTCACTGCCAAAAGGGCTAGTAGTATAGGGGTTTGTTGGCAAAACTTAATCTCTGAACCTGGGTCAGGACCCCTCATGCCAAAAAATGGTTCCATTGTCGGGACTGAGAGTATTTTGAGAGAGATATCGGGTAATTCCAAGGGAACATTGGAGACCTGAGAGGGTAGAAATTGAAGAGTGGTTTGAAAAACAGGTTCAGGAATTTGTGGTAAAAGAGAATCGCAACACGAAGTTGATGGTAGAGAAGTGGAAGAATAAGTACATTTTCACTGAAGTCTATGAAATTTTCTTTGTAACATTTGCGAACGAGTTTCAGGAGTGGCTAGCAAGGCTTGTAGATTTCCAGACGTGTTGGAAGGATGAGAAAGTCACGCAGTGGACTCCAGAGTTGATCCAACAGTAAGAAAGAACTGATAACACCATCACTCGTATGGTAGATCACTGGGTGGATAGTGTGATGGGAGGATTTGTGACAGAGTTTGCAGTCGATTAGTTCGTGTCCTATTCTGAGGCAAAGCAAAGGTTCTTCAAAGGTTTCCAGGGTAAGTTTCTGAAAACGTTGCCATTACTGATTAAAATATTATTATGCGAAAAGGGCATTCTGTGTAGCCATACAGAGTGAATGAGCTCTAAACAAAGCGAGCGTACAATCCAAAGCGGTAGGTAATACAGAGTCAATCAAGAAGGGGACAAATCCATTTATAGCCCCTTAAGATAATGGGCTGTGCACGAAGGAAATAGCCCTCCTATGACACCACCTTCGAATTCGCATAAGGGTAAGAACTCACCCACACCTCCTCCTCCGCAGCCGCCCACAGAAGTAGATATGGACGTGCACATGAAGTTACCCACCTTCAAAGGTGTAGGAGACAAATATATGGACCGATTCTGGTTTGTCACAGAGTCGGTATGGACTGCACAGAATGTGGCCAACGATGCTGTAAAAAGGGCGTAGCTATCCCTCGCCTTCAAAGGAAGAGCCCTGGATTGGTACATGGGATACACAGCTCAACATGCGAATGCAACCATTCAAGAGGTTAAAAATTCCATAAAACAACAATTTCGGAAGCATAAGTCCTACTCTCAGATAGTGAATGACCGAAAATATTTCAAGCAGGGGCCCTATGAGTCTGTATGGGAGGCTGACCAGTGGCTAAAGAAGGTGATCAGAGAAGGGGAATTTTTGTATGATGAAAAACATCACAAGGAATGCTTCATCGCTATGTTACTGCCTCACCTACGCGTACCTATGGGTTAGCAAGCCATTGAATCACAGAAAAAGCTTTGGAGATTTCTATGAAGCTAGAAGTCACGCTAAGAGATGATACCCAGTTGGGAGTACAAAAAATCCAAGGGCAATTGGAGGCGATGCAAATGGAAATCCAGAACCTGTGAAAGGACCAAGGGAAAGAATATAGCCCAAACGTATGGTGCATACAATGTAGGGTATCTACCCATACCAAGGATCAGTGCTCACTACTGACAGAATACCTACAGGATGGGGGACCCAGTCTGTTGTGCCCTAGGGAGACTATGGGACCAAGTGGACCAACATTGTGGTGTAATGATTGTTGTGTAACTAGCCTGCATGATACTAACCATTGCCCCTGTCTGGGTGCGTATGTTCCAGAACTGAAGCAACAATGGTGCCAGTTTTGCCGATCAGTAGGACATAATGGACAGAACTGCTGAACTTATGATTTAACGATAGACCAGGGAAATATATATAGGGTACAAGAAGACCCTTCTTCACCAAGATCCCCCTCAGGCATAGGTGGCTCCCCAGCTAGGGGAAGGGGAGGGGGTAGAGGTGGAGGCATAGGTCGGGGAAGAGGACAACTGATCTGTTATAATTGTGAAAAAGTAGGGCACTTTGTGAGGGACTGCCTGAACCTTGCAAGGTAATCTTGTAGATACTATAGAAAGCTAGACCATGTGATTGAAGACTGTCGAATTTTGATAGAAAAAATGCAGGAAAAGTAGCATACACCTATGCATAATGTACAAAGGCTTAAGGCATAACCATGAGATGAAGGACTAAGAATTAATGACATAACACGTAGCGACATGGCCACTGGGGGAGCCGAGGAGAAAGCTGCGACTGAACCTCTTATCTGAAAAGAAGCTGTCAAACAAGAAGGTTTGGACCTATAGAAAGAAAGGGAAACCTTTGTCGCAGTTCACAAATACTTTACTAAGAATGAGGCACCTACTTCTCAGGCCCCCACAAACCTAGAAGCGGATGACGAGGTAAATTTTTTTTTGCAGGCATGTATGAAGCTGTTGCACAACCAGAAGGCAATAGAAAATATTCAAGCACTAATAGATAGCTACACAGAAAAATTTAAACCCATCACAGAAGTTAAGGATGTAAACAAACTCTACAAACATAAGAAACACGCTGGTCGAGAGATGCGGCTTACTGCACAAATTGGCGACTATGAGATGGATCAGGTCATCTTGGACCTGGGATCAGATGCGAATGTCCTGCCTAAGAAGACACAACAATGGATGGGAGAACCGAAGCTTGAATGGTCCAATATACAACTGCGCATGTCTAACGAGCATAAGATCATACCATTGGGGAGGCTATCGAAAATTATGGTAGACATTGCAAGAGTTAAGGTACGCGTTGACTTTGAAGTAATCCAGATTGTGGATGATGCAAATCCTTACCCTGCGCTTCTAGGGCTGGATTGGGCTATAGATATGGGAGGTATTATCAACCTAAAGAAAAGAAGCATGGTGTTTGAAAATGAGGGTACTCGGGTGATAGTCTCGCTATATTCCACAGAAGGAGAATAATATATAGAACCAGTACGCGAGGAAGAGGATGCTGATCACATATATAAATTAACAGCTTGGGATGAAGAATGGATCAATCCTAATGCTGAGGGTGTGCTCTACTGAGAGAAATATAGCGAATGATTTTCTGGCTTCGATGGGGAGGTAGAAAACTGGCATAATAGGTTACATGATTTCTCTGCGCTGCGCTGTCTTAGGATCACGAAGAACTTCCGATGTATTTCCTCCGAGGTAAGAGAATTGCCCTAATTTGATGGTTTTGTTAGCATTAAGGGGTTCCTACGAACCTTTGAAGCTGAAGTCCCAAGAGAATGAAGGTGATTCCTTGCCATTCGCGCAACCCCTGCGAGGTGGTGGGACATGAATAAGGGGGCATTCTAGGATTGGGAAGAATGTCATGACATGATGATCTTACAGTTCGAACCTCCAGCTCACCTGCGTGTAAAGACTTTCTTGGGGATAGGGGACCCATGTGAGCACTTGTTCGCGTGGATGATAGAACTATAGAAGAATGGGTCCATCTGTTCATTCATGCCTTGGGGCCAATATCGACCAAATGGTATCTAGATGCACAGTTACACCAGTGTACCCGCCACTGGGTCACCTTGAAGGATGAGTTTGTGGGGACATTCAGGTTGATAGGAGGAATGAAGGAACTCGATGAAGCTCTACAGAATATTGATGCCTTGGTATTTTATGAATCTTGCCCATGGGCGGCACAGGGGGCTCCAACGTGGGAAACGCAGATGCAGGACATAGTCAACTGTCACAATCTATTGATTGAGGAATGTGATGGGGACCCAAGGAATATTTATATCCCAGAATCAGAGGGGGAGCACGCAGTTGCTGGACCTATGATGTAGAACACTGATGTCACTAAGCCTCTGAAGTTGCGAGAAGTCAACATTGGAACATAGGCGCATCCCAATTTAGCCAAGATTGGGGACTGTTGGGATGATGATACTGTGGGAAAATTTGTAGAACTCCTCATGGAATACCAAGACTTATTCCTGATGAAATTTTCAAAGCTCAAGGGGATCACAGGGGACCTAGGAGTTATGCGTATCACTTTAAAACCAGATTCATGCTTGGTAAAGCAACACCCTTATCGATTGAACCCCAAATATAAAAAAAATTCAAGGAAGAAATTTACAAAATGCTTGCCGTGGGCATCATCGAATTGATCGAACAGTCAGACTAGGTAAGTCCAATGGTTGTTCAAGAGAAAAAGACTAAGGGAGAAATATGGATCTATGTTGACCTATGCAAATTAAATGATGCTTGCATACATGATCCCTTTTCTACGCCATTCTAAGATGAAATCCTCGATAGTGTAGGGGGGCAGGAGGTAAATTCATTTACTGATGGATTCTCGGGCTATCATTAGATTAAGATCACACCTGAAGATCGTAGAAAAACTACGTTTTCTATGGAATGGGGTTCATTTCAGTACATTGTTATGCCATTTGGACTCAAGAATGCCCCTACCATATTTTCGTGGGTGGTAGTTGCAGTATTTAAGGAATTTATCCACAAGTTCTTAGAGGTTTATTTCGATGATTGGACTGTATTTGGGTTAGTAAAGAGTCATGTATCAAACCTGCGTATGATGCTAGATGCCTACAGAAAGCACCAAATCTACCTGAATATCAATAAGTGCATATTATGTGTACCATTTGGGATCCTATTGGGCCACATAGTTTGTCAACAAGGGCTGATGGTTGACCTTTCCATGGTGGAGGTTATCATCAACCTGGCAGTTTCTACAACTGAGAAACAACTGCTCTCGATCTTCAGACACATAGAATACTATAGGAAGTTTATTCAAGGGTACGCACTAATCACAACACCTATGGAAAAATTTCAAAAAAGGAGGTATCAATCTGTTGGGACAACAAGTGTCAGAAAAGCTTTGAGTTACTCAATGTAATATCCCAAAATAGGGAAAATCAACACTATTAGGAATATCTTAAGATATTCCAAAAGTGGAGCTACAACAATCCATGAACATAATAATGAAAGAGCAGTGTAACTCAACTCATAAACATGGGAGACCAAAATGGAGACATTAACCAATGTATTATATCAGAAAATCCATACATAATAATTAGGCATTGATCATATACCATGAAGGGACAAGCCTTCCATAAGAAATTACTCTACAAATGAATTTCCGTTAAAATACAAGAATTCCGGAGACTGCTACAATGTAGTTAAAAACACATTGCTACAGAAAAATGATGTACAAAATATGTAGGGTTGTCATAATCCTCAAAATATATGCTCAATACAGATCTATGCTCAATACCAACTCCTACAAAGAACCCGAAAAAGGGTTTTTAGAAATACACTCAATACAAGATGGGATCTAAAGCCCAATGGATGAAGATACACTGAAACTAAAGTACAAGAGTGTAGAAGGCTAAAGTATGATAGATCTGAAGTAGACTCCCTCAAATATCTCCTCCCATGAAAGGATGACCCCCTCAATCACAAGGAAACACTACAAAGGAACCACCAGAACATCTGCTGAAGCTGCCTTCAAAAATAACGCATTCCCTAGCTAGAAAAACACTGGGAATGATGGAAAATATATGGCCTAATGCAAAGTATCTGAAATTTTCTCAAGAAATCTCCAAACAGATCTCTCAAGAGAAAGAAACCTTCCTCCTATGAGAAAATAACTCAGAAAGTGGGGGTTCTAACCCCTCCACCGCTGCACCCTATAACACAACACAATAACTTGAAAAAACTACACTGATGATGAAGCTGTAGCTTGGCCTGAAAACCTAAATGTGGAAATGAATACAATCATCTTCCAAGAGGCTCCTCAAGGAAAGAGGTGGGATTCCCGCTCGGGAACACTCGGTGCTAAACAACACAACTACCCTGTTAAACAACAACAAGAAGAAATAGTCCAAGCATACAAATCTCAAAATAATCTAAAACATAAACTCAAATGGTTGCCATCGTATTTCTTAAATATAATGTGAGCTTGCTTTCTCTTGGCCCAACTCAATTAGGTCATTTCCTCCATGAGATCCATCTCCCTCCAAAACTGTGTTATTCTCTAATTGATCTCCACTCCTCCTTATCAGCGCTGTTGACTTGGTCAAAGTTGACTGAATCAACATGATCCAAACCCTGTTCACACTTGGAGGAGATTTATTTAGCTGCTACAAAGGTCTCCTTTCACACTTGAAGTTTTTTTTATTGTTTCTCAAGAGACTTATGGGCCTCCCCACCCATTTATTTACCGACCTAGTGATAAAACAACTATAATATTCAATTTAGCTTGGAGACTAAATTTTTGAAATACTATAGTCCTCCCCTCCAAAATGTTGCTTTTCCTCAAGCAACTGTACAAGGAGAGAAAAATTCCTCCCCTCCTCCTCTTATGGCCTCCTCATCAATAGGTCCCACCACTGCCCAAAACAATATGCAATAAATATGTCCTCCAATATTCCCTCCCAAGCATGCAAAACCAAATGGCTCACATCATGAAAAGCTGGAAGGTGTAAGTGGAAACCTTCTTTCTGTCCAATGGCCTCCTCAAGATAGGAGTTATGACAAGCATAGGGGATCTCATGACCGATGAGAGACTCCCAAACCCATGCTATCATCCAAATGAAATGAGCCATTCTAGATAGCTCAACAAAAGAATCCTCAACCCCTGGTGTATGCAATGTGTTGGGGCTGCATGGAGAGATTGGATTTCTCCATTCAAGTGGTTTATCTCTCCAATTAGGGTAAGTATGGGGTTTTTTTCTGATCTTGGGCTGAAATGTCATGGCCTCCAAGATTGGCCCAAGTTACTGCACAAAGAAAATCAACCATGAAATGCCTCCTCCAAGAACAGAAATTCTTCAAATGGCTCCTCCCATGTGAAGAAAAGAAGTGTGGTGTGGAAATCATGGTTTGTCCATTGTTTCTCCTGAAACATAAAACATGTAAAGTAGGGAGAATAATACTCAAAATGGGCATCTTCAATGCATCTAGAACTCTCCAAACAAAGCTCCCCATGAACATAAGAGTATCAGCAAAATATGGAAGCAAAAACCAGTGAAAACAAGATGCCATATGATAGTCGGAGAGTGGAACATAGTTCCTCACATGGAACCAGTGTAGTGCATCCCTTGCCTACATCAAAATAAGTGCTCTCACAACCACTTTTTTTATGCCACAATCATTCTAGAGGATAGAAGCATGAAAATAAAGTGTGGTGTCAATGGTGCACACCAAGAATCATGTGGCCTCCCCCACAAAACACCGATAGAATGGCCAACATCAATGCTGAAAATGGCCTCAAGTACATGAAAATACAATATAAAAGAATGAAATATCCCCCTTGGTACGGTATGCTTCTCACAAAAGGTAAAGAAATACAAATCATAGTGCATAAGTGCACATCCTCTACTATGTACTTCGGTCCTTGAGCTGAAATGGATCAACTGGAAATTCTCCCTCACTCTCAATGAGTAGTGGAGTGGCTGTGCTAAACTCTCCATCACCATTCGGGCTATGCATCTCTCCATATGCTGATGTATATCCTGCTAGATTCCCTCCCAAGTGAACTCCTCCATCAATGAATGAAATGCATCAAGGTGCATGGAAAGAAAGTCCACATGTGCTGCACGCAGTAGCTTCCTCTTGAGCTTAGAAACTCTAGTCAATAAGACTCTCCCATAAGAATAGATGACCTCACCAACCACCATGTATCTATCATCTCCATCTGGGTCATCAAGTATCATGCAAGCACCAAGATCCTTGGAGTACTCTACCAAAAGTTGAGACCTCCAATATGGATCAACCCTCCTATGAGACAACGCTGGAGATCTGAAATGTGAAGCTCCCCAACTATTGTTGTCTTCTCCTTTGACATCCCTCATGCCAAAGTATTCCTCCAAAATGCTGCCATGCCCATCATGCAACTGCTCATGCTCAAATAGAAGTGGAGAATTTTGGAAGTTGGCCTCCCATGAGAAGTTACCATCCAAAAAGAAACTCCTAATCTTGGCCAATGTAAGCATGAGTGGCCTCCCTATACTCCCATGTATGGTGGATTTCTTCCTGAAAGGAAGTACCCTCTGTTTCTCGAAATCTATGGAGAAACCCCCTTGCACCATGAACGTGCCATCCTCCATCACTGCAGCAACTTCTGTCAGTGCAGTATATGTAGTGAGAGTGGGTAATGTAGAAAATGAGAGAGTTCCTCTCTCTTCCTTGAGTCTATCCCAAACTCTCTGTGCTATCCTAGATTCCTCCAAAGTCTTCACGTCTCTGGAATCTAAGAGTGGTGAAATAAATGGTAAAATTTCTCCCACCAACTCTAGATCTGGTGGCCTCCCAGGTGGAATGCCCCCATGTAGTGAGACATCAAAATATGAAGTGGACTATATACATGTGTGGACTGATTTTCCCCTCTCTTCACTGTAAAATACAGTATCCTAATTTCGTGCAGAAACCTCCCAGAATAGATAAGGATGAATGCTCATCATCCCTTGATGCTGATCCTTCCTTTCTTCTCCTTCCATCTGCCAAGGTTCACAACCCAAAATAACTGATGCATGCTTCTCAGGAATTGTGGTTTGGTTCCTACATGTTGAATCATTTGGAACTCCTTGCAAAGACACAAGGGATCCTCCAATGGAATCAATGGATCCCCTTCCATATCCATGTGGTGATGGATCTTATCCCAATGGTATAGCGCGGTTATCTTTTCTATGCTCATCCTCTTCAGCAATATGTGAGATTGCCTCATCATCAATGAGAGACCCTTGATCTTGGTCTTCCCTTGAAGGAGGTTTCTCCATGTCTTCACCAATAGAAGAGGGTTCTTCAAAAGGTGGGGATCTTGCCCTTGGGAAGGTACCGTGCATGTTTTTATCCCCTCCATCTAAAACATGGAGTGGAGTTGGCAAGATAGATATTTCCAACTCATGCAAGGGTTTTAAGTTTTTGGGTTCCACAAGAGATGTTTTACAAGGTTTAGTGTCAAATATTTTCACCAATTCCTGAGTGAACCCAACATAAGTGTTTTTATTTGCATGATAAAATGAAGAGGAAATATTAAACCACAAATTATGGGCCATACCTATGAGGTGCAGTGCTGCTACTCTAATGGCCTCCCTTTCCAAAACTTGGTGTAGCTGAAAATATGAATCTAGCTCCTCCACCCAAGCTTTGGCTGTGCACTCTGCTGATCCATCAAAGTTAGATAGAAAGATTCTATCCGTCTTGATTCTATCATGGTTGCTGTATCTTCTAGCTTCCTTGAGTTGGAAAAACCATTGGAATTCCAAGTTCTCTTTGAATCTCCATGATTGAGACTCATACTCTTGAAGATAGACACTCAAGGTCTCCTCCCTTGGTGCATCTCCTTCCTCCATCCTTCTTGCAGTGAATGTGGGCACCAGACTGCGTTGTGGATCTACATGTGTGACTGAATGCTCACACCCATCATATGAATAAATAAGGCTTGCTTCACCTTCAAACCCTCTTGGAATGTTCCTACACTCCTTTTTCATCCCCTTGAGATCTTCTTTGATAATTTGCATAGTTTGGAAAAGAAGCAGGGAGATCCTCTTTTCCTTCATTTCTCCAAATAATGGAGTCTTCTCTTTGTGCCTTCTATACATATCTTCTTCTCCTTCTTCTCTTGATATAATAATGGTTGATATTTCATAGGTTGAGCCAAGATTATGCTCCGATACCACTGTACTATCCCAAAATGGGGAAAATCAACACTATTGGAAATATCTTAAGATATTCCAAAAGTGGAGCTACAAAAATCCATGAACATAACAATGAAAGAGCAGTGTAACTCAATTCATAAA
Source organism: Pinus albicaulis (assembly GCA_034641835.2). Taxonomy (NCBI): domain Eukaryota; kingdom Viridiplantae; phylum Streptophyta; class Pinopsida; order Pinales; family Pinaceae; genus Pinus; species Pinus albicaulis. The sequence continues at coordinate 939,316,098 of CM076578.1, forward strand.
TGTGGGAGACCAAAATGGAGAAATTAACCCATGTATTATATCAGCAAATCCATACATAACAATGAGGCATTGATCATATACCATGAAGGGACAAGCCTTCCATAAGAAATCACTCTACAAATGAATTGTTGTTAAAATACAAGAATGCTGAAGACTGCTACAACGCAGTTAAAAACACACTGCTATAGAAAAATGATGTAAAAAATATTTAGGGCTGTCATAATCCTCAAAATATATTCTTAATACAGATCTATTCTCAATATCAACTTCTACAAAGAACCCAGAAATGGGTTTTCAGAAATACACTCAATACAAGATGGGATCTAAAGCCCAATGACTGAAGATACACTGCAACTGAAGTATAAGAGTGTAGAAGGCTGAAGTATGATATATCTGAAGTAGACTCCCTCAAATATATCCTCCCATGAAAGGATGACCCCCTCAATCACAAGGAAACACTGCAAAGGAACCACTAGAACATCTGCTGAAGCTGCCTTAAAAATAATGCATTCCCTAGCTGGAACAACATTGGGAATGATGGGAAATGTATGGCCTGATGCCAATGATCTGAAATGTGCTCAAGAAATCTCCAAACAGATCTCCCAAGAGAAAGAAACCTTCCTCCTATGAGAAAATAACTTAGAAAGTGGGGGTTCTAACCCCTCCACTGCTACACCCTGCAACACAACACAATAACCTGCAGAAACTGCGTTGATTAAGAAGCTGTAGCTTGGCCTGAAAACCTAAATGTGGAAATGAATACAATACTCTTCCAAGAGGCTCCTTAAGGAAAGAGGTGGGATTCTTGGTCGGGAACACCCGGTGCTAAATAACACAACTACCCTGCTAAACAACAAGAGGAAGCAATAGTCTAAGCATACCAATCTCAAAATAATCTAAAACATAAAATAAAATGGCTGCCATCCTATTTCTTAAATAGAATGTGTGCTTGATTTCCCTTGGCCCCAATCAATTAGGTCATTTCCTCCATGAGAACCATCTCCCTCCAAAACTGCGTTATTCTCTAATTGATCTCCACTCCTTATCAACGCTGTTAACTTGGTCAAAATTGACTGAATCAACATGATCCATTTTATTTAGCTGCTAAAAAGGTATCCTTTAACACTTTAAGTGATTTTTATTTCTGCTCAAGAGACTTATGGGCCTCCCCACCCATTTATTTACCGACCTAGTGATAAAAGAACTATAATATTTGTGTAGTCAATTTAGCGTCCTAAATTGCTAACATAAATGATCAACTAGGGCTAGTAAACTGATGAAGTGTGGTGCACTATATGTGTTTAAGTGACCTCTTCCTTACTTCTTTGTATGTGTTTTTCTTATTTTTTTTATTTTAATGCAATGAGGATCTTCTATCAAAATTAAAAATGAAATGAAATGACAGAGCTGAACTAAATGTAATCTACCTCCGGAGTGCTCTAACTAAATTAACATGCAACTAGTCTATGGAATTCTACAGCCCATCTTGTTCATGATGAATGATATTTTGGAAGAGTTTGTAAAATAGTCCTGGCTGTATTATCCAACGCAATTGAACATAAACGTAAAACTAAAAGCAAATACAATTAAAATCTAAGACACCACAGCTATTTCTTACTCATTATTATGATATTTTGGAAGAGCTTTGTAAGAGTAAGAATGGCTATGCCACTTAGTGTAAACAAGAAACTAAAACCTACAATACCACAGTTATGCCTTATTCATCATAATGATATTTTGAAAGAGTTTATTAGAGTAAGTCTAACTGTGATAATTAACGAAATAATTACAATTAAAATCTAAGACACCACAGCTATTTCTTACTCATTGTTATGATATTTTGGAAGAGCTTCGTAAGAGTAAGAATGGTTATGCCACTTAGTGTAAACAAGCAAATAAAACCTAAAATACCACAGTTATGCCTTATTCATCATAATGAGATTTTGGAAGAGTTTATTAGAGTAAGTCTAACTGTGATAATTAATGAAAGGAATTGCAACTAAAAATGCTAATTAACTCAACATAATACAACCAAATATTTTTCATTTAATATTGATATGTTGGAAGAGCGTTTAAGAAAAAGAATGGTTGTAAGATAATGAGGATCTTCTAATCTAAAAACTAAAGTGCTGGTAACTCAAGGTGTCACAATTAAATCCATTTCATGAATAAAGATATGTTGGAAGAGCTTTTAAGAAAGGATTAACTATAACATCATGAGGATCTATTAGCTAAACAAATAATGCAAGACATGAATTAAAAGCTAAAAACACATAATTAAAAGCTACTTATCTAGAAAACATGTAGAAGCCTCCTTGGATAGCAGGGGCCCTCTGCTACCAATTTGGTGAAGTCCTTCAGCTCCTTAAAGTTATAATCAAAACAACATCAAAGAACTGAATTTCTCTATTGAAAAACTCACAAATCTACATCCCATTCCATCTTGAACTTTGTTACAAAAGACTCTCTATTCCTTTCTCTCTTTCTCCTATTTTCTCATTACCCATGATAGGAGAAAGCTTCTCCTATTTATACAAAATATGAGGAGTTATCTCATTAATGGGAGTCCATGAATCTCTCCCTCCATCTGTAGAGTTACAATCAAAATAGGAAATGATAAGAAACATGTCTTTCTAGAGTTACAACACAACTAAGAAATGAGACACATATCCTTTTAGAGTTTCAATACAACAAGGAAGTGAGACACATGTTCTCATGATCCCATGATCTTCTCCAAACAAATTCGAATTTGGCCTTAGAGTGCCACATAAGGGTCTTCTAGAAGTCTCCTTTTTGACCTACACATGTCACAAAACTCATACCACATATATAGATATATGAAATTATGTTAATTTTATAGTTTCTAATCATAAATTCACTTTAAATACATAAAATAAATAACTTTGGAAAACAAGGATCCTAACCCATATATTTATGAAAATGGTTACTTGATGTAGGGTTTTAGGTTAGATGGCTATGAAATAAGAGATAAATGGTTATGAAATAATGGAAATATGTATGAATATGGAAAACACTTTTGAGACTCAACAATATTCAATTTAGCTTGGAGGCTAAAATTTTGGAATATTAAACTCAAGGAGAACATGGTCTCTGTGCCTATCCTCATATTCCCCAATTGGGCGAAGGTGTTTCATGTCCATGTCAACGCTTTAGGGATCACCCTAGGAGCTGTCCTGACGCAGCCAGGGGAGGGAGACATTGACCATCCAGTTGCGTTTGCTAGTATAAATCTCTCTCGTGCAGAGCGTAACTACTCCACTACTGAGAGTGAAGGGCTAGCCATGGTGTACGTCCTACAAAACTACCGACATTAATTATTGGGTGGGCATTTTAGGATGTTCAACGATCACTCAGATTTAAAGTACCTAGTGAATAAGCCTGTGTTGGGGGGGAAAATATGCTGATGGCTTCTGCTGTTTCAAGAATATGACTTCGAGATCATCGTCAAGCTGGGAAAGTTGAATGCTGGGCCAGATCACCTATCCCAGATAAAAAATAACGAAGAACCAACCAGCTTAGAGGAAGGAATACCAGATGTGTAGCTATTCTCTATTACGGTAGTAGATGCACACTTTTCCGACATCATTCACTTCTTAACTACGGGGTCATCACCTGTAGAGTATTCGGTACAACAAAATAAAAAGTTGGTAACCCGCGCAACAAATTTTACCATTATCGCCAGTCACTTGTATAAGCTGGGAGCTGACGAAGTACTGCGAAGATACGTCTTGGAGCATGAGTGGCACACCATCTTAGTAGAAGCTCATGGGGGTATAGCTGGAAGTCACTACGCAGGAAAGGCGACAACGCAAAAGATCCTAAGAGCCGGGCTATGGTGGCCCACACTGCATAGTGACTCTCATGATTATTGTAGAACTTGTGACACTTGCCAAAGGATGGGTAGACCATTGCGTAGGGATGAAATGCCTTTACAACCACAGATGGCCCTGCAGGCATTCAAAAAATGGGCCATAGAATTCGTTGGACCCATCCATTCGCCAGGAAAGAAGACAGGTGCGCACTACATCATCATCGCGGCTGATTATGTGACTCGTTGGGTTGAAGCATAAGCTGTGAAGGATTGCACTACCGATACCATTGTGCACTTAATTTTTGAACATATTCTGACTAGGTTTGGTTGCCCAAAGATCTTGATGAGCGACAGAGGTACGCATTTTGTTAATGCAACAATCGAGGCTTTGATTGAAGAATTTCAGATCCACCATGCGAAAAGCACCCCATATCATCCACAAGTGAATGGAGCTGTCGAGGCTTTTAACAAAATCTTGGAGCAAGCACCGATTAAGGTCTGCAATGCCGATCGTAGTGACTGGGACGTGTGCGTTCCGTTGGTCCTGTGAGCCTGCCGCACCACATGCAATAAGCTGACAGGGAAAACACCATTCTGGATGGTTTATGGAAAGGAGGCCATTATCCCCATGGAATATATTATTCCTAGCCTGCAGATCGTAGCTTTTATGAACTTGGCAGAGCTGGATATCATGGAAGAGTGCTTAGCGCAGCTCGTCCCCTCGGAAGAAGATCAATTCATCGCTGAATTCCATCAGCAATTTTAGAAAACACAAGAAAAAGCATCACACAACAAGCATATTTGGTAAAAGAGATTTTCAGAGGGAGACTTGGTTCTTCTCTATGATAGCTAGTTTGCAAAGCACCCGGGGAAGTTCCGTCAGCACTGGATAGGCCCCTATATGGTAAAGGAAATCACTAATGGGGGAACTGTCTGGTTAGCCACGCAGTGAGATGATATCGTACCAGGCTATGTCAATGGCAGCTGACTGAATCCATACCACATCAAATGACTATATGGTCAGAGTAGCTCTGACACATACAATACGGGTTGGTGTGGGGGTGCACAGTGCTGGGAGATCATGAAATGGGAAAAGCTACCCATTGAAACCAGACTGACACTTGGGGAACTGTGCCTTCCACTTGGGGGAGTGTGTTACAGGCCATTAATATGGTGATTTCCAAGGACTAAGTACCATTTCTGCATTAATGAAGGGCAATTAAGGTGTTATGAGTTGGCTTCCCCTCAGGATGAACATAAATTTGGGACTGTTCAAACCACGGGGTTTATGACCTAGCCTAGCTTCTCAGACCTCAAATGCTATGATATATTTCGTCTTCGTGTTGTACGCATGACATATGAAGCTGCACCATCTGAGGGTAGCTTCGCCGAATTTTTCTTCCAAGCTAGGATGCCTATTGCTAACCCCGTTGGCCCCCCGCCTGAGACGACCTCTGAGGAGGAAGAATCTGATGAAGTCCGTGAAGTAACCCCTGTAGCAGAGGAAGTCGCTTCCACCTCATCCATGCAGAAGGGCAAAGGGAAGGTTAAGCAAGCATGGTGGGTAGGTGGAAAACCTCGCAATGCTCCTTGAACTCAGCAGTCCCCCCCGAAAAATTCAAAGAAGAAATCACTGGTGGCCCCTCCAAACCCAGGCCCTCCGAATCCCATTGCCCTCTCAGCAGAAGGTCTACAGGCAACCCTGCTGACATGGTTGCCCCCATATGTTCGACCACGTAGATCAACGGCATGCATGCCCAACGTAGATGTTGTTCACTCTTGCCTTCGGACGTCGTTGGTCCCTGAGGATGTGTTTTAACTGGGGGATATGGTTGGCCACCTCCCCCACATCACATTTGATGATCATGATTTTGGTAACGTGGATGCTTTCCCTGTGCTAGTTCCATACCTCTATTTTAGAACATGTCATTGAAGATGGTGTACCCAAGGTGGAGCCACTGGTTTGGGCTAGGGGGCTAGCTGGGGCCATAATCCTGAATTTACTGCATCTTCCTTACTTCGGCCGCTACAATATCACTATCCATATTGTGCGCCAACCGTTGGCATTGGTTCACGATGGATTTTTGTGGCTCCTAGATTGCATACCAATAGATGCTGCTCTCATTCACCGCATTACCAGCCTTCCAATGCATGGGCCGAGTCTGTGGGAGGGCACATGCAAGAAATATGAGCATCACCTCGCTAAAGCCATTCGAGCTACATGCGAGGTCAAGCATAACAAAAGGGGCTTCCAGATTGATACAATTTTAGACCATGGCACCCACTTGGGCACTCAGATCCTCGCCTGCAAGATGATGCGGAAATGTGAGGCTGCCTCCACCCCTACTCATGTCATTCAAGTCGCGGGTCAGTGTGTAAAGGGTGTCTTTTATAACTGGTCCCAGTATCTAGTAGAATAATTTTGGACAATGTGCTTGAGGCTCAGGAGCGAGGCAAAGCATTCTACTACTCATGGCTAATCTTGCTGATTGCGTTAGTTTCCCAGGAACCACTGGAAGATGCGGTCTTTCCCCCCTTAGAGCATGGCATGTGTGAAGGAGCATGATTTTCCAATCTCTAGGATTCCAAGGACCCCCAACGTATTGAAGAAAATAAGACCTTATGGCTACTCTATAAGGGAAGTATCACCGCAGCCATTGATTCCCAGCCACGCCTCTCCTCAACAATATACGACAGGTAGAGACACATTGCTTCCTTCCAGGTTACAATGCATGAGGTGTAAATCTAGGCTCATAGGGCGCGTACTTGGCTCAATATACCATACATAATGACCGAGGCTGAAATTCAATGGGTTATCAATACTTGGTCGGCAGAATGGCAGTAGCTACCCTACCTCCCGTTGTCCATGTAGCAGGTATGTTCCTTACCCCTATAGTACCCAGGCCCTCTGTTCTACTTGAATCAACAGTAGCACCCATAATTCCACCGCGAACGACTCTTAGTAGTACTATCGTGCCGCCAGAACCAGAATCCCAGTTGGACCCGACCTTTGTTGATGAATAATTGGCAGATACGTTGGTCCCTGCGAATCTCAAACGTACTTGCGAATCATCCCAAGGACCTCGCAAGAAGCACAAGGCCAATAAGGCTCGTACCAACGTGGATAGTACCTTGACAGAGGATGACCTGAATAAGATTGTTGATGCTATCACCATTGTGACTACTGATCAATGGCTTACTTGGGAAGAATGGAAAAATGCTGCGTTGGATGGATTGTAGACAGATCTGCGAGCCCTTCAGCTCACAGCGGATAGCCTTCAAGCGAGGCAAACTCTAGTGAGCAACGAGCAAGAGAGGCAGAATTCAACAGGTAAGAATCATGCAGGGTCACTGGGCCAGCAGGGCCCCATTACTGCATTACCAGCCACTATGGATAGTCGGCCCTGCCAGCTCCCTGGTGCTGCCCTTACAATGGAACCCGTCGACCTCTGTTGCCAGGTCTAGGGGGGTCGAGTCACCCTTGATGTTAGTCGACTACCCAACGAGCAGCTACGTGCGCTACTTACGACCGTCATTAGTGAATTAAAGCAACAAGAATTCTGTGCGCAACAACACCTTAGCGCAGCCGAGCAGGATGTTGTGACCCACGCTGCTGAAGCTACCCAGATCTAGGCTGCGCATGTTTCCTTCCTCGCGCAATAGGCTACCTTGGAACAAATACTTGATCGACTATGTGACGATATGCCTGGGGTCATTCCTACATTTTTTGAGCCCCAAGCCAACGTTGAGGGTTTGGTAGCCACTCTGAAGGTATCCAGGGTTGAGGTATTTACTGTTAGGGCCAATTTCAAAATTCATATTACGTTGTTGCAGGACAAGATCCAACCTGGGACCCCCCCAGAGGTATGTGCCTAGCGAGATACACTATTTGTAGAGGCCACTGCTACTATCTTGGTGAAAGTTAGTCAGGGTGTCGCTCTACTGGAAAAAGCTATGGAAATTTGGTCTTAGGTTCAGCATGACTCTCTCCTCCATGAGATTGATCAGGAATAAACCCAAAAGGAGCAGGACTTCGAATGATTAGAAGCAAAAATGTCTATGCTTGTTCCCGCTCATCTCTTTTCATGACTCCAAACCAACCATATGCTTCGTAGTGACATTGTTGCACTCCAACGTAAAAAGCAAATCCTCAGCCACCATTTGACACCCTGGTCGGAGGATGCCCTCAAGCTCTCACTGGACATAGATGGGGCGGTCCAACGGTTGAAACAGGCTCTTGTAAGAATCACCACTGCTTCAGAAGATCCTCCATCGTAGAAACTGGTGGAAATTGCGTAGACAACCACTGATCAAAACCTTAAAGTACTGCCACAACTTATTACCGCCCTGGAGCACGTTAAAAAACGAATGAAGATTCCACCCAAGCTGTGACTCAGGACGAGTCACAAGTTTGTGTTGGGGGCCTATTGGAACGGGGCTCCCTAAAGCTTTAAATTTTGTATATTTTTTTATTAATTATTCTAACGCAAAGGTTTCGGGGTAGGCCAAAGCCCTGAATGCATTTTAATGGGTCAACGGGTAGACCTAGAGTCTGCAAACCACAGTTTGCACGTAGGCTAAGTTGATATAAATAGATGATTAGTTTGAAGTCTAGAGGCAGACATGAATTGGGATTGATGCAACGTGTGAACTATTAGATTTGTTTTGGGCTATTTTGGGTAAGGACTCCTACTGGCTGTGTGCACAGAGATCCCCAGTCCTGCTGTGTGTGGACCCTACTGGCTGTGTGCACAGGCTATGTTTTGGGTTGTAAATGGGTTTTGAATGTTAATATATGTGGATATAGTTGAAGTATCTCTATGTTATCTGGATCTATCGTGTTACTATTGATGCGAATCCTTGGAATCTGTTTAGTACTGCAAATACATATATCTGTTTATGCTGCGAATAGCTCTGTGTTATGATATTTGTGATCTGTTATAGATGCATTTATGATATTATGTATGCACGTGGATGTGAAGGTATTGACTAGATATGTGCATGATAATAACTCTGTTATGATTAAGTTGTGAACTATACTATTAATGAACCTACGAATAGACCTGTTCCGTCCGAGTCCAAAGGGTCCACTCTCTCCCAAGGTGTGGAAACCTGGTTCCAACACCCTCCTATATTGCTTTGGGTGGGACTTTGGCCTGCGCAAGTAGGTCACTGCCGAAAGGGCCAGTAGTATAAGGGTTTTTTGGCAAACCTTAACCTTCAAACCTGGGTCAGGACCCCTCAAGCCAACACATCAACTAATATTAGGAAGACCTTGGTTGGATACAACTGATGCTTTCATTAGCTATAGATCTAGTGACATGTATATCTTTGATGGTAAATCAACAAATAAATTCACTCTATATCCTCCAACAAAAACAATCAAATAATTAGAAGATGAAGAATGGATTGATGATGAAAATTATATAGAACCTCTCTTTACTATTTCAAGCATTAGTGAAGATAGTTGAATCTTAAATTCAATAGAAAATTTTGAATCATATTCATAATATGAACATGATCACTTTCAAGAATAATGCAATATGGAATATTTTTCATCTAGGTAGATGTCTGTATAATCTTTGGAAGAGTTTGGTAACTCTACAGTTGAAATCTTGCTAGGAAAATATTTGAACATAAACAAAAACTTGGAAAGACTACAACAGGAAAAGTTAATCAAAACATCACAACAACATTCTTCTGCATATGCATGGGAATACAATGACATGAAATTAAATAGTCCTAGGACTTGTATACATCACATATATATTGAGGAAAATTGTAAACCTATCAGACAACCTCAAAGAAGGATGAATTTGAACCTTAGGGAAATTGTGAAAGAATATTTGCAAAAATTGCTGAATGTAAGCTTCATTTACTCAATTTTAGATAGCCAGTGGTTTTCTCCGTTAGTGATTGTACCCAAAAAGAATGGTAAGTGGAGGTTATGCATTGAATATCGAGAGTTGAATAAATCTACCATAAATGTCATTTTCCTTTACCTTTTATAGATGAAGTATTGGATACATTATCAGGTAAGAGGTATTTCTCATTCTTGGATGGTTTTAGTGGTTATAATCAGATCCAGGTAGCACTTGAAGAGCAAGCTAAAACCACAGTCACCTATCCATCGGGAACTTATGCCTACTGAGTAATTCCTTTTGGTTTGTGCAATGCACCTACAACATTCCAAAGGGCAACACTTGGAATTTTTTTGATCTAATACATGATTGTGTAGAGGTATATATGGATGATTTTACAGTTTATGGGAATTCATTTGAAGAAGCTTTAGAGAATTTGGAAAAGGTTCTCAAAAGATGTAAAGAAGAAAATCTTTCATTAAGTCATGAAAAATGCTTTATGATGTTTACTGAAGGGATTATTTTAGTACATCACATTTCAGGAGATGGAATTAAAGTTGACACATCTAAAGTTGAAGTCATCTACAAATTATCAATTCCAAGTTGTCAGAAGGATGTTAGAAGTTTTCTAGGATTCACAGGGTATTATATAATATTTATAGAAAATTTCACTAAAATAACATCCCCACTCTTCAAGTTACTTACCAGATATTGTGAATTCATTTGGAATCATGATTGCCAATTGGCATTTGAAACTTTAAAAACAAAAATTTCTGAAGCACCCATCTTAAGAGGTCCAAATTGGAAACTACCTTTTCATATTTCAACACATGCTTAAGATACAACTCTGGGAGCTGTATTATGAAAAAAGGATTTGATCCGCTATGCCATATATTACACAAGAAAATAATTGACTCCTACTGAGTTAAATTACGCTATAACTGAAAAAGAATTCTTAGCTATTTTCCATTGTAATATTCCCAATTAGCCATGAGCTAGTTGGAATATTAATTTTTGTTTTTGATTTCTTGATTGATGAATAAGAGGATATGGAGATCCATAAATCTCCTTAATATGAATAAAATAAATGCAAATGTGAAAGGAGGACATCTTGGTATCTTAATTGAGCACCCTTAGGTGTGAAAGGGGCTGGAACACATAGACTGGGTCAAATTTGACCAAATCAACAATGCTGTCATGGAGGAGTGGCATTCATTATGGGACAACACAGTTTTAGTTGGAGACTCTTTGCATGGAAGTAGTGTCTTAAATGAGTTGGGCCTAGGGTTAGGAAGCTCATCACTTATATAAGGAAGAGGATGGCAGCCATATTTAGGGAATTTTTTGGTTTATGATATTTGGATTATATGTTCTATTTAGACATATAGCTTTATTAAGCTGTTTAGCTAAGATTGTAGTGTTGTTTAGCATAGGGTGTTCCTGAGCAGGAATCCAACCTCTTTCTTTGAGTGATCTCTAGGAAGAGAATTGCACTACATTCCATTTTTAGGCATCATCCCAAGGCTTTAGTCTTAATCTACAACGCAGTTTCTGTTGAGAGGTTGTGTTGTGTTGTAGGGCAGAAGTTGTGGAGGGTTGATTTGGGTGATTTCTGAACTAGATCTCATTGGAGGAAGGTTCCTTTCTCTTAGGAGGCTAGTCAAGAAGGCTTTGGAGCATCATTGATACATTTGGCACCAGGCCATAGCGTTTCTATCCCCTATAGTGCAGTATCATTCTGGATCTGCGTTATTTTAGGGAGTTGTAGGGGTATTTACAATAGGTGATTTGGGGAGTCATTTCTTCAGTGAAGGGGCCAACCTTTCATCCATAGGATCCATTGGAGGAGATATATATATATATATATATATATATATATATATATATATATATATATATATATATATATATATTTTATATTAGCTTCAGCCATAACTCTTCAGTTACTTTATTGCAACATACTTTCAGCCCTAGGGCTGCAACTCATATTGTATTTGTGGGTGTTTTTCCTGGAGACCCTTTTGGGTTATTTTATGGAGGTTGTATAGAGCCTTGATCTTCATTGTACATTATTTTTGAGGCATATATCAGCCCTTATCTTTTGTGTACTCATTTGATATAGAAGTGCTTATATGACTACGTTGTAGTTAGTATCTCCAACATTTTTATATAGTAGCAGCACCTCAATATTGAGGGTTTTCTTCATTGGAGGCTTATTGTATCTTGTTATATGCTTTATGGCCCACAATTTTATACATATATGCTGCTGTTATGATGATTGGAAGGTCTCCATATTGGTCTCATACTTTTGTGTGATGTTTTACACTGCTATTCCAACATTTTGTTCTATATTCTTGCTTTTCCCATTTGGGAATATTACAGTGGTATCAGAGCATAATATTGGCTCAGCTTGTGCATCTTAAGCTAATATGTCATCAGAAGAAGGAGATCCTCTCACAGATAGAGATAAGAGGCATCTCAGAAGAATAAACTGGAATTTTGATTATACAAATGATAAAGAAGACAAGGGTAAAACCCCTTTATCAGGAGAAGATGAAGAGAAGGAGTTTCCTAAGATTCTCCTTAGAACTATGTAAGACATTTCTAGAGAAATAAAGGAGATGAGGATGGATAGATACAAGGAATCCCCTAAAGGGTTTCTACATAGTGAAGGCTCCGTCATTTCTCATCACTGGAATGATCAACCAGTGAAGTAGTAGCATGTTTCCCAACGCTCTACAATTCCTACATTCTTAGCAGTGGGAAATGGAGGGTTTCAAGAAAAATAAACTCTTGAAGACTATTTCATGGAGTATGAGTCAAAATCTCAGAGATTCAAGGATCACTTGATTTTTCAAGAATATTTTTCAGATCAAGAACAATAGGAGACCCAAGCATCACAACAGAGGTGGAGGATTCATTCAGAATCATGATCTGCACCAAACTATGGGCAGATTTTTCTTACCCAACTTTGATGAGTCATATAAATTCACTGCCAAATTATGGGTAGAGAAGCTTGACATATACTTCCAGCTGAACAAAGTACCAGAGATGGAGGCCATCAAGATAACAACGTTTCACCTTGAGGGTGAGGCACATGATTGGTGGTTTCATGGATTGTCTACATTGGGTCATGCCAATGTGACTGCATGTTCAGATTTAACAAGGAGGTTGGTGGAGAGGTTTGATCAAAGAGATCCAGAGGCACCATTCATGGGGCTAGAAAAGCTAAAACAATTAGGTAATCTAGAAACTTATATTTATGAATTTCTAAAACTTTCTGTTATGGTTCCTGATTTATATGCAACAATAAGGGTCTATATGTTCATTAGTGGGTTAGTAGAACCTCTTCATGGGTTGGTTAAGTATACCAAGCCCACTACCCTTCAATATGCCATTGAAAGGGCTAGAGATCTACAATATACCTTGCCAAAATAAAAGGCAACATTTCAGCAAAATCCCACTTTTCCATCAAAGGGAAAAGAAGAGAAGGCTCCTTTTTCAAAAGAGAGCCAAAGTAAAGCACCTCTTAGTGATGATGTTCGAAGAGACTTAAGGAGATGGAAGTTTTGCTTCACATGCCAAGAATCATGGGCACCTAGACATAGATGTGAAATAGGAAAGGTAAACTATACGGAGGTCTTCTCAGATGACGAGGAGGAAGAAGAAGAAGAACCATAAGGGGGTCATAGTGCTGGAATAGTAGGAGATGATCCACCACCACCAGGAGGTGAGGATGGAGCAATTTCTCCAATTAGAGGGACTCTTGCATCACTGAGAGTGGTACCCAAATATCAGGAAACTTCCACACAGAAAACAAAGTTGGATTTGCGTAGTGGAAGCAAGGGCATGGTAGACCCATCTCTTATGCATATGAGATTGGCCCATGAGACATTACTCTTTTGTGGAAAACCATCTAGGAGGCCACCTGATCAAGAGTTGGTGAGAAATGTCTCACATCATGATGCACCACTCATAGATCCATGAGGAGTGGAAGCATTGGGAGGTCATAGTACAACACTGAGAGTCTTGGGTAGAAGCAAGGAGGAGGGAGACATTCTCCCCACATCATCATTACCCACTCTCATTTCAGATCTTGCACTGAGAAAGGAGTAGTAGAGGGAGGATAACAACCTTCCAATATGTGAATTTGGCACAGGAGATGTCAAAGAAGGGAGAAACCACATGACATATGCTTTCTATGATAGATCATCAGCGCGGGTTCTTTGGAGGATAGATCCATATTGGAAATCCCAAATGTTGGTGGATTATTCCAAGGATCTTTTTACTTGTATGATACTTGATGACCAAATATTAGAGGAGGTATATTCATTCAAATATTAGGTAATCTACTATCATGGTAGGATCTTCTTACCCAGAGCTTCCAAGCTCAAGGAGAAGTTACTACAAACAACACATAAAGATTTTCTCTCCAGCCACACTTATTCCATGAGGTCATACCACACTATCATGGAGGGGTTTACTTGGGAAGGCCTTGAAGAGGAGATATATCAGCATTTGAGGAGATGCATGGATCATGTGGAGATGAAGGATATACATAAATATATGAAGGATTTATCACAACCACTTCTTTCCTCTTTGGGAATGAGAGGGGATCTCTCTACGGATCACTCCATTTGTATGAGCAAAGATTATGGTAAGGAACATGTTTATGTGCATAATGTTTTATTTGATGATTATTTTCACTCCTTTCCCATATATGTCCAAGCCATTGCACCAAGTAGGAGTATTATTCCTTACAAACTTCATGTCCAACTTTGGGCCATAAACATTGTTGAGTATGGCCACTCCCTAGGAGGGTATAGGGAGATGATGTATCATTCAGGGTGCACTCCAAAGGCACCAAAAATTTCTCACCTTTCAGAACTTGTGATAAAACTAGGGAAGCAAGTAAGGGGTGGGGAAACCACTTAACATATCATTATCTGATGTAGTCAGGAGATACACTACGCTGGTTCCACATGTGGGACTACGACCCACCTCCATTTTTGCATATTGCTATTTATATGTACTTGGTTTTGATCCCATACATAGATGATGTTATTATTCTTTTTATGGGAATGATTGGAGGAAGGATGGAAGGATTGAATGTGCCCTTTGGGAGAGAGATTCTCAATGTTTCTTATGCTACATGTTTCAGGGAGGACATTGGGCAAACCATGGTTGTTTCATTGGATCTATTGCTTCCTTGTGGGATCAATCATTTGCATCTCATAAGAACTTGGGAGGAACATGTCATGGGGGGATGGATTGGGAGACACTTGGCTTATGAGGGAAGCTTATCACATGGAGGTGTCACCAATGGTGGAGAAGAAGAGTTGTAGCACTCACCTTTACAGTTGCTTGAGGATAAACAACATTTGGGAAGGGAGGATTGTAATATTTCCAATTAGCCATGAGCTAGTTGGAATATTAATTTTTGTTTTTGATTTATTGATTGATGAATAAGAGGATACGAAGATCCATAAATCTCCTTAATATGAATAAAATCAATGCTAATGTGAAAGGAGGACATCTTGGAAGCTTAATTGAGCACCCTTAGGTGTGAAAAGGGGTTGGAACACATAGACTGGGTCAACTTTGACCAAATCAACATCGCTGTCATGGAGGAGTGGCATTCATTATGGTACATCACTTTTTTAGTTGGAGACCCTTTTCATGGAAGTAGTGTCTTAAATGAGTGGGGCCTAGGGTTAGGAAGCTCGTCACTTATATAAGGAAGGAGATGGCAACCATATTGAGGGATGTTTTGGTTTATGATATTTTGATTATATGGTCTATTTAGACATATAGATTTCTTCAACTGTTTAGCTAAGATTGTAGTGCTGTTTAGCACAGGGCGTTCCCAAGCGAGAAACCCACCTCTTTCCTTGAGTGATCTCTAGGAAGAGAATTTCACTACATTCCACTTTCAAGCATCAGGCCAAGGCTTCAGTTGTAATATCCAAAAAGGGAGAATGAAGTAATACTCAAACACAATATGAGAACTAAAAAAAAGTAAACAATAAATATAAGAGCAACATCAGAATATACAGAGAAGCTGAACCTTTGTATTATGTGGAGAAGATTAAGAGGACAACAATGTAAAAATAGAGGTACTATAGCCAAAGAGGTGGCCTAGAATAACCTTGCAAACATGTTATAACTAGCACTGCGTAACTGGAGAGCTACAGGAAGAAATACTACGTTGTCCCATTTGCTGATGATGTACATATAGCTGCTACAAAGGGAAATTCTAGTCTATGGATCTCAAGCCAAGATTCAAGATCTAGCCAATGTGATGGGAACCTAGGATAACCCAGAAAGGATTTTCCAGATCTATGAGTTTGGAAAAATCACCCTCCTAGGGTTTGATCCTTTGATTGCTGGGTTATGTAGATATGAAGCTAGATCTAATCCAAAGATGGCTGAAATGTGTTATACAAACAGATCTAAGCTTTGAGGGCTAATCCCTCCTTCAGATATCCAAGCTAGGAGCTTGAGATCTTGTCTCTTCTTGTCTGTACAAGAGGGAGAGAATGAATGCCTACTGAAAATGTGCTGCAATAAGCTCTAGGTTGATGGAAACAATGATGGCAAGGTGAGGGTATGATCCTCACAAGATAACTAGCTGAAATGCTAGCAAATTCCTTCCTCCTATGGATCTGCAATGATGGATTGCATAATCCTTGATGGGACTAATGCTGATAGGAGGTCAATAATTTTTTTCCTGATGCCAGATTTGAAATGAGGCCCCGGGATTGATGATCTTGAAGTCCAAGGTGATAGGAATAATTCTTCACTAGTTCTCCAGCTGAAATAATGAAGACAACCTCCTCCTCTCAAACTGATCTTCAAAAATTGCGTAATTTCTGAAGGTATGTGTTCTACAAAGAGTGGAAATGGTGTGGCACCAAAGCCCGATGATGAATGGAAGCTCAGAATAACCTTCCTAGGGTAGGCACACAAGTCATTATTGGGTAAGGGTGAGATTCCCGCACGGGAACACCCTGTGCTAAATAACACTGCAAACTTAGCTAAACAACATACGAGTGCATGGAAATGTCACCTGACAAATCCAGATCTAAATATATCATCAAATCATAAATTGAAGCATGCCTCCAATGTTGCCTTCATCTCCTTTATATACAAAGTGAGCCTTTCCAAGCCTTGGCCCACCTCTAAACTGTGCTGTTCATGTGGAAATAATCCTCCATGGTTAGCTGTGCTGTCTCTCCAAGTCCTCCATCATGTCTACATGCAATGTGCACCCTCTCCATCATGTGTGCATTAAATTAACTACTTCCTCCATCACTTCATCATGAATTCTCTATGATCTTACATTAGATTCCCTCCATGATCTGAGTTGATTGCTTCAACCTCTATGATCTATCTCATTAATGAGACATGATCTCCACTCCTTTCACATTAGTAGCTGCTCCACTACTCCATTATGTAGATATATTCTTAATCAATCCACATTCACACATAAAAGTGGATATTTATTCTTGTTGAGGATTATGGGTCCCTCCACCCTTTTATTTAATTAATTAATTAAGAAAATTAAGAATCCTAATATTCCAAATATCATTTGAAAATTTAGGAATATTACAGTCCTCCCTGGAAAAACGTTTCTTTTCCTCAAGTAACCAAAAAATTAGATGCATAGCCATCTATTCCCCTCCAAATGGCATCCACATAAGGAAGGCATCCTCCATTTGCTGCATTGTGTTATGCATGTTTGGTTCCAAAGTTGTCTCTCAAGAACACATAGAATGACCTCCAACTATATGGTTAGATGTCCTCCTTTCTCCATGAAGTACCAAGTGACAACCATAAGCTACCCAACATTATCATCAATACATGAGATACATAATATAAACTGGTTCTTTCCACAAAGGAAAAGTTCCATCTCACAAAACACCTCTTCATCCCATGATTTATGAAGTAGATTGAGCATTGTCGTGTCCTCATCCTTAGCCTTGTTGGCCTTGTTGGATCCAAGAATCATTCCAACATTATGCAAAATAAGAAATAGAGACATATGGGTAAACAAATATGTCAAACCATATTCTCCCAATAGTAACCACCGGAGTAGGGCCTCTTGCTGCCATCTTCCATCTCCACCATGCAATATGGACAATCCAAACTCCCCCAAAAGCAACCAAAGCAACAAGAGATCTTGCCGCCTTTTCACCTCCTCATGTGCATCATGGAGTAAAAACATACTGATAGACATGTGGAATTTCATATCAGTCCAATACAAGAAAACACCATAAATACACATCATGAGAGTAATATGCCAAGTTTTACATAATACAAAACACATAGACATAGGAGATGTCATGTGATGGCCAAAATATCTTAAGGACAACCTAAATGAACATGCCTTTCTTTGCTGCATACTATCATTGATACACAAGGCATGAGTCAAGAAAATATGAGCTATTGGGTGGTAACCATACTCACCCAAGAGCAACCAGCGCAACCATGCCTCCTTCTTTATTACATGAGTGTTACTCAAGGCATGGATCAAAGAAATAGAAGCCTTTGGGTAGTAACCAAAATCACCCAAGAGAAACCAACATAACCAAGCTTCTTGCTGTCCCATGTCATATATCTTCCAGTGGTCATGTAACCCCTTGCTTATCATTCTCACCCACTCATCCCAATGTGGATGATGAATGATGTTCTGCATAAACATGGTATCCTCCCTTTGTAGAATACCACCCACCTTAAACTGATGAAGAACTTTGCACTCCATGAAATTTTGAAGTGCACCTGCATTGAGATATCTTAATGAGACCTTCTTCTCATCAATGGCCTTCCAAAACCAATGAGGTTTTGGATCTACTGTAGGTAGAAGTTTCTCTTTGAGTTGTGAGATGCTCATTGAGAAAGTGTCTTCTGGAAGGGAGAAAAGATTCCTCATCTCAAGATGTCTACATTTATCATCTTGACCTCCATTGATTCATGAGTGAAGCTACCTTCAGAATGCTCCAAGAATAATGGGGCCCTTTTATCATCACTTCTAGTAAGTGACATTGCTGTAGATCTACATGGTGATACATATGATGTCTCATGGCAAGGCACAATGTTGAACTCATAGCCAACCATTGTACATAGGTTCATGCTCATCCCATCTTCTGAAAATCTACACTTCAACTAAAAGGGTTGAATATAGCTCATCAATGATGAACTGGGATAGCTCTTCATATCCTCCTTGATTAGATCAAGGGTCCTCTGCACTGTGATATGTTGCTGCTTCAAATAAGCATATATTTCTAACCCTTGGTTATGCATTGGCCCTAATGGCATGTCCCCATAAGTTTCAATAAGAGGTACTGAAACAATATGAGATGGAAGTGCATGCATACCTTGGATCAACTGATTTGTGGGAACCTCTTGCAAGATCACAAGAGTTCCTCCAACTGGGACAATGGTGTCTCCAAGTGTTGGTAAGAGTGATGGATGCTCTTCTATAAATGTACCTATGCTGGAATATACCTCCTCTTCCTCATGCATCTCCTGAATCATGCATGGGACTCTATATGTCAAGATCTCAAGACTATCTTGAAAATATGCAAGTGACTCTTCTCCGGATACAAGTACTTCTGCAACTGGTGGTGAATGTAGTGACCCCTTGTCTAGAGTGACAAGAATGACATCCTCCCTTGTTTCCTTAGGAAATGTCTCTTTGTGACACATCTTTGGTTTTCTCACATCAAACTTCCTTCTAAAATTGTGAAATAAATCTGAATATTTAGTCACCTTTGCATGCTCCATGTGACCAAACCACCGATCATTGGCTTCACCATAAAGATGAAGTGATGCAATTTAAATAGCCTCTCCTTCAGATACAGGATTTAGCCTGAAAAATGTATCTAACTCTTTCCTCCAAGCCTTAATAGTACTTGAGGAAGATCCATCAAATGTAGGCAAATAAAATATATTGTGCCTCTTTCTCTATTGTTGCTATAGGATCCTCTTTCTTCTTTAATTTTGAAGAATTGTTGGAGAGTTAGTTTCTCCTTGAATGCTCTAGGTTGCGCTTTGTACTCTTCAAGATATAGACAGAGAGTCTCATGAGTCTTAGGTTCCATGTTTATTCTTTCTTCATGACTATTCCATTCACCTTCTTCAAAGAAAGTGGGCATAGTAGATCTATGAGGAGCTCTATGATTCTCCGGTTTTCTTTGTTGCTGATAGGAAGTGATTAGACCTTCCTCATCAAATATTCTTCTTGGATCCTCCTTTTTTCTTTCCCTCTTCATTTGATTGACCTCCTTGGAGAGATCTTGCAAGGATCTAAAGAGAAGAGTGGAAAAAATACAATCCTCCATCATGCTAGATCTCTTCTAACTGCTTCTTCTTTTGATGCAAAAGATGAAGTGTCCACAAGTTGAGCCAAAGAAAATCCTCTGATACCACTGTAATATACCAAAAGGGAGAATGCAGTAATACTCAAACACAATATGAGAACTACAACAAAGTAAACAATAAATCTAAAGATAACATTAGAATATACAGATAAGCTGAGCCTTTGTATTATGTGGAGAAGATTACAGTTACAACAGTGTAAAAATAGAGGTACTTTAGCCAAAGAGGTGGCCTATAATAACCTTGCAAACATGCTATAACTAGCACTGTGTAACTGGAGAGCTACATGAAGAAAAAATGAGCTGTCCCCTTTGCTAATGTTGTACATAAAGCTGCTACAAAGGGAAATTTAGATCTATGGAGCTCAAGAGCTCTGATGATGCCAAGATTCAAGACCTGGCTAATGTGATGGGAAACCAAGATAACCCAATTTTTTTTTTCCAGATCTATGAGTTTGGAAAAATCACCCTCCTAGGGTTTGATCCTTTGACTGCTGGGTTATGCATATTTGAAGCTAGATCTGATCCAAATATGGCTGAAATGTGTTATAAAAACACATCTAAGCTCTGAGGGCCGATCCCTCCTTCAGATCTACAAGCTAGGAGCTTGGGATATTGTATCTTCTTCCTCCCCCTTCAAGATACAACAACTGAAAATGCAGCTACTAGGAAAACTGTGCTGTACAAGAGGGAGAGACTGAATTCCTGCTGAAATGTTCTGCAATAAGCTCCAGGATGATGGAAATAGTGATGGAAAGGTGAGGGGATGATCCCTCAACAAGATTACTAGCTGAAATGCGAGCAACTTCCTTCCTCCTTCTGGATCTGCAATGATGGACTGCATAATCCTTGATGGGAATACTACTGATAGGAGGTCAATAAATTTTGGCATGATGCCTGATCCGAAATGAGGCACTAGGATTTCTAATCTTGAAGTCCAAGGTGATAGGAATAATCCTTCATAGGTTCTCCAGTTGAAATACTGAAGACAACCTCCTCCTCCCAAACCGATCTTCAGAAATTGCATAATTACTGTAGGTATGTGTTCTGCAGAGAGTGGAAATGGTGTGGTACCAATGCCTGATGATGAATGGTGTTAGCCATCAATGAAATTTTGTCATAACTGATGATGGCTAAAACAGGTCTTTCAGTCTTCAAGAAACAAATTTCATGCAAAATCTGTGACTTCTTGAAGCCTCTCTGTGTTCTCTATCCTCAAGGATCAATCTTCATTCAAAATCCGTCAAAGAAACTTGCTGATATACAAGGACTGTTTCAAAAACCCCTTCTCCATCATTTCCCTTTTAAAAATCCCTATTTTTCTTCCCTTTCATACTCCAATTCATCAAAATCCCCTTTAAACCTATAAAAACCCCTTTTTTATGGTTTAAAATATCCTTTTTACCCTATCGGAACCTTTGAAAAAAGTCTAAAAACCCATGTTTTTAGCCTATTCCGACCTTTTTCAAACATAAGGCTTTAAGCCCTTTTTTGGCCTTCAGCCCTAACCCTCTCCTCCATATAACCATAGCCAGGAATCATTGGCACTTCATCGCATCGACACTTCCTCATTTCCTCGTTCCCATTATATTTTCCCCTGCCGATGCGATCCCCCAAGGGCTTAAAGTCTTCCGCCCCTTTGTTCATATAACCTCACCCCATGACCAGGCGCTAGTCCGCTAGCCCCTTTTTCCTTGGTTCCCAGTCCCCTTACTCTTCCATGGAACCGCGCCCCAGCACCTACCCTTAGCCCCCATCGGCATTGATAAATCACGTCTTTTTCCTTCATTACACTTTCCCTTTCCACCGCCGATGATTCAACCTCTGATGTGATCTGCACCATTGATCTACCAAGATCAACGACTGTCGGGGTTCCCTCCCATTACCCATCCTACCAATGAATCTCTTATCCTTCACCTCCTCGAAAGTAGATCTCCACCATTGATCTGGGAGATCCGACGGTCATCTAACTCCTTTCCTTCATGAATTTTCGCTATCCCCCGCCCCTTATCTCTCCGCTCCCAGTTCCTTTTTCTTCCATGAGACGACACCTTCCCCTTTTCCCTTAGCCCCATTACTTCATTCTTATTTTCTCCGCGCTATGCATTCTCCTTGGTCGATATTGACCGTCGATCTCATCGATATGATGGTCATCTCACTCCCCCTCTCATCCTCCAACCACCCGACCATCCCTCCTCATAAATCTGCGCAAACAAATCTCGATTGTAGATCAAAGGCCTCAGGCCTTGATCTAACAGCTACCATGCTCCCGCCTTCCATCCCATCTCCCAACCATACTCGTGCTACCAAACAAAATAGCTAATGTCAGCTTGCCCCACCTTCCACCAACGAAGCCATCTCCCAATCTCTGCTTGCTACCTGGCCTCCACTACCTCCTCACCCACCGCGCAATTTTCCAACCTTCGCCCTCATGCACGACCGCAGATCTTCGACCTGAAGATCTAATAGTCCTAGATTAATTTCGCGTCCATTTCACCAATGAAACTAATCATGCAATTTCAATGCGAAAACGAGGGTTTTTTCCTGGACACGTGTTTCCCGACGGGCGATATCGCGTTCATTTCGCGCTAAACCGCTTACCACCCTTTGCGTGTGCGAAAACCATTCGTGATTTCGCAAAACCACCTATCCACTATTTCACGCCAAAATTAAAAATTAAACCCTGTTTTCACGTTTTCGTCCATGGAACCTCCTACTGTATACATTTTCGCCTTTGCACTGCCCTTTCGCCCTCCGCCGAGCCTCCAAAGTTGTTTATCCAATGCACAGGGTTTTATAATGTTTTTTGTTTATTTTATGCAGGTTCAATGGCAGTTATAAGTCTGAAAACCATTCCCACAACCCATAAAGGGACAGGGCTGAAGGTGACCACCTCTGAGGTCCAAATAACGCAGAAAAGGAGATTTTAGGGTGTAAATTCGGGGTTTTAATCAATGTTTCATAGAAATTGGTTGCTCAAATAAAATCCTCCAGCGCAACAAGAAACCCCTGCAGACACAAAGACATGAAATATTAATGAATATTAGCGAAGAAGTCAAAGGATAAAGGTTAAAGAATAAATCAAGAAGATGGAAGACTTAAACAATTATTTACAAGGATAGAGCGCAGTGTTAAGACAAAGAATTAAAAGTTAGAACAGTTAGTGGAAAGTGAAAAGAGCCTGAAAGATGATTAAAGAAGGCCTAAAGTAGATTTAGGCCAAATGTACTATTTAGTGATGAAATGAAGGAAAATTAGGCTAAAAGGCCTCGAAAAAATAAAAAAAGGGAGAAATTATTTCATTTGATAAATCAAACTGACACCTTTGGCCCACCCTTTATCTGTAAAGAAAATTAGCAGTTATTACACCAAATAATATATTTTAAATTGTCAAGACAGTTATTATAAAGATGAGGATAAAGCCTCAAAGTCAACTTTTTCTCCTACAGATTAAGACAGAGTTATTAGCAAAGAAGTAGTTGCACACATGTTCCTACCTTAGGCCTTGCATGGTTTTAAAGGCTAGGAACGTATTTAATATGTCATTAATAACATTTTGAACTCTAGAAGAGTTCCACCTCCTCATTTACAGTATAAATACTACATTGGAGCTCATTGTAAATGTTGGATTTTGATGACTGATGTTGGAATAATACATAGTCCTTTGAAGCTCTTGAAGAGAAATTGATGTCTTGGAACTCATGCATGATCTGATTTGTTTTTTGATGGAGAAGGATTGCTTGCAGGATGCATAGGCGTGGTTGATGGTGAAGTTTTCTAGTTTTCCATTATTTTTTCCATCTTGCTATGTTGCAGTAGGATAAAGAATTTAGATTAAGAAATGTTTTCTAATAGCGCCTTAAATCTGTTTGTCCTTCATTGCCTTAATGTTTTCTTCTGCTTAGATACATTAGAGAAATCATGCATTTTCTCTCTAAAAATTTCTTAGCTTGTCCATTTCTTGAATAATTTAGATCAGTTAGCATCAATTATGATTTATGGTTAGCCCTACATATTGTTTCCACTGAAATATTCTGTTCTTGGAATCATCTCTTTAGAGCAGCTTTGTCTAGGTTTGTTAAAGAAGTCTATTTAAAATCATGCTCTTTGCCTTTACTTAGCTAAATTTGTTTTAAGGAAACCTTATAGCTATAAATTTGGATGTTAGAGTTTTCTCTCCTTCTATGGTTATAGTTACTTGTGTATCTTAAATGTTTTTTCTGCTCTAGATGATAAAAGCTCTAAAAGTTGGATAAGTTTTCTGGCCTTTCTAATTTTTTATCTGAATGTTTGTCTTGGTTAATTATCTGTTTTCATTCAGAAATCAAATGGATTAGGTTCTGCTAATTCCTTTGATTCTCTTGCTATTCTTATCAATTTTCTAACTCCCTCAGTTTACAAGTATATAAAGGATTCTGTTTCAGCCCTTTATTAGTTTGTTTTTCTCAATCTTTATGTCCATTTCATAAACCTCCATAACCTTAAAAGATCCAACAACCAAGTAAAATTTCCCTGCAAATACTCTTAACACCATTGATGAACTTATCTAGACCTTGTTAGACTCCATTTCCCAATGAATTAACAGTCTCCCATGTTTCCTATCTAAAATCTATCAAAGTATCATACCCAACCAAAAAACAATCAAATACCTTGCACTTAACATTTAGCCTAAAATCAACCTCGTAAAAGCATCAAGCTATATCCTTACAAAAATATTGAGAGATCCCTCTCTAAGACTAGGAGGGCTAGATCCTAGAACTCTAAAGCTTGGTTTGATGTTACCCTTGTTAATTTGTATCTCAATCAATCTAGCAAATTACGAGGAGCTAACATAGTGGCGATCACGGTGGGACTTTTGAGTTCATAGTTTCCTAGCAAGCTATTATAGACTCATTATTCATTCAACAACCATAGAAACTCATAAAATCCCCAAAAAAATTCAGATTGGTTTCATAATAAACATTGGTGGTGTACCATAGAATATTTTACCTCCAAAAGAGCTAAAAATTTCCACCTGGCGACTCCACCGGCCTCCAGTAGGCCTATTACTTCACTAGTCCTTGGAGACTCCCTTGGGAATGCATTGAGCAAACCCAATCATACTGTTGGTGGACATAAAAGTTGAAATCATCCACCCGGAGACTCCACAACTCTCAACAGACCTAAAGACTCCACTGGAGGAAGAACCTGAAACATGACCAGTCATCCTAGAAAGAAAGAGCATTCAGGCCTAAGTTGGATTCAAGAAATTATTGTTTTTATCTATAACTATGTTCTATCATACTTTAAGCTTGATCAAGAACACACTGATGAGATCTACATTTATCATTGGAAGGATCTCAAGCCTCTAAAAGCTAAGCCTCAAATTGTAGACCATGATCAGTCTTATACACCTGTGCTTACCCCAGATTCACCTGTGGAAGATCTAGTGAAACACGAGGCTCATGCTACCTTTCCTCCTCATGCTGAAACCTAAAACAACCATAAATATCTTTTTACACTACCTATACCCACAAAGGTCCTAGAAAGATACAAGCCTCTTATTTTTCCTCCTATCTTCCAAGCCCTCCCTGAAAATCTTGCAAATAAACTACCTAGATTTGATGGAGAAAGCTCAAAAGTCACCGCTGAGGAACACATTCAAAAACTTGAGAATTTACTTGACCTTTATGAAATTGAAGAAGATGATGTGCATATTATAATGTTTGCCTTATCATTACAAGGAAAAATTAGGAGTTGGTTTAAGGACCTTCCAGTTGCAAGCATTATAATTTTTTTATCAATTTAATCAAGTCTTCTTAGATAGGTGGATGATCATTGGGAATGAATTTCTCATCATAGAGGAATACAAGAATTTAAAAAGACAACCAGGGGAGATAGTACAAGACTTTTCAGCCAGGTTCAATAGGGTATACAATGCAATACCTACTAAGATAAAGCCACCTTTGCGGTGGGCTCTCTTGCACTACCCAAGTACTTTTGACCCAAAGATGGAATTCCAGATAAGAGAAAAAGACCCTTCAAACCTAGAAGAAATGTAGAATATGGAAATTACTGTGGAATTCAACATACTGGAAAGAGAGGAAAAGTTAGAAAAAGTAAGGAAGGATAAAGCAACTCAAGAGAAAATAACTTCTTCAGAGTTAAAGCTATAAATGTTGATAGATACAATAAAAAAAATGATGCATATACTTGGTAGGAAAGAGGAAGAGTACAAGGTTGAGATTGGTGCTGGTTATTTAGAGCATCCAGTACCATTTTCTTGTGAGGAACCAAATCAGTCATTTCAATGCAAAGATAGCTATCAAAACATACTGCTGACCAAGGTTGCAAAGAAGAAGATGCAGAAGGATGTCAAGTAAGTACTATATGTCTTCATACATCTTGTGATTCACTATATAGAGAGTATTACAAGCAAATTGAAAATAGAAACAAGGCAGAATGCTCTAAAGAATCAGTAAGGGAGGAAATGGATAATACAAACCCTTTTTCAAATCCATAAGTTCTCCCCTCAAATCCTCTTGGTATGGCTGTTTGGATTAAAAAACCAGAAATGAAAGATGAGCCAACACCTCTTGAGTCCCTACCCTTGTGCTTTGAGTCATTTTAGATTGCTAAAGGAGAAGCTATTGGCCATGAACACTCTCCTTTTCATATGATGGAACAATCTGCTGATCAAATATGCATAATGGATGACATTCCTCCTATGAATAAGCTGCCCAAATATGATCAATATGATGATGATTATGTTCTCCAGACTCAAGATGACCCTACAGAACAATCAATGATTAGTTTTTGGGACAAAGACAATCATTTTCAATAGCTCAAAAATAGTGATCAACAAATACCACTTAGCTTTGACAATGAAGAAGAAAGTGCAGAAATTTTGGGAGAAAGGGAAGGATATTTACCTCTTTTGTATGCCTCCTTTCACTTTAGCAAAGAAAACCTTAATGCAATCAGAAGTCAGAAATCTTTGGGTATTTATTTTAACAATAAAGAACACATTCAGCCCTATGTCCAACCTTCACAAGAGAAAGAAAACAACTATTCCTCTTTTTAATCAGGTTTGCTAGAGTATAACATTGCAATATATGATGAGTCTCCCAGTTCAGAGGATCATGAGGAAGAGGTGGAGTTTCTTTCCAAAAAGTGTTCTAAGCTCAGCCAAGTGAAGGAAGAAGTAGTCCTGGATCAAGCTTATCTCCCAAATCCTCTAAGCCAGGTATTGTTTCAAGATCCCTTTGCTCATTTGTTAGAGGCACTTGAAGAAGGAGCAAAACATGTCAAGATCAATTTGATGCAGAATTTCAAGAAAATTTTAGGCACTACTGTTCGAAAACAAGTAAGGTGGAAGTGGCATTTTTATTTTTTCTTCAGCACTCTTAAAGAGCTAAAACAAAATCCCTCATGGAATCAACTGCTTGATTGGCTGTGTTGGAAAGGAGATTTCACCAAATGAATGTATATTATGTATAGGTTAAATTAGGATAGATAGATAGATAGGCAAGCAAATAAGCTCAACACTATGAGCATTTTTTTTAGATTTTTTTGACCAAGAAGAGAGAAAAACATAAAAAAAATAGAAAAAGGAAAAAGAGAGTAGATTCAAAAACAAGGTACAAGCCCCATACCGAAAAAAAGAGAAATAAAAAAAAATAGTGATACTGAAAGTGAGCAAGTCTAAATGCCACTGCTGATCCAAAATGATATCTTGTTCAGTCATCTAGCCTAATCATGGCTGAACATAATTTAAATTTATGTTGATAAGATAGTAGAAACATTGATTGATAAGATCATTTCAGACTTGGCTTATCAGTAGACTCGATTAGGGGAAATAGAGATGGTTCTAAAGAGGTCAAAATCTGAACCAAGAAAGAAAAAGATAGCTCTAAACAGATCAAAGCTAGTGCTGGAAAAAGAATATAAGGATGTTTGTAATTTTCAGATCTTAAGCCTTCACAAATTTTGTTTTATTTTTCTACAAATAAAGTCTATGTGAAACTTCTACATAAAGCCATAGACACCATAGCAAATCAGAAAATTTAATCCTGATTTGACTATGTTTTAGAATATAGAGAATGCAGATCTGTCAGACAGCTTAATCTTGACAGATAGTAGTTAGGTAGAGAAGCTAATGAGTTCAACTGTTTAATCTGAACTCATGGAAGTTATAAGAGTATATTTAGATTAGTTTCCTACTTTCAAATAAAAGAATAAAATGTTGATGTCAAATGTTTGCAATTCCAAGTGCACCTTATGAAGAAATTTTTTTAGGACAAGTAGGCTGTGTAGGTAGAATGTTTGGGATAAAATCATTTTGTTGATACAAAGTACTAATCATCTTTTAAAGCAGCATGATAAAAGAAGAAATAGGTTGTCAAGGTGCAAAAAATACAAAGGCACTGGTCTACTTTATAGAGATTTATCTCTAAGGTTCTTGACACCTCCAAGGAGCTGCCATCCCCAAGAGGAGTCACTGTTAGCCATCAGTAAAATTTTTTCATAACTGATGATGGCTAAAACAGGTCTTTCAGTCTTCAAGAAACAAATTTCATGAAAAATCTGTGACTTCTTGAAGCCTCTCTGTGTTCTCTATCCTCAAGGATCAATCTTCATTCAAAATCCCTCAAAGAAACTTGCTGATATATAAGGTCTGTTTCAAAAACCCCTTCTCCATCATTTCCCTACTAAAAATCCCTCTTTTTCTTCCCATTCATACTCCATTTCATCAAAATCCCCTTTAAACCTATAAAAACCCCTTTTTTATGGTTTAAACTATCATTTTTACCCTATTGGAACCTTTGAAAAAAGTCTAAAAACCCATGTTTTTAGCCTATTCCGACCTTTTTCAAACATAAGGCTTTAAGCCATTTTTTGGCCTTCAGCCCTAACCCTTTTCTCCATATAGCCATAGCTAGTAACCGTCGGCACTTCATCGCATCGGCACTTCCTTGTTTCCTCGTTCCCATTATCTTTTCCCTCGCCGATGTAATCGCCCGAGGGCTTAAAGTCTTCCGCCCCTTTGTTCATATCACCTCACCCCATGACCAGGCGCTAGTTCGCTAGTCCATTTTTCCTTGGCTCCTGGTCCCCTTACTCTTCCACGGAACTGTGCCCCAGCACCTACCCTTAGCCCCCATCGGCATCGGAAAATCGCGTCTTTTTCCTTCATTACACTTTCCCTTTCCAACGCCGATGATTCAACCTTCGATGTGATCCACACCGTTGATCTAACAAGATCAATGACTGTCAGGGTTCCCTCCCGTTACTCATCCTACCGATGAATCTCCTATCCTTCACCTCCTCGATAGAAAATCTCCACCGTTGATCTGGGAGATCCGACAGTCATCTAGCCCCTTTCCTTATTGAATTCTCGCTATCCCTAGCCCCTTATCTCTCCGCTCCCAGTTCCTTTTTCTTCCATGAGACCGCACCTTCCCCTTTTCCCTTAGCCCCATTCCTTCATTCTTTATTTCTCCCTGCTATGCATTCTCCTTGGTCAATATTGACCGTTGATCTCATCGATCTGACGGTCATCGTGCTCCCCCTCTCATCCTCCAACCACCCGACCATTTCTCCTCATACATCTGTGCAAATAAATCTCGACTGTAGATCAAAGGTCTCAGGCATTGATCTAATGGCTACCATGCTCCTGCCTTCCATCCCATCTCCCAACCATACCCGTGCTAGCAAAAAAAATAGCCAACGTCAGCTTGGCCCCACCTTCCACTATTGAAGCCATCTCCCAATATCTGCTTGCCAGCTGGCCTCCACTACCTCCTCACCCACCGCGCAACTTTCCAACCTTCGCGCTCATCCACGACCACAGATCTTTGGCCTGAATATCTAACGGTCCTAGATTAATTTCACGTCCATTTCACCAATGAAACTAATTGCGCATTTTCAAAGCGAAAATGGGGGTTTTCTCCTGGACACGTATCGCTCGATGGGCGATATCACATTCGTTTCGCGCTAAACCGCTTACCACCCTTTGCGTGCGCGAAAACCATTTTTGGTTTTCCAAAAACACCTATCCACTATTTCACGCCAAAACTCAAAATTAAACCCTGTTTTCATGTGTTCGTCCATGGAACCTCCTCCTGCATACATTTTCGCCTCTGCACTGCCCTTTCGCTCTCCACCGAGCCTCCAAAGCAGTTTATCCAATGCGTAGGGTTTTATAATGTTTTTTGTTTGTTTTATGCAGGTTCAATGGTGTTTCTAAGGCCGAAAACCCTTCCCACAGCCCATAAAGGGACAGGGCCAAAGGTGACCACCTCTGAGGTGCAAATAACGCAGAAAAGGAGCTTTCAGGGTGTAAATTTGGGGTTTTAATCAATGTTTCATAGACATTGGTTGCTCAAATCCAATCCTCTAGCGCAACAAGAAACCCCTGCAGACACAAAGATAGGGAATATTAATGAAGATCAGCGAAGAAATCAAAGGATAAAGGTTAAAGAATAAAGAAATAAGATCGAAGACTTAATCAATGATTTACAAGGATAGAGCGCAGTGTTAAGACAAAGAATTAAAAGCTAGAACAGCCAGCAGAAAGTGACAAAATCCCGAAAGATGATTAAAGAAGGCCTAAAGCAGAGTTATGCCAAATGTACTATTTAGTAATGAAATGAAGGAAAATTAAGCTAAAAGGCCTAAAAAAAACCAATAAAGGGAGCAGTTATTTCATTTAATAAATCAAACTAACACCTTTGGCCCACCCTTTATCTATAAAGAAAATCAACGGTTATTACACCAAAGAATATATTTTAAACTATCAGAACAATTATTATAAAGATGAGGACAAAGCCTCAAAGTCAATTTTTTCTCATATAGATTAAGACAGAGTTATTAGCAAATAAGTAGTTGCACACATGTTCCTACCTTAGGCCTTGCATGGTTTTCAAGGCTAGGAGCATATTTACTCTGTCATTAATAACATTTTGAACCCTAGAAGAGTTCCACCTCCTCATTTACAGTATAAATACTGCAATGGAACTCATTGTAAATGTTGGATTTTGATGACTGATGCTGGAATAATATATAGTCCTTTGAAGCTCTTGAAGAGAAATTGATGTCTTGGAACTCATGCATGATCTAATTTGCTTGTTTATGGAGAAGGATTGCTTGTAGGATCCATAGGCTTGGTTGATGGTGAAGTTTTCTTCTGTTTATGTTTTCTAGTTTTCCATTATGTTTTACATCTTGCTATATTGCAGTAGGACAAAGAATTTAGATTAAGAAATGTTTTCTAATAGCACCTTAAATATATTTGTCCTTCACTGCCTTAATGTTTTCTTTTGCTTATATACATTAGAGAAATCATTCATTTGCTCTCTAACAAGTTCTATAGCTTGTCCATTTCTTGAATAATTTAGATCAGTTAACATCAATTATGATTTATGGTTAGCACTACATATTGTTGCCACTGAAATATTCTGTTCTTGGAATCATTTCTTTAGAGCAACTTTGCCTAGGTTTGTCAAAGAAGTCTGTTTAAAATCATGCTCTTTGCCTTTACTTACCTAAATTTTTTTTAAAGAAACCTTATAGCCGTAACTTTTGATGTTAGAGTTTTCTCTCCTTCTATGGTTATAGTTACGTGTGTATCTTAAATGTTTTTTCTGCTCTAGATGATAAAAGCTCTAAAATTTGGATAAGTTTTCTTGCCTTTCTAGGTTTTTATCTGAATGTTTGTCTTGGTTAATTATCTGTTTTCACTCTGAAATAAAATGGATTAGGTTCTGATTATGCCTTTTATTCTCTTGATGTTCTTATAAATTTTCTAACTCCCTCATTTTACAAGTATATAAAGGATTATGTTTCAGCCCTTTATTAGTTTGTTGTTCTCAATATTTATGTCCATTTCATAAAACCTTCATAACCTTAAAAGATCCACCAACCAAGTAAACTTTCCCTACAAATACTCTTAACACCATTGATGAACTTATCTGACTTATATAACTTATGTGTTATATGTCCAAGATTCTCCTGATCTCACACTATTTTAGCTTCATGCGAAATACATAATATATTCCACCATTGATCATTTGCGGAAATTAAATCAAGATTGCAATGCACGCATGAAACAATAAAAATTCACACAAATTAACACAATTGTTTAACGAGAAAGCCTGAAGCTGAAAAGCCCAACTATTTGTATATAATATATGTCATAGAGACCATGTAACAATCCTCTTACAAAGCTGATCATATCAAGCTCTCAGTACAATACAATCACTACACACTAATCAAGCCCGATCTTGCAAATCCATGCACCGATCTTTTCCACCTGCTAGCTTGCCTCTACTGTGCAATCGCTGCTGAAGAATGGCTCTGAATGAACTCAAATTACTCCAGCCTTGCTCACACAATCCTCATTGGCATCTCCACTAAGTGTTGGATGCAATCAATGCATCACTATAGTCACAACTGATAGTCACACTTGCTCTTTCACCTATCTCTCCACTGGTCTCCACTAAAACTACCATGCACTGTAGTTAAATGATGTATTCTTCAGTTGATTAATGAGTTATTATTTAGTGAATTAATTAACTAATTAATTCACACGACTCTCACTAGTGTATCAATTAGTTAGACTAGATACAACTAGCTCAACTGAGTCTAACTGAGTTAAACTAAATACAACCCCACCAACTACTTCTCCAACTCCACCAAACTATGTCACATGAGTTCTAACTGAAGTCCTCCATGCAATAGCTCCAGTAAACCCTCAGGAATAGTGTTATTCCTTCTGTCAGCTGCTGTGCCACATCTGTGCACTTAACTGAAGTGCTCCAAGAGAATAAGATAATGTTTAGAGTCCAAATGTTATTAAGAGCTAATAATATTCGACATATCTATTTTTAGACTGGAAATCTAAAAATAGACTCTGCCTAATATGTCTAAAAATAGAAGTCCATCTATTTTTCCAACTTGACCAACCATCCAAAAATAGCATCCTGCAACGCATAGAATATGATCGACATGTCTAAAAATAGACTTTGCGCCAAAAATAGCCTGTGGGCCCACTTAGTGAAGGCGAATCTTTTCACTAAGCTCATCATCTTGTTGAATCTCAAAACTCCCTCTCAACAAGATAGGGATTATCTGCCACCCCGATCCTGTCTCTATGGTATTCGAATTTGCTCCTGGTGAGCACCTTTGTCATAATATCTGCATCCTGATCCTCCATAGGAATGTAAGAAAGCAACATGATCTTCCGCTGCACACAATCTCTGATACGATGGTACCGGATGTCAATATGTTTAGATCTATCATGAAATAATGGATTAACCGAGAGTTTAATGCAACTATGATTATCACAATATATCACCATGGGATCTAAATGAGAACCAAAAAAACCAACCAGGATCTTCCTCATCCATATAGCCTCGCATGCAGAAAAAATTGCTATCATGTACTCGGCCTTCGTTGAACTGAGTGCCACGGATCTTTGTTTCCTACTGTACCAATAAAATGCTGTGGATCTGATACTGAAAATCCCTCCAGATGTGCTCTTTCTTTCCGTTGGTCTTCCTGCCCAATCTGCATCCGTGAAACCATGCAGCTTCAACTCATCCGACTGTCTGTACCACAATCCATACCCAAATGTGCCCCTAAGATACCTCAGGACATGATTGCCTGCCTTCCAAAAGAGCTTGGTAGGCTTAACCATCGCTTGTGAAAGCTGGTTCACATCATAGCATATGTCCAGTCGTGTATTGACTAAACACATGAGCGAACCAATCAACTGTCGATAAACAGTGGCATCCACTACCTTTTCCAATGTAGCATCCTCTTTCCTCCAACCACCAGGAAGAGGAGAGTCAATATGTTTGCAGCCTTGCATGTGAAACTTCTCTAGTATCTCCCGGGCATACTTGCCTTGAGACACAAACAATTCACCTTTCCGCTGCTAAATTTCCAATCCCAAGAAATAATGAAGGAGGCCCAATTCCTTCATTTCAAACTCCTTTGCAAGATCTACCTTGCATGAGTGTATCAACAGCTCATCACCTGTTAGTATTAAATCATCTACATAAAGCACAATGATCAAAAGCTTACCCTCCACAACAATTTGGTATAGGTTTGGATCCACCTCACTCTTGGCGAAACCAAGTCCGGTGAAATAACTGTTTATCTGTGTGTACCAAGTACGAGGTGCTTGTTTAAGCCCATACAACACTATTTTGAGCCTGCACACATGCGACTCGCTGCTGAAGATTTTGAATCCTTTAGGCTGCTCAATGCACACCTCCTCTTCAATGATTCCATTGAGGAACACAGTCTTCACATCCATTTGATGAATGTGCCAACCCATTTTCCCTGAGAGAGAAAGGATGGTCCATATGGAAGAATACCTTGCGACAGGTGCAAAGATTTCTTCATAGTCTATCCCCTCGATCTGTGAGAAGCCCCGAGCAAAAAATCTTTCCTTATACTTCTCGACGCTCCCGTCAGTAGCTTGCTTCACTTTGTCGATCCATCTCAAACCTACCACTAATTTCCCTTCTGGCCTTGGGAAAATCTCCCATGCACTGTTTCTGACAATCGAATCATACTCTTCCACCATGGAATCTACCCATGCGGGATCCTCCACAGCTTCCTCGAAGGAGGATGGCTCCGTCACAATACACTTTCTCATCAGAGCCATGTATCCAGTAAATCGGTCAGGTGACTATCTCTGTCTGTGCTGTGATGTAGGAGCTCCTACATTCTGCACTGCATCAAGATTCAGTCGCTCAACTTCTATAGTGCGCTTTTTCCCTCTGATGTTTGGCTCTCCATGAGTGGTTTCTTCCACTCCATGAGCCTCCTCTTGTGGCTGATCCACATCTTGAGGCTCATCTCATCTTTAGGAACAAGTAGCTCCTCATCTGCATGCAAGTGTAGCTCCCTCTCAAGCGATAAATTCATGGCTTTCTCCTCATGAAATTTGATATCCCATTGCACAACAGTCATCCGACTGTTTGGAAAATACACACGATAATTGTGGGGTGTTTCTGTGTACCCCACAAATATCCCAACCTTCGCAGTCGACTCCAGCTTCTTCCTGGCATCCTTCGTCACATGAATGTAAACAGGTGAGCCAAAATCTTCAAATGAGAAATGTCAGGCCTCTTACCAGAAAATGCCTCTTTGGGTGTACTCATGCCAAGTACTCTATGAGGACAATGGTTTTGCACATAAACCACAGTGTTTCATGCCTCAGCCCACAAGTGTATGGCAAGGCCCTGATCATGCAACATCGCCCCTGTAACACCCACGATCGTTCTGTTATTTTTTTTCGATGACCTCATTCTGCTGTGGGTTATGAGGTGCTATGAGTTCTCTTCGAATTCCTTCTTTTCTGTAGAAGTATTTGAATTCGCCAGAGATGTATTCACCACCATTATCACTCCTTAGGGCTTTCACCTGCTTCCTCGACTCTTTCTCAACCATTGTCTTGGACTCACAGAACTTTGAGTATGTCTTGCTCTTCTTCTGCATGAAGAAGATCCAGCACTTACAAGAAAAGTCATCAAAAAATATCACATAATACCCATGCTTTGCTGTTGAAGCAACCGAGAAAGGTCCACACACGTCTGTGTGAATTCTCTCAAGGATCGTTGAGGCGTGACTATCCTTCTCATGAAAAGTGGTCTTCACAAATTTTCCCAAAGTACATCCCTTGCACTGATCTGATTGCGCAAATGTACCCTTGGGAAGCCCGGTAGAAATCTGCTGCAAAATTTTCAAAGCGCCATGGTGAAGATGGCCCAATCTCCTGTGCCACAATTCACCCTCATCCAGGCTCACCATTCCTGCTTTTCCTGCCATTGTTGTGCAGTCATATACCTGCAATTGATAAATATTCTTAACTTGAATCCCTATCCTCCTGGTTTGAACAGTTGCTTTACTGCGCAGGAAGGCTTTTCCCTCGCTAAAAACAACATCATAACCCTTGTCTTCCAACATCGCCACAGAGATCAGATTCTTCTTCAATCCTGTAACATGCATGAAATCCTTCAAGATGAAAGGTTTACTAGACTCCCTCTCAAAGGAAATGGTCCCGATACCAGTCGCACTGTATCTACCATCATCGCCTATCTCGATGTGCACTCCAAGATCCTTTTCATCCAGATCACTAAACAAATCTTTGTCTCCGGTCATATGGAAAGACGCACCACTATCAAGAAACCACACTGATCCCATCATGCTTGAAACCAAGCATGCGATCAAAGAAAAATCCAGCTCAAAATGCGAGGCTAAGGCCTCTCTAGCTACAGATCCAACAAACTTCTTATTCTTCTTCTTCTGTGGACAATTAGTGGTGAAATTCCCGTGTTGGTGACAGTGAAAACACTTCACCTTGGTCAAGTCTTGCTTCTTGCCTTTCACATTGGATTGAGAAGGATTTTTCTCCCCTTCCCTTTCCTTTCTTTGGCAGCCAAAGTGAAATTTTAATCATCTTCATTCTTCGATGAAGATCCATCCCTGGTACCCCACCTTATCTCCTCTTGCACAAGATCCGACCAAAGTCACTCCCATCCCGACAGTTTCTCCCATCCATTGACAGAGGCTTCGTAGATATGCCAAATATTAGGAAGCTTAAGGAGAGCCAAGCTCACCAAGTCTTCTTCATCAACAGTAACCCCCACACTTCCCAGCTCATCCTTGCAGTGGACAAACTTCGTGAGGTATTTTGCTATACTGTCGCCTTTCTCCATTTTTATTTTTCTGAGCTTGTCTTTAAGCGCCAACTTCCTTTGGTTGCTTATGCTTTGGAAAAAGTATGTCAAAGCTTTCCAAATTAACAATGGAGTGGATTTACCATGAAAGCTGGACACAATGTGGTCCTTCACACCTTCCAATAGAATCCTTCGACACTTTTCTACCTTCTTTTTCCATGCTACAAGTGCGGCTGCATCGCTAGAAGCAGGCTTCAGAATATCAGCATCTATGAAATCCTTCAATCCATTATAATCCAGCACCACCTCCATCCTATCCTTCCATGCTATGTAATTCGAGCTCCCATCAGGGGAATACTCCAATCGCAATCCGTTGAAAGACATTTCAATGAATGCTCAACTTCAACACCAAGAAAACACTGCAGCAAATTCGAATTCCACTAGCACAAAACTCAACTGCTTCAATAATTGTAATATCCTCCAATGATCAACTGCTTTGATACCATGTAGAAATTATATAAATTATGTGTCATATGTCCAAGATTCTCCTGATCTCACACTATTTTAGCTTCATTAAAAATACAAAATCTATTCCACCATTTATCATTTGCGGAAATTAAATCAAGATTGCAATGCACACATGAAACAATAAAAATTCACACACATTAACATAGTTGTTTAACGAGAAATAATGAAGCTGAAAACCCCAAATATATGTATATAATATATGTCATAGAGATCATGTAAAAATCCTCATACAAATCTGATCATATCAAGCTCTCAGTACAATACAATCGCTACACAATAATCAAGCCCGATCTTGCAAATCCATGCACCGATCTTTGCCACTTGATAGCCTGCCTCTACTGCGCAATCCCTACTGAAGAATGGCTCTAAATTAACTTGAATTACTCCAGAATTTCTCATGCAATCCTCATTGGCATCTCCACTAAGTGTTGGATGCAATCAATGCATCACTATAGTCACAACTGATAGTCACACTTGCTCTTTCACCTATCTCTCCACTAGTCTCCACTGAAACTGCCATGCACTGTAGTTAAATGATGTATTCTTCATTTGATTAATGAGTTATTATTTAGTGAATTAATTAACTAATTAATTCACACCACTCTCACTAGTGTATCAATCAGTTAGACTAGATACAACTAGCTCAACTGAGTCTAACTGAGTTAAACTAAATACAATTCCACCAACTACTTCTATAACTCCACCAAACTCTGTCACATGAGTTATAACTGAAGTCCTCATGCATTAGCTCCAGTAAACCCTCAGGAATAGCGTAATTCCTTCTGTCAGTTGTTGTGCCACATCTGTGCACTTAACTGAAGTGCTCCAAGAGAATAAGATAATGTTTAGAGTCCAAATATTATTAAGAGCTAATAATATTAGACATATCTATTTTTAGACTAGCAATCTAAAAATAGAATCCGCCCAATATGTCTAAAAATAGAAGTCCATCTATTTTTCCAACTTGACCAACCATCCACAAATAACATCCTGCAACTCATAGAATATGATCAACATGTCTAAAAATATACATAGTCTAAAAATAGACTTTGCGCCAAAAATAGCTTGCAGGCCCACTTAGTGAAGGAGACTCTTTTCACTAAGCTCATCATCTTGTTGAATATCAAAACTTATCTGGACCTTATTAGACTCCATTTCCCAATGAATTAATAATCTCCCATGTTTCCTATCTAAAATCTATCAAAGTATCATACCCAACCAAAAAACAATCAAATACCTTGCACTTAACATCTAGCCTAAAATCAACCTCTTAAAAGCATCAAGCTATATCCTTACAAACATATTGAGAGATCCCTCTCTGAGACTAGGAGGGCTAGATCCTAGAACTATAAAGCTTGGTTTGATGTTACCCTTGTCAATTTGTATCTCAATCAATCTAGGAAATTATGAGGAGCTAACAAATGGCAACTCAAAATAACCTTCCCAGTGTAGGCACACAAGTGCTTCTTGGGTAAAGGTGGGATTATCACTCAGGAACACCCTGTTCTAAACATCACTGAAAAATTAGCTAAACAACATAAGAGTGCCTGGAAATGTCACTTGAAAAATCCAGATCTAAAAATATCATCAAATCATAAACTGAAGCATGCCTCCAATGTTGCCTTCATCTCCTTTATATACAAAGTGATCCTTCCCAAGCCCTGGCCCATGTCTAAACTACACTGTTCATGTGGACATAATCCTCCATGGTTGATAGCGCTGTCTCTCCAAGTCCTCCATCATGTCTACATGCAATGCGTACCCTTTCCATCATGTGTTCATTAAATTCACTACTTCCTCCATCACTTCATTATGAATGCTATATGATCTTACATTAGATTCCCTCCACGATCTGAGTTGACTGCTTAAACCCATATGATCTATCTCATTAATGAGACATGATCTCCACTTCTTTCACATTAGTAGCTTCTCCACTACTCCATTATGTAGATCTATACTTAATCAATCCACATTCACACATAAAAGTGGATATTTATTCATATTGAGGATTATGGGTCTCTCCACCCTTTTATTTACTTAATTAATTAAGAAAATTAAGAACTATAATATTCCAAATATCATCTGAAAATTTAGGAATATTACATCAGTCTTAATGTATAGTGCAATTTATGTTGAGAGGTTGTGTTGTGTTGCAGGGCAGAAGTTGTGGAGGGTTGATTTGGGTGATTTCTAAACTAGATCTCATTGGAGGAAGGTTCCCTTATCTTAGGAGGCTACTCAAGAAGGCCCTGGAGAATCATTGATACATTTGGCACCATGCCATAATTTTTCTATCCCCTACAATGCAGTATCAGTCTGGATTTGTGTTATTTTAGGGAGGAGTTGCAGGGATATTTGCAGTAGGTGATTTGGGAAGTGAGATCTTCAGTGAAGGGGCTAGCCTTTCATCCTGAGGATCCATGGAGGAGATATTTATTGTTTTTTATATCAGCTTCAGCCATAAATCTTCAGTTACTTTGTTGCAGCATACTTTCAACCCTAGGGCCACAAATCATATTTTATTTTTGGGTGTTTTTCCTGGAGACCCTTTTGGGTTATTTTTTGGAGGTTGTATAGAGCCTTGATCTTCATTGTACATTATTTTTGAGGCATATATCAGCCCTTATATTTTGTGTACTCATTTGCTGTAGTAGTGCTTCTATGACTACGTTGTAGCAGTGCCTCCGACATTTTGATATAGTAGCAGCACCTGAATATTTAGGGTTTTCTTCATTGGAGGCTTATTGTATCTTTTTATATGCTTTGTGGTCCATTATTTGATACATATATGTTGCTGTTATGATGAATGGAAGGTATCCATATTGGTCTCATACTTTTATGTGATTTTTTACCCTGCTATTCCAATATTTTGTTCTATATTCCTGCTTTTCCCTTTTGGGAATATTACATCCATGCTATCAACAAATTTAGACATTATATCACCGCCTATGAAACCTTTACTCATATAGATCACTCTGCAATTAGATACTTAATGAATAGATATTTTAATAATGGCAGAGTTACAAGATGGTTATTACTCCTGCAATAATTCAATATCACCATTCTAGACTGACCTAGAAAACAAAACACAATTGTTGATTTCTTGTCTAGAATTTAAAATGTCAAAAATGATACTCTAGTTGAGGATAATTTTCCTGATGAATATCTTTTTTCAATAACGGCAACAATTCTTTGGTTTGCAGATATTGCTAATTACTTAGTCATAGGAAATTTACCTTCACACTTGCTTCCTAGAGAGAAAAGAAGAATTATTCAAACAAGTTCACTTTACTCATGGATTAATGATGAATTATATAAAACAGGTCTAGATATCATTATCGGAAGGTGTTTTCGAGAATATGAAATTCCTGAGATTCTTAAGGCATGTTATGATGAACCCTATGGTGGAAATTTTGTTGATAAGAGGAAAACCTAAAAAATCCTTCATTGATAATATTATTGGCCATCCATCTTTAAAGATACCAAAGAATATGTCAAAAGGTGTGATAGCTATCAAATAATGGAGAAACCTGTTCCTATAGATTAAATGCCCTTACAAACTTAGGTACTCATCGAACCATTTGAAAAATTGGCTTTGGATTTTGTTGGACCAATCAATCCACCATCTAATAAAAAAATATATATATTCTGGTATGTACTGATTATGTCACTAAGTGGGTAGAAGCTAAAGCACTTTCTTTAGCTAATTAATATTTTGTAGTTAAATTTATTTTTGAGGATATCTTCACTCATTTTGGTGTCCCAAGAGAAATTGTGACAGCTCATGGATCCCATTTTACATCCAAGTTGGTGGAAAAGTTTGTTGATAATTACAAGGTCAAGCACAGAAAATCCACTCCTTATCATCCACAAGCAAATGGTCAAGTGGAATCTACCAATAAAGTGATCGAAGGAATTCTCACTAAGACTATACATCTACATAGAAGAGATTGGAAAAAGAGGCTTCCTGAGGCCTTATGGGCCTACCGAACCACATGGAGGAATACAACAAGACATACTCCCTATGAAATTGTTTATGGGAAGAAAGTCCTATTTCCTATAGAATTTTAGATCCAAACCTTCAAGATGGATGTCCAGTTGGGGCTTGAATTATCAGAAGCTCAGAAGCATAGATTGAAGCAACTTAATGAGCTTGATGAAATCAGGCAAGATGTAGTTCAAAGAACAAGTATATTCCAACAACTAAGGTCCAAATGGCATGATAAATATATCAAGGAGAAAAAGTTTCAAGCAGGGGATTGGGAACTTTTGTTTGCTTCAAAGTTCAAATAATTTCAAGGAAATTTTCAGACTCATTTTCTTGGGCCATATGATATTGAAAAAGTCTTTGACATTGGAACAATCAGGATAAGGAAAATTGATGAAGAAAAGGTACCTCTTCTTATAAATGGACATCGATTGAAAGTCTATCATAAGAAAATTTCAAGAGAAGAGTTTATCAAAATTTTCCAAGATAATACTGATATGAAGTTAGTGAAGAAGAATCCTTCTTCTTCCTCAACTTAGTTTTTTTATTTTTCTTATCTAAAAAAAAAATAGAAAAAAATATAGAATAAATAATATCTTTATATATATATATATATATTATTAAAAAAAATGAAAATAAAATAAAATAATAATAATAATAATTTTATAAGTGTGAAAACCAATCAATGATTGGAATCCTTATACAGAAAATATAGGATGTAAATCAGAAGTTCTGACATCTTATATTTTCCTTTCCATTTCTAAAAATCCAAAAAAAATTTTCTTTTGTTCCTTTTCTTTTCTGAAAAGCAATAAAAATTAGTACATAACTACTTCCATTCTGCATCTACATTCCATTCTGCAGCTGACATTCCATTCTGTTGCCGATTTCACATTCTGCAGCTCTGCCACATTTGTATAGCCTACTGAAGCATGAATAGTGAGCACAGGAAATTGAAGGACTCCATTTGAAGACCATCATGCTAAAGGATACCTGAAGAATAAACACCAAGGAAATAACAATAAAAGCTTAGTTATAAAGGTAAGTTACATAAATTTATTTAAATAACAAGGTAAAAAACATTAGCATGTATAACGTAGATGATGATATGCTAACTCAACATGTCATCAATTGATTTGATTAGGACTCCTATCATGTTATAGATCGGCCACAACATATGTATTATGTTTCATAATGGTTCACAATGGACTCCCCCATTTATGATTAACGGTCATGACCTGTTGCCGTAACCTTTCCATGTACGTTTCTTAAAATTCCATCAAATATCCATCTCATTCATTCCTACAAACCCTCAACGTCCTTCATCGGATCCACAACTCAATTCACTTCATAAAGAGAAGGATAATTTTGAAGGCTAGAATCTTCACAACAGAAGACATGGGTTTGATAGTTAGGACTAAACTAGTGGGAGCTAAATATATGGAGGGATATCCTGAGATCAAGGAGATTTTTCATAAGTATAAGTGGCTCAAGTTTATAGAAAAAATTGATGGTTTCCACAAAGATATCACTAAGAATTTTGCGAGAAATTTTGATGGAAAGAAAGTTGAAATAGGAGACATTAAGTTCTCAGTAATCGAGGCATTCATAGCTGAAGCCACAGAGCTCCCAAGAGTTGGTGAAAGGT
This sequence comes from Pinus albicaulis, assembly GCA_034641835.2. NCBI lineage: Eukaryota > Viridiplantae > Streptophyta > Pinopsida > Pinales > Pinaceae > Pinus > Pinus albicaulis. The sequence goes on from CM076578.1 coordinate 939,359,007, forward strand.
GGTTCACAAACAAATAATTTCACAGTGAATCAAGGAAATTTGTCGTAAAAAATACAGGTATGGATACTTCTGTTTTCAGAAAGGGTATTCCTAGCTCAGCACTCAAAAACAAATGGAGGAGCATGTTTTTAATTCTGTAGAAGTTTAACACTTGTGAAGGAAGATTTGGTTGCATGTATGTGTATCATATTCGATTGTTGATGAACTTTTTAGAGGATGGTGAAATAAATCTTCCTTTATTTTTACTGAGTAGCTTAAAAATAATGTCTACAAATGTGTAAAAGAGAACTAAGTTTATATATATAACACTAGGCACCATCATGGGTTGGTAAAAATACTTCTTGAATTTCATTTGAAAAGTATAGGAGATTCTTGGGAGAACTTTCTGATCAGAAACCATTTCCAAGATGAGCTAGAGCAGCCTAAGGAAGACAAGAATAGAAAAAGTAGAAGAAAGAAGATTGACACAAGCATTTGAAGACATACCTGCATCTCCACTACAACAAAGTGATGAAGAACTCACCCTTGTAGAACTAATGAAGAACAAGAATCAAGGTGAAGTTGAGAGAGGAGGTAAAACAGAAAATAAGAGCAAGGTTTCAAGTGAAGAAAAATTAAACCCTCTATAGCCGAGAAGGAGCTCTAGACTCCGAGTTTCAATGAAGAAAACACTACCACAAGAGACAGAGTTTATAAATTTAGAGGAAGAACACTACCATCAATATCTCTCTTCTGCATAACCTTAAAAATTCTCCTATACATAATTTTGAAGGCAGTCCCAACAGAAGATCTCCATGCATAGACCTAGTACAACAAGAGATATATGATTACATAGAGCTAGTGGAGAATAGAAATGGAGCAGTGAATCTAGAACCACCTATCAATCCACAAGAACCTCTAGTTGATACCCTTAAACAAGAAATATATGAGCTAGATATATTGAATAGGAATATTAAACAGGAGAATGAAGCTTTAAAATAACAGAACCAATTGGAGAAAGTCATTAGTGATAATAACATCTTACACTTGGGACCATGGTACAAAAAGAACAGGAAGTTAATAAGAAATAACAAGTCACTTAATAGGGCAGTCATCAATCTCAAATACAAACTCCTTATAAGGAAGCCCACGATGGCAGTCACTTTAAAGAAAAACAAGAGGAGAAAACTGGATGTATTAGCAGAAGTGTCAAAACAAATGCAATAGGAGAAGGAAGTTCACATTTTTGGTAAATTGCATGAGGAAATGCAATGAATTCTTAGTGGGGGTATGTTGAACCTCAGAATTGTCCTTTCTCTGACATCCTTTCTCATCACTTTTCCTTACCTTTTCATAAGTCCATACACTCCAATCAATGATAAATGTCATGTTTTATATCAGGGAATGCATTGGAATGAATTCTATGTTATATTCTAATGTTCTTGTTATTTGAATGGATTTTTGTAACTCAGCCTCAAAACACAACCTATTCTACAGTTAATTGTTGTTTCCAAAAATAATTTTATGGTTTGATAGGTTTCGAGGACAAAATAAAGGAATGAGCCACATGGGCATCTCTAGAATGATCAACATATGGATTTCGTCCTATCCACTTGGTCAAAATCGACAGAAAAGGGTGCCTATGATCGTGGTCAAAGTCTAGTCAAAGGCCATAAGCCGAGAGCGAAGAAATCTTGATTTTATTTGATGTAGAAAATCAAGAGTTAACCAGTTAGAATTTAATTCTATGTTTCGATTGTAATTGCCATCTGTAGGCATAATTAGCTCCTCACAGTTACATTTTATTTTGTTTAAATATCGGTTATGCAAAGACCGAATACAATCTTAATTTCTGAAAACGCTGTGTATTCTTCAAACTTTGTTCTTTTTCAAAATACAAGGATCATGTTCGTGTTTCCAGTTTCTACTGAATGCATACATAATCAGCTAGGATCTCGACCTATTCTGTCGTAGAGGGCCCCTGCACAGGAGCAAGTTTTTCATTAGTTATTTTAATTTAATGATTTTCTTTGTTTTGTCAATTCACAATTAGATTAATATCGTGTTGCAACTTTTAGATCAATATCATAGTTTCAAATTATGAATGTTTTCTTAGCATCAATGTTAGAATGACTGTGTAATATTTTCTTTCCAGAAACATCTCAAGAAGGTAGATTCATCTATTTTCCAATTGGATTATGTTTGAGGCAATAGAGATCACAATTTTTTAGTTTCTTTTCATGTTATTACATTGATTTATTAGATAAGGTTCTCAGTTAATTGTATAATTGGATGCTCCTAAAGATCAGGCCAGGAAGGTGACTTTTCATACTTACAAATTGGGTGCTCCAGTGTTTAACCTATGGAATAATTGAGTTTTCCTTTACATGCTTTTAAACTTCTTTCCTAGATTAAGATTCCCAGTTAATTGTATAATTGGATGCTCCTAAAGATCAGGCCAAGAAGGTGACTTGTCAAAATTCCAGATTGGGTGCTTGAGTGTTTAACCTATGCAATAATTGAGTTCTCCTTTACATGATTGTAAATTCTTTCCTAGATTTAACTTTCAAAACTAAAGTGTAATCAATTGCTTGTACATCATGTCAAGAGGGTGAATATGTCATACTTCCATATTGAATGCTATGGTGATTTATCACACATTAGTTGCTTTTTACTTTCAATCCGCTTTCATCTAGAATAGCATTGCAATTTCAATTTTCAGACATAAGATTTATATTCCAATCCATGGAGTAGGATCAACTTTAATTTTCAAAGTAATTAAAATAGGTACTCTAATTTTGATGCAGGAGCATTAGGCTCAAAAAATCCTTTGTATTTTAATAGACATAGGGATCTAGTGTTTTCAAAGAAGATTGGTTCATTAATGTAATTATTAATGTTTTGAGTGATTTAGAATAAGAATTAATTAAATATTGAGAGGTATTTTGTAAATGTTCTCGAATGATTGGAGAGCATGAGAGAATTAGGATAGTTGAGATTTCATGGGGATTGAAAGATTTAGGAATTAATTGTAAATATTAAGTTAGAATTAGTTTCATGACTTTATGGGATTAAAGAGGATCCTTAGGGATAAAAGATAGATTTTAGGACTTAGAGGATTTGGAGGATTTTGTTGAGATGATGGAGGATCTAAACCTAAATTGGTTCAGAAAATTTTGTATAAATTATAAAGCCACAAAGATAGAAGAGTGTAGAAGAGATTTTAGATAGAAAGTAGGGTTTTTGAAAAACAGGGGTTTGTTGTGGTAAGCCTACGGGCAGTAGGAGAAAAGGGCCATTGATTAGAATATCAGGCCAGAGACAAGAGGTCTTTTGTAATTATTTGATTATATGTATATATGGAGGAATTTGATTTTTGAATTATTATGTGCACTAATTTATTGATTTTTAATGAAGGAAATGAATGAATAGAGTACTCGAACTCGAATGATGTATTGAATGAGTTCAGGAGATTGAGTGTGGTTTTAAAGGGTTAAATATTCATTTATAAATTGAATTCTGTGTGGATTTCCTTTACCAAATGTTGATCATTGATCACAATATGGATCAATGTCTTTGAAAGAAATATGACCTTGTAATTTGATATCCAAACATAATTGCATAAAGGCGAGAAATCTGTTCCTATCGTAGTATATACATGAAGGCTGAATTATGAGCTGAGGGTTCATATATAGGGATTTTATGAAACCTGTGAATTAATAAACAGTGGAGAGTGCACAAGAATGAATTCAAAAAGACTATTATACAGTGAAGGGATTGGATGGAAAAAACATGGTTTTGTTGAAACAACAAACTAAATAGAGGTAGAAGATTTAATTACAGTTGATGCTTGAAAGTATAACAGAGAAAAGATCTCTGCTTTCCGCGATAAGAAGTGGAACTATGAATCGATGGATTGATCATTTCATTAAGTGCGTGGAGGAGCTACATTAAAGGATTTAATGCAAAACTGTGAGCCAATAACGAAGGTGGAATAGTAAAGGCGATTCTTAAAACCGAAGTGGTTTTATCGCACTACTTTTGGACGATAAGTGGTAAAAGCTGAAACGAACATGATAGTGTTAAGGAGTTGATGCATGGTATCTTAAAACCACTCATTTTTCATGATTTTGAAACATTAAAGGTCATGCATCTTTGTTATGCGATAGTCGTCGGATTGGGAGACATAATGTGATGACCGTTCGATGGATGGACGAGTATGGAGAGATCACCAGCGTAGGTTGCTTTCGTCAAGTGTGGGCCCGTATATGATTTAACATGCAAGTTGAGCCTAGACATATGTGTGTCTTGTTGATCAGTGGAAATGGTAAGTTCATAAAGAGTTATGAAAATTCTATTATAATAGTATTATAATAGAATTAAAGAAGAGTAGAGGGAATTAAACCAAAGTTTAAGCTTTGAAGAATATTATGGATATGTGGGGGTAATAAATATTAATCAAAGTATCCGATAAGGTTTGTAAAATAATAAAAGGCCCTCCATTTAGTAATTTAATTGAAGATTATGAAAGGTTCCAATGGAAAAGGTTCAATAAAGTTTTAAACCTTAGATTGAAGAAAGAATAATGCTTCCGCCTATGAAGTTTTATTGTTTGAGTTTTATAACCATAACTAAGGAAGAGAAAGCTTCCACTTATAAGGTTAATTTGGGATTGTTTAAAAGGGTATGAAACCTTAATGAATAGAATAAATTTCTAAGTATGAGATGGAAAATTCTGGGAAAGAATGTGACATGCATTTTTACATGGAGAATGTGAGTTAAAGCGGTTTTAGGCTACATAAAGTGGTATCAAAGTTGGAAATAACTCTTTTTAAGGTTCAAGTTTGTTTTAATTAAATTGGAATTAGAATGAATGCATGTGTGATGGAGAAAATAAAAGGAGATTAGATTTTGAATCTGATAGATTGCAGCACATAGAGATACAATATAGATGAGAGGTGAAACAAGATAACATAGAGATCTTGAAGGTAAGATGATAAGTGTTATTTTAACTCTAGTTTGAAGATTATGTTTGCAGAATTTAGGTTTCAGGCAGTTGAAGAAAATATCAGCAAAAGAAGATCACAACTTTAAGAGCAGTGATAAAGGAAATTGGTAAGAGTTTTTGGGTAAAGTGTGGCAGAACCTTGAATAATTCCAACAAGAGTGTGGATAACAAGAATAATTGTGTTCTTAAAAGTTGTAGATGAGTTGAAGCCCAGAAGGAGCAGAGAGGAATGCTTAAGAGGTTCCAGAGATAGAGAACCGTACTTGCCAAAAGACCAAGTCCAAAGAAGGGATTGGTGAGGTAAGTGGCATCAGGGAGGACTTGCTGTTGCAAAGGCTTTGGTACATCTCATGATGAATAAGTGACGAACTCATGAAGATTGAAATGGAGAAGAAGATGACTACTGATAGTCATAGAAGAGATAAAATAGGTTCTGAGAGAGACCACAACAGAAGAAAGGAGAAAGAAGATTCCAAGGCAAATGGCATATGGAAGCAGTTGATTGATGAAGAATATGACAAAGAGTTAGCTGAGATAAGAGAACAATTTAATAAATTGAAAATGATGATAGAAGAAAACCAGAGATATGGCTGGATCATGAAGAAGAAAGTAAAGTGGCAGAGGCTACAACAGAAGAGAGAACAACAAGTGAATATGCAATTAGCAGAAGAGTTGAGAAAGCTTGAACAAATGATGAGTGCGAAATTGAGGTGTAAAAAACTCAGAGAAACATAGTTAGAAATGAAAGTTTTCATAAGTGAAGCAGAAGAGGGTGAAGTTATAGGTGAAGATGAAGAATGGAGATCTATGATAGATCTTGTAAATTATTGTGAGAATTCAAGACAACAAGAAATTTACCTTGCTAAAGAGGGAATTATTAATGATTTCCAAAACTATTGGACAATTTCAGATTAGCCGGATGATGTAAAGCCTTGTATTTTTGAATCTAATAATTGTGATGTGATTACAGGTTTTGCAGAGGATGAGAAATCTTTTGAAGCTGTCAAAAGTATGAAAGAGTATCTTTCAGCAAATAAATACTCTGAATTAAAGAATGATGAAGAATGTCTCTTGAATGAAGGAAGTAGTGATGCATTTATATTTGAAGCTGTTACAACACAGGAAGAATTTCTTGTAGAAGAAGGAGAAGAGATTCAGTCTGAAGAACTGATATGTGAAGCAAAATTTGAGATTGTTGAACCTTGTAGTTTTCAAATTGAAAATTTGTGTATAAATGCAGGAATTGTTAGTGATGATGAAGTACTTAAGGAATGCCAAAAAGAAATTGCATTGTTGGAATATTTGCTGGAAAAATCAGAGTATGACAGGGAGATTGAAGAAAATAGAGTTCACTATAGTGGACAAGGACAAAGAAACATCATAGAAGCAGATGGTGTGGAAGAGAGACTTGTTGACCGTCTTTTGAGTCCTTTAGAAAATTCTTTGGGAATATTGAATCAACATATTGATGTGCTGATAAAGGAGGAAATTTCAGAGAAGCATACTGAAATCTTGCCAGAGGGAAAAGAGGCACTGAGGCCTTATGTTTTTTATTTTAATTTTTTTTTTGTGAATGCAGGTTTTGTTGCAGATGCTGGAGAAAATTTGGCACATATGAACAACCAAGTAAAGAAAGAGGAAGGAAATTTTGTGGAAATATTTAATCCATGGAACAAAGATATTAAAATACTAGAAATGATGCTGAAGAATCAAGATTCAATATAGGAAGAAAAATCTCAATTTCAATATTGGGAAATGCAGAATGTGAAGATGCAAGAAGAATACAAAGAAATTGTCATCAGTGACAATCAGGAAGAAGTTATTAGTTGCAGAAAACAAGATGGTAAGGATGACAGGGCGATAGTAAGAATAAAGGTTCAACAATCAAAAGGTGAAAGAAATCAACAGATAGAAGTTCTGTTGGACATAGAAATTGAATTGATAAGAAGGATAATGGTGAAAGTGTCTCAGAAAAAGACAATAGCAAGAAAGCAAAGAAGCAGTAGCAAAAGGAAAATAACAATAGACTGTAAAAGCGTAGCTAATGGAGCAAAACAACATAAAGTGTGGAGACCTGGAGAAAAGCAACAAACAACAACAGAAATAGATGATAAATTACAGAACAAGGTTTGGGATCCAGGAAGACAAATATTAAAAGCACATGATCAGGAGATCATGATTATTTTTAACCTTAGGAGTCTGATGCAGGAGCATTAGGCTCAGAAAATCCTTTGTATTTTAATAGACATAGGGATCTAGTGTTTTTAAAGAAGATTGGTTCATTAATGTAATTATTAATGTTTTGAGTGATTTAGAATAAGAATTAATTAAATATTGAGAGGGATTTTGTAAATGTTCCCGAATGATTGGAGAGCATGAGAGAATTAGGATAGTTGAGATTTCATAGGGATTGAGAGATTTAGGAATTAATTATAAATCTTAAGTTAGAATTAGTTTCATGACTATATGGGATTAGAGAGGATCCTTAGGGATAAAGGATAGATTTTAGGACTTAGAGGATTTGGAGGATTTTGTTGAGATGATGGAGGATCTGAACCTGAATTGGTTCAGAAAATTTTGTATAAACTATAAAGCCCCAAAGGTAGAAGAGTGTAGAAGAGATTTTCGATATAAAGTAGGGTTTTGGACAAACATGGGTTTGTTGTGGCAAGCCTACAGGCAGTAGGAGAAAAGGGTCATTGATTAGAATATCAGGACAAAGACAAGAGGTCTTTTGTAACTATTTGATTATATGTATATATTGAGGAATTTGATTTCTGAATTATTGCGTGCATTGATTTATTGAGTTTTAATGAAGGAAATGAATGAATAGGGTACTCGAACTCGAATGATGTAATGAATGAGTTTAGGAGATTGAGTGTGGTTTTAAAGGGTCAAATATTCATATATAAATTGAATTCTGTGTGGATTTTCTTTACCAAAGGTCGATCATTGATCATAGTATGGATCAATGCCTTTGAAATAAATATGCCCTTGTAATTTGATATCCAAACATAATTGCATAAAGGCGAGAAATCTGTTCCTATCGTAGTATATACATGAAGGCTGACTTATGAGCTGAGGGTTAATATATAGGGATTTTATGAAACCTATGAATTGATAAACGTTGGAAAACACACAAGAGTGAAGTCAAAAATACTATTATACAGTGAAGGGATTGGCTGGAAAAAACATGGTTCTGTTGAAACAACAAACTAAATCAAGGCAGAAGATTAAATTACAGTTGATGCTTGAAAGTATAACAGAGAAAAGATCTTTGTTTGCGCAATAAGAAGTGGAACTATGAATCGATGGATTAAGCGTTTCACTAAGTGTGTAGAGGAGCTACATTAAAGGATTTAATGCGGAACTGTGAGCCAATAATGAAGGCAGAATAGTAAAGGCGATTCTTAAAACCAAAGTGGTTTTATTGCACCACTTTTGGAGGATAAGTGGTAAAAGCTGAAACGAATGCAATAGTGTTAAGGAGTTGATGCGTGGTATCTTAAAACCACTCATTTCGCATGAGTTTGAAACATTAAATGTTGTGCATCTTTGTTATGCGATAGTTGTTGGATTGGGAGACGTAATGTGATGACCGTTCGATGGATGGACGAGTACGGAGAGATCACCAACGTAGGTTGCTTTGGTCAAGTGTGGGCCCATATATGATTTAACATGCAAGTTGAGCCTCAACATATGTGCGGCTTGTTGATCGGCGGAAATGGTAAGTTCATAAAGAGTTATGATAATTCTATTATAATAGTATTATAATAGAATTAAAGCAGGGTAGAGGGAATTAAACCAAAGTTTAAGCTTTGAAGAATATTATGGATATGTGGGGGTAATAAATATTAATCAAAGTATTCGATAAGGTTTTTAAAAGAATAAAAGGCCCTCTGTTTAGTAATTTAATTGAAGATTATGAAAGGTTCCGATGGAAAAGGTTCAATAAAGTTTTAAACCTTGGATTCAAGAAAGAATAATGCTTCCGCCTATGAAGTTTTATTGTTTGAGTTTTATAACCATAAGTAAGGAAGAGAAAGCTTCTGCTTATAAGGTTAATTTGGGATTGTTTAAAAGGGTACGAAACCTTAATGAACAGAATAAATTTCTAAGTATGAGATGGAAAATTCTGGGAAAGAATGTGACATGCATTTTTACATGGAGAATGTGATTTAAAGCAGTTTTAGGTTGCTTCAGATTTTAGATCAGATTCTAACCATATAAAAGTTTGATTCATTTTTATGTAAATTAGAATAGTTCAAGAACACTTCCTTTTCTTCCTTCTTTCAAAGTTAGTCTTACACATTCAAATTTCACTAGATCCAGTTGATTCATTTCATAGTTTTCATTTCTTAAAATAAACATTTAGACATAAAGAACAAAATTCCCTAAAACAACATAAAAAAACATACAATGAATTAAGAAGAAGGTTAACTAAGCACATATAGTGCACCACACTTTATCAGATTATAAACCTCGGTTGATAATTTATGTTGAACAATTTAAGACATTAAATTGGCTAAATAGTCTGAAAAATAAATTGGCTGCTCCAAGCCTTCTTTATTCTTTTGAAGTAAAACTGCTGCAATAGTTTCCTTAGAACTATATGAAAAATGCAAAAAATATTTCCCAAAAGTAGGGTTGATGAACACTGGGGCTTCAGTCAAGGCAGATTTGATTGCTAGGAAATAGTTTTTTGATTCATCTTGCCGCCTGAACTCCACATCTTTATTCAAAAAGACATTTCTTTGCTAACTAATTATGCAAATTTTGGAACAAAATGTCTTAGAAAATTAATTTTACCCAAAAATGACTGCAGCTCTTTCTTATTTCTGGGTAAACCAATTTTCTATATAGCTTAAACTCTCCCTCAGTCAATACAAATACCATTTTCTGTCACTATGTGCCCCAATAGTTTTTGTTCTTGAACAACAAAACATGATTTCTTTGGGTTTAAAGACAAACCAAAATTTATGCACTTATCAAACACTTGCTGTAAATGTTTTAAATGATCCTCATCATATTTTTAAAATACTGTTTTGTCATCTAAATAAATGACTACAAATCTATCCTTTTCCCCTGCAAAGGAAATGTCCATTGCCCACTGAAATGTTGCACCTGCATTCATTAAACCGAAAGGCATATTATCGTACATAAAAGTTTGCCAGGGTGTAGTGAAAGTTGTTTTCTCCCTATCTTGTTTGTCAACTGAGATATGGTTGTACCCTGAAAAACCATCTATCATTGACAACCTCTTTGAGCCTACAAACTTCTGCAAAATATGATCCATTTTGGGTAAAGGATAGTTATCCTTCAAGTAACACTGGTTCAAATTGCGAAAATCAACACAAATTCTAATCTTGCCATTCTTCTTTTGAACTGGGACTATATTAGCTACCCAATTGGAAAATCTTAAAGCCATAATTATTTTGGCTTCCCACATTTTTTTGATTTCCTTTTCAATGATAGAGAGCAGTATGGGATTAATATGTATGATCTTCTGTGCTACAGGGTTTGCTTCTATTTTAAGAGGAATTTTATGTTTCATTATACTTATGTCATATGTATTCAAATCACCGTAGGACTAAACAAAAAAATTCTGCATATTGATTCAACAAATTGGCATATTTATCTCTAGTTTCTTAAGGAATAAATTTAGAAACTTTAACATATCTAGGCTGATTTTCTGTACCAATATTGCAAACAACTGTACTCTCTCTATCTGTTTTACTATCAGGCTTTAAAAAGACATCATTATTGTCAAAAAACCTCTCTAAAGGAACCAAGCCTTTAGGAATGAAGTTTGTTTTAGATCAATAATGTATTTTCCAACAATAGTCTTTTTAAATGGCTTGATTTATGACTTTCAGTTGTATCTTGCTCATTATCAAACTGAATGTCTAAAAATTCCTCCACACATTCCAAGAATTTCTGAATTTATTTATCATCTTCAAATACTTGCTAGTATTTGATATTGTCAGGAATGGAAGGTCTGTTTTTAATCTGAACATCATATGTTTCTTTAACATCAAGAGGAACATTAAAATTACTAGCAACAATGGCTAGTGAATCTGCTATTTCATTTTATTCTCTGGAAACAAAATTTAAATTGAATGCTGCAAAATAATTTTCAATTAAATCCCATACTCCATTTATGCAATTCTTCAATTTTTATTTTTTCACTTGATAATTATCTCTCACTTGCTGTACCACCAACTCTGAATCACCAAAAACAATCAACTGTTCAGCTCCCAAATCTTTTGCTGCCTTCATACCCAAAATAAGTGCTTCATACTCAGCAGTGTTATTAGTAGTGAAAAATTTAAATTTTTATGATAAAGTCACTACATACTGAGTGGGATAAATAAGAACTACACTAGCCCATGATCCCTCTCTTAATGAGGCTCCATCAAATTACAATTTCTAGATCTGCCCTGCTTCTAAATTTTGCTCTTTTATGACTTGAAAATGCTGTTTTTTACTTATTTCAGTCTGAAAATTGTTGTCATCAACAACAAGGTGTAAAATGGATGACCCTAAATCCTTCTCCTCTACATATATAGGATGATTTGAGGGATTTTACTGATCACTTATGATATAAGCCATTTGTGTTTGCCCATACAATCTCCTGAATTCTCAACCAAAGAATGGGATAGTGGCGTATGTCATATCCATTTGAAGAGTACCTCCCAAATTTGGACCAAGATCTGGAAAGAAGCATTCCAAATCTATATGGTATGTCTGCAACAATTATGTCCATCACTAGAATTTTCATGAGGAGCTGGGTAAGAGAAATTACCAAGTATTTGATCACTCCTAAACACTTTACCCTTTTAGAGTCGAATGTGTAAATATCATGGTATTTTTTAGTGATTTATAGCCCTAGTTCATCCATCACTTTCTTGGGAATTAGATTGTGAGAGGCCCCAGAATCTAATAGTCAGTTATGCAACAATTTGTTATGAATATTGAGTGAAAGATAAAAAGGTGGAAAATTATCATCATTTTGATCTTAGACATGGCTGCCCAAGTAGATGGTAGGATGTTCATCCTCTAGATTGACTAAATCAGGAGCAAGAGATGGCTTTAGACTTTTAAATGAATCTCTCTAGGCTGGATTTTTCAACAATTCAAGGAGCGGAACTAGAATCTTGATTTTATTCAATTACGACTTGAAACTGAAATTAAGAGGAGTCAAATATTTATTTTCTGCAACATTTTTGATGATTGGGGCAATTTTAGGTGATGGAGGAACATCATTAAATTTTTCCTTTTGTTTCGCAACATGTTTTTTAGAATCTTTTTTTTGTTGAGGCTGTTGGAAAACCCCTTTTTCGCCTCAAAGGATAACTTCTTGTCTGATATTCAGGCTTCTTTTTCTCATTTTGGACATGAATATGAACATCTTCATCATCTGAAAATAGATTTATCCTAGAATGATCTTCATACTCTTGCAAAGTCAAACAAGTTGGTTGTGATGTCTCCCCAACAAGATTTATATCTTCATCCTCCTCTTCTTGTTCTTGCTGATTTTCTTTAGAAAAATGATTTAGTGGAGGATGAACATTTTTATCATCAGGATTTATTCTTGGGATTTATAAAATTTTTTGAGGTTGAAAGGATCTCCTAAAAGGAGCCTTATTTCTATTTCCTTGATTTTGAATGGGCCTAACAACATGCCTATTTTCTAACTCCAGTTTTTTCATTTTGGAAGCAAGATCTTTAATCAAATTAGACATTTGATCAAGCTTTTCTTCAGCTGTGAATATTTTAGAGGAAGAAGAGGGTTTATCCTCTTTCATTTTCTCCCTTCCCCTCTTCAATTTTCAGCTTATTTGAGGCCATAAGATTGGACTGTACTCCAATAGTAGCCTCCTGCATACCTACCAATGTTTGTGGCTTCTCAGCTCTCAACCATAATGAAAATTTGGAGTCTCAGGCATTGGAAAAGGTTATCATGGCTGTGGTTTCAGGAGGTTTAACTTCTACTGAAATATTTTGGTAGACTTTATTGAATCTCTTTGTAAAGTCTGCCAATGACTCATCAGTCTTCTTCTTTAAAGCTCCAAACTCTGTGAGGTAATACAAGTAATCCTTACGGTCACCCCATTTTTTTACAAACACTTCCTGCAAAGCATCTTTTCCTATTATTGAATTTGGTGGCAAACTTCTGAACCACTTATGAGCTTCTCCATCCAAGCTCTAAACAAAGAGTCTTGACCAAACATCTCCATGTTCAATGTTTTGGTTATCAACATAACTGTAAAAGGAAACTAGGTGTTCTTAAGTAGATATTCCTTCTCCCTCGCTTCTGTATTTGGGAAAATATTTCAGATAATATGCTTGAGGAAGAGGATGCAAAGGTTGAGGACGAGCGAATGGTGGATATCTTGTAGTAACAATCTGCTACAACCTTGTAGGAGGAGGCTGAGCCATGAATTTTTGAGGTATAAATAGTGCAATAATTTCTGATGCAGATGTTTGAGTGTAGGAATTATAGTCTGTGGAGTATGTATTTGTTTTGGAATAGCAGGAGTTTGAATTTCTTTGGCTGGTTCTTCAGGATTTGGAGTTGAAAACAAAGGATTTTCAAAGAAATTAACAAAAAAGGAATTTATTTCAACCTCTCTAGGAGAGTCAGATTCAGATGTAGATTATTGAAGGATTGGGGAAACTTCAACTTTGTTTTGTTGGGCTAAAAAGTTAGAGAGATTAAAAGTCAAATTTTCTGGAAGGTTACCTTCTCCTTGATGAGAAGAGGATGAGCCAATAGCTGAGTTTTGAAGCAAAGGAAAATACTCATGTTGTGGGCTAAGAGAGGACCGATATTCGGGATGAGTTTGAAGAAAACTTAGAATTGTTTTAATTTCTTCTTTAGTTAAAATAGCCCTATCTAGGAAGGGTGCAATTTCCAATACTTGTTGTAATTCCCATTCTATCAACAAAAAAGCTTCTGATTTTTGGTTTTCTTCACTGACACATAAAACCTCTATTTTTTCTTCTTTCACTAGAATAATACTTGTTTCTGATTTACTAGATGATTACTGAGAGATACTTTTAGCTGAATCTAGGCTAACATCTTCTACTTTGTCTTTTATAGAAGTAGTTTCAACTTGAAATATTTCAGTAGAGTCTTTTGAAACTGAAACTTATTTAGGTTCTAAGGTAGATGATGGTACCTTTTCTTTTGGAATGTACTTTGAATGCACCTTTTTCACTGAATATGATGTAGCTTAAACTGATTTCTATTTACCTCTTGCATCCTTTATGATATTTTCTGGGTAAGAGACTGGATTCATAAGAGGTGATCTCTGATTTCTTCTTGTAGTAGGTGGTATTGAAACCCCTTGTCCTCTTTGTGGAGTCACCTTACAATCAGAAAAATGACTAGTTTTTATTCAACCTTAAAACTAGCACTAGGAATTCATGCAAAAAAAAACTTCCGGAGAATACTAAGTTCAGAATCTTTGTCTCCCGGCAGACTCATCAAAATATGTTAGCACTAGAATCAACACTTGGATTGTAACAAGCACCTGACCAGACACATCTTAAGCTCAAGGGATTTTCTTATAATCAGATTAGGTTTTTTGGAAAGTGGTTGGAACTTACACACACTGAAAGGGGTTTTGAGAAAATAAGAATATCTCACACATATGAGGGCACTGGTTCATGATGTGGTAGAAATATTGATTTTGTAGCTGGATGGTTAGAAGAATGGAATATAAATAGTGGATATGTAAAATAGAATCCCACTGCTAAGAAGAAAGGGTGACAAAAATTTTAGATCTGAAATGTATAGTGAAATAATGCTTTAAAAGACTTACAAGAGTCTCACTCTACATTTTAGGAATCCCATTACAAGGAATGCTTATTTCTAACATGAATTTATGAATCATGAATGCTTGATGGATCAAGGCTGACAAAAACAGATTAACGTGCATTTTAGATCAAAAGAATTACAAGAACATAAGACAAGATTTAATTCAACCCTAAGGAATGGTTATGAACAATCTTCAATTCATACTGAATTAGGAAACATTGGAACAAGACTTACGAAAACATATCAATATATCTTGGAGGTTGAAAATATTGATAAAAGCATAAGATAGAAATTTTATGATAAATCTGGAAAGACAGGTAATGTATGTAAAATTAGAAGGGAAAACAATACACACACCATACAATTTATGAGTCCTCAAGAGTGCATCTAGATATATTATACACTAAAAAATATACAACACAATATACAATAAGATGAAAAACCAATGAACCCTTTCTTCATTGCTTTGCATATTATATATACAAAGTTAAAGCCTCCAAAAAAAGTGCAAGTCTATTTTAGAGACTTAATTACAATCCTCTACATATAGTAAAGCTTATCTTAAACATAACATAAAATTAGTCTTAAATACAATTAAGACAAAAAATGATAGTATGGAGCTCAAAATGAATGTGTTGAGGTGGTTGAGTGCTCCTCGTTTCTTGGAAAACTTCCTCCACAAAAAGTGCAACTGCCAACTGAAAAGGACACTTGGACCTTTATCCACAAAAGTGTAGGAGTAACCAACTGAAAATGACATTTGGAAGATATCTTGACTGGATGAAACTTGGAAAAAACCATTACCATTGAGGCTGCATTCACTTTATCACCACTTAGTGTCATTCTTCGAAATCAGAACAAAAAAGAAACCTTTTCACCTTCTTATACAAACTCTGAAAATAATAGCTTCTTTTCTGGAAAAGGTAGCTATTTCTGAAAATTCTATAGATAAGCCAAAAATGATATGATTCTTTAGATTTTCATTGTTTTAGTCATTCAATCATCAAAGATCTAGTATAGAAGCAAAAATCCTAATAGCTTCTGCCTTGGTGACCTTCTTGTTTGGCTTTATCTTCTGTACTTGATTTTTCTTTTAAGTCTTCTTCTTCCCTAGATCATTTTCTAGACTTTCATCTATGTTTGTTATCTCATCTCTGAGATCAGGATTGGCTATGAGTTTTATTGTTAGCCTCATCTAGTTCTTTGGTTTGGTATGAGGCCTTTCAATGTATGAATTATGAATGTATGAAGGCCTCCTTATTCCATGGATAAATATACTTGGCTGCTCCTCCTCAAACTCTCTTTCAGTAAACTCTATTTCACTGCTTTCTTCCTCAAAATATGAGTATGAATGAAATATGGCTTTCTTATTTCCTTTGGTTGATGAACTGAGAGATGAATAAAGCTGGGCTATAGTTGATTCTTTTGCTGTAGTCTCTGAAACCTTAATTTTCCCCTTAGCTGCTATTTTGAGAGAGGAAAAGACTTGTGCTAGTGTAGGTTCCTCTGGTGTTGGAGTGGCATTGTCTTCTTGATTTTCTTGTCTAGTCTCTAGAACAGGGCTTGGTGTTAAGGCTTCAGGGGTGACTTCCACTAAATATCCCTTTGTCAAAATAAGTTTTCTCCCGCATTTATTCTTTGAAGAGGAAGTTACCTCTTCCTTGCCTTTAGACATTGCATTGTTGTTAGGTAGAGTAGTCTTTTGTTTAAGCTTGCTTGCATGATCCTGCCTGAAATACCCCAAGGTCTGTGGCTCCTTAGGTAGTCTTCTAGTGTAAACTTCCTTATTTGGTTGCACTGTAGGTATAGGAGTGATGGTTTGTATAGGAGTGGTTGTTTGAACTTTAGCTCTCCTAGCCGAGTTCCTTGTCTCTCTACAAGATGGTGTAGAAGATTGACCAGTTTGTGAAGGGGTCAATGTAGGTGCAGGGCTTGACTAATCCTCTTGGGTCTTTTTCCTTAAAGGCCTTCCTACGCTTCTCCTAGAGTTAACACTGCTAAAACCTTCATTTTCTAAATTTTTTTCCATGTGGTTCTCTTCTTTTTCAGATGATAAACCATCAGCATTTTGATTAAACCCCCGAGATAAATATTTTTAAGGGAATAATCTGGGGTTATTTGTATTTTTTGAGACATTGTCAATAGATATTTATAGAGGAAAAATGGTAGGTTCATAGGTTTAGAACCCAAAATGTGAGCTAGAAACCTCATATGATACTGATGTACAGTGGAAAATATGCCTTCACAGGTAATATAATGCTGCAAAGTGGTAATAACATCTTTCCACTCTGGCCTAAAATAAGAAATGTGAACAGTAGGGGTCTAATCTAGATTTTCATGCTCAGGTTTAATATATTGATTTAAATCAACTTTAAGCAGAGTTTTCCTTTTATACCATGACTCACCTGTAGCTGATGTTTGGGTAGCTTGTGTAATAATTGTCTTTGTGATCTTGAAGATCTGAGACCCCAGCTTGACTTGCTCTCAATTGAAATATTCTGCAAATTCCCGAGCCACTCCAACATTTTCTCCTGAAAACTTCTTTAAAAACTGATACCACCCTGCTGCTTAGAACCGTGGCTTTTCACAATGATCAACGAAACGAGTATTGGCTAGTTATGAACAATTTACTTACCACCCTTACCCATTATGTTAACAGCTAGGTTAACCACTAATGCACACCCATAAAACTGTCAACAACAACCATCCACGGAGCCCTAAATGTTGTCACGAGGTAACAAACTACTTGCTGGAGGATAGGAAACTGTTTGCTGTAGCTTTCTCGGGGTAAATGGAAACAGAGCTCTGCATGCCCTTAATCACGGTGAGAGAGAGTGACATGGAATCAAATGATTTAAATTCTGGTGCCAACTCATTTCACTGAACATTTCAGTCCATCAAATTATTAACTAATAGCTACTCGTACCTCAAACTTAATATATTTCACCTTTAATGAGTAGCATTAGATTTGACAAGCCCTAGAAAATTAAATAGCCAACTCCTTTTAATGAATCCTCCAATTAGAAATAGCCACCTTTCAAAAGAGTAATACCTCTTGTTTTAGCAGACCTTCAATATTCAAAGAGAAATGTATTTTCACCTGAGCAATGCTTCTTTACCTCCTTATAGAAATTCTGTGGGAAATAACTACTTTTTTGAAAAATGTAGCTATTTTTGTGTTGCTTGTGAAACTGGATTTTCTAAAGAAAATAGCTGCCTTTTTAGAAAAGGTGGATATTTCTGTGTTATCCATAAAATAACTGATGACTCTAACATTATGTCCTTAACCTTGGATATAAGATATCATTGTGAATAAATAATACTTCTCAAGCTAAACCAATGACATTAACTACTCAAAGTAGTCAAAAGACTTATTTAAAAGAAAATTTACCCTGATAACTCTATGACACAAACAAACTATTGTATATGAAAGAATGAACAAGAATATATTAAATATGGTTCACTCAATGATGTTTAAAAATAATGTAAAGCCGATGTTTTGGGTTGATTAATTTCTATGCACAATATTTTTAAAAAACACATGCCCATTTCATGCTTTACAAAACAATACTCCTTATGAAATGTGGTATGGCCACATTCCTTTGGTTAGGCATCTCAGGATCTTTGGTTCCACCTGATATGCCTTGATTCCTAAGGAAAAATGAAGCAAGCTTGATGCAAGGGGTCAAAATTGCATCTTATTGGGGCACTTGGATACCAAAAGTGCATAACGTCTCTACGATGAGGTAAATAAGAAGTTTATATTGTCTAGAGATGTGATTTTTCTTGAGTCTTCCAAGATTGACAACACTATTGAAAAATAGCTCAATAATTTGGATATATTCAATCATACAAAAACTTATCATGATTTTTATAATGATATTCCATGTATTGAAGGGGGATCCTATCTTTTATCAATATATGTAATCTCCTTTTGAAGCATTATATCCCCCTCATCAAGTTTCAACCACTCCAAATAAACAAGGCCCTTTGAGTGATGTGATTGAGAGGATTGGAAGGTTAAATATTGATGTAGCCCCATCTTAATCATTAGAGTAACCTGGAACATATTAGAAAATTCCCCCAAAATGGCCCACTTAAACTCTTGAAAGTGTTCATCCTGATGAGGTTTGAAAGACAAAAACTAGAAGTTCCACTAGACAAAATGGAGGTGATGTAGATGGTTTTGATTTAATTGATGTTATGGATGTTTCATATGATTTTGAAGTGATTTTTTCTAGTTTTTTTGAACCAAATTCCTTTAAAGAAGATGATTCTCATGATGAATGGAAATAA
Source organism: Pinus albicaulis (assembly GCA_034641835.2). NCBI lineage: Eukaryota > Viridiplantae > Streptophyta > Pinopsida > Pinales > Pinaceae > Pinus > Pinus albicaulis. Next base: position 939,378,116 of record CM076578.1, read on the forward strand.
GTGATGAAGGAGTATGATGCTCTCATAAAAAAATGGAACATGGAAGTTGGTTTACCCTCCATTTACAACCAAACCAAATGGTTGCAAGTGGGTCTAAAAGAAAAATTATTAATTATATGGCTCACTTGACATGAAAAAATAAATCCTCATGGAAAAAGGATTTAAAAAAAATCAAGGTGTCAATTATGAAGACACCTTTTCCCCCATAGAAAAATGGGCCACGATCAAGACTCTCCTTGCCTTGGTATATGATGGAAAGTTCATGGTATGGATGTAAAGAATGCTTCTTAAATTGAGTCTTGAAAGAAATATCTTCATGTATCAACCAAAAGGATTCATTGTGAAAGGAAAAGAACACAAAGTATGTAAACTCATCAAATATTTTATGGTATAAAAAAACCACCGCGAGATTGGTATGAAAAATTCACTGAGCATCTTCTGAAATCAAATTTCAAAAACTTTAATCTTGATGATGCAACTCTATTTGTCAATAAATTTGGAAAAATCACTGTATCTATTGTGATATATGTAGATGCTATCTTGATAAGACGGAACAATAACAACTATATCACATCCATAAATAAAGAGTCGAATAAAGGGTTTGAGATGACACCTTTGGGACACCTTTGCTACTACTTGGGCATTGAAGTCACCCAACATACAAGATATATATTCCTTTCTCAAAATAAGTGAAATGGGGTATTGTTGAAATTTTTTTGCATGGATAAATTCACTCCTTTTTCCACTCCAATGGAACAAAATCTAAATCTCACATGTAAAAAGGAAATGAATTTGAGGATACAACTAAGTATAAACAACTTGTGGGGAGTCTTATCTATATCACCACTACCAAACTAGATATTTCATTTGCTTTTGGAATCCTTTCTAGGTTTATTCAAAATACTTGTTAAGGATATTGATCTTTTTCAAATATATTTCTAAAGTAATTGAAATAAATTAAATACTTTGGATTCAAATATTCACAGGTGTATGACTTCAACCTTTGTAGATAATTTGATTCAAACTTTATTGGAGATAAGGAAAATGAAGTGCTTGATTTAGGCTATGTTAGGAGTCTTGGAGCAAGAGTTGTTTCTAGGAGGTCATGAAAATAATCAGTTCCAACAGATTCCACTACAAAGGAAAGATATGTGGTAGCTACAAAAGCAACCAAGGAGATTTTATTGTTCAGGAATTTTTTTGAAGACTTGTAGGTGAAACAAGTGAAATATACTCCCATTTTGATTGAAAATACTTATGCAATTGAGTTGGCCAAGAATATGAAATTTCGTGATCAAACCAAAAATATCAACAAAGGATCATTTGGTTTGATATATTTTGGAGGCCAAGACATTTCATCTACGACATTGTTCCACAAATGAGAAAATTGTAGACATCTTCATCAAAGCACTTGGAATAGAAAATTTTGAAATATTCAAAATGATGCTTGGAATAGAAAATACCCCTTTAGATTAAGGGGGAGAATTTTAGACACCTAATCCTCAGGATTGGGTAAACAAATTTTTAGTATGTAAATAAATAGTTAGAATAGGAAGCGACCTTGGAATATGAATCTCGAAGGTCACATCTCTTCATGTTATATAATGTTGTTTACATTAATGAAAATACACCAATTTAGGAGTCACCTTGCTGACACAACAAATTCATTTGCAGGTTTTCTAATTAGTTGAAATTCTCTTATGTAAAGTTTTTATTTTCCTTTCTGTAGGTCTCTACATGTCTCTGTAAGATTGAAAACAGAACAAAGTATTGAAATCTACACTGATATTAATGCAAATTTAGGATCATGTAGATTATTGAGTATTTAGATTTGCATCAATTAGGATCAAATCCAATTAGATGTCACAAAGAGTTCAACTGAGTCAGGGAAGAAATAGTTGAAGGAATGTAGGAAATTTAAGGGTTATGGTGAAGAATTACTTAGAAGGTTGAAAATTGTAGAAACTAGACAACAACATCATGATTCTAAATAATACCAAGAAAATCCTAGCCCTCATGTCACTACTATTAATCCAATGGGAAAATATATTGAAGTTTTAGAAAATAAAGGAGACAAAATTTAGCTTGAAGTCTAGGAATTCAAAGGGATTTAACTTGTAAATTAATTATGGGATGGGTTCAAGGATTGAACTATTTAAAATTGGAGAATATGAAGGAAGAAAATCCATATAGGGTAAGGTGTTTTAAAAATGAGATCCCATGCTCCACTTTGGTGGGACAATTTACAAAAGGATGGGAGGAAAGAGCCAAATAAAAAGTAAGGTTGTGCCCCAAAATGATATAACACGTGACAAAAAAAATTGTGCCTAACTACCTGTGGATTTGTTTGGATGATCTCAAAATATAATTTAAATATACATGTCTATCGAAGAATATACACAACATATCAAGGCATTGCAAACAATAACAAATATCCAAGTGGATAAGAAATCATTACAGTGAGAAAGTTGAATGGGATATGTTTCCAATGCTAAGGTGAACTAGTCTTAGTCAAGTTGAATTAAAATTGATGAATCCTATTAAATGTAGTGTATGAATATCATACTTTAGTACATACATATTCCGACACATTAGAGGTGCCATAGTGCAGTCTACTTCTATGTCATTTCGATATGTGATCCACTTGTTGATGACTAAGGTAATTCCCACCCTTTATTTCAAAAGCTTCCATGTGTTGGATCACCTTTTATTCACCTTGCCTTAGTCAAAATTTAAGGCCTCTTAGACATATCTAACACTTAGGTAGGGTTCCACCTCCTTTCCTATATTATTGTATTTTTCTCCACACTAGAGGTGCGATGGTGCCATGGTACTTGTATTTTACTTTGTTAGACCATTTGGGGAAAATTCCTATTATTTGGGCTTTGTCTATGGTTCCAAGCTCATTATATGTCATACAATTAGTTAATATTTCTCATTTAGGGTCTTAAAAAATCTCAAATCCATCTTTAGTTGCTTAGTTAAGGGTCCATAAGATAAAAAAATTCCTTAACTCTTCATGGTTTCTTGACACTAAGAGAACCACAAATATCTGGAGTTTTAACATGGTTTTAAGTTGCAATTCATGGAGCATAATGTAACTTTGGAAGGAAATACCTATTGCATCAAATTAAAACTAGTGTTATGTGGTTAAAACCCATGGTACAACTTTTTCATATGCAACATTTTTCTCAACAACGAGTCTAATAATCACTTATACCTTGACGCCAATTTCTTTCCTATTTATATCATTCATATCCTTTGTGTAAAGCCTCTCAAATTCTTTTGAATTTATCTTTTCTCTATCCCATTTTTTCCATATGATTCCTATTATATTGGTGTCAAATTGTGATCTAGATTCCTAACTCATCTTGCATGCTATTTCTTTACTCGTACTTGTTATATTTAACACCTATATATGAATTTATCAGTCCATTGACCTAGTCCCTTCCAACCCCTTGCATGATTAAACTTTAATACTTCAAGGGAGAGTCAAACACAATAAGGGAAAGAGAGGTTTCGGTATTCTAAGGTAAGGGTCACCAAAATTTTGATATTGTGTAATCATTTATATAATATATCTAGGTGTTTTTATTGCATTATATTATTGATTTGGATCAAGTTTGAGTAGTACAAAGGTGTAATATAATGCAGGTTTGTTTAAGTGGATTCAAGCTCTCTAATATATTCATAGAAATTATTTAACCTAAGCAACTTCGACACCTACAAAAACACTTGCAGGTGAGTTCCTTTGTTTTTTACTCTTTTTTTTTAAATATTAGGATTTAGGATAATAAGATTACAAAATGAACTAGTAGATTGACCATAGTTAGATAAGAATTCATTCTTTTGTTTTCCCTTACTTATATTTGTTGGTGAAGTCTAATTGAATTACGTTAATTGATTTACATGCCTAGGTTACATAATCCACTGTAAAATCTTAATTAACATAGTGGCATTCTATAATTCTCTTTTATTTTTTCTTCTCATAAAAGGTTTCTTGGTTTTTTCTTAAAAATTAGTGGCAAATGCACTCTCTCCTTCCTCATGGTAGCATGGCACTTCAATCTAATAGGTACATTACATTTTAGTGATTCCCTTACAGAGTTCCCAATGATCCTTCCCTTTCCATTCACCTCTTAAAGACATTTTAATGGAGGAGTTTATATTTACTTAAATCTTACCCTAAAGGCCTACCTTATCCTTTAATCTCTCTAACATTTTAGGCCTCATTTAGCATGAGTCCAGTATCTCCTCTCCTTTTCACATGTAGGTCCGATTAGGAATTCTTGTTTTAACCGTGTAGGTGTTGATCCTAGGTTTTGTCTCTACAATCCTTACAAAATGGGTTTGAAAATGGGCCCTCCCTTAGCCACATTAATTTTCATCATTTTATTAATTAAAATAAAATTCCCATGAATTTTAAACTCTTGACATCACTCTTCAACCTAAGATTGCGTCTTTTCCTTCCTTAGTTCTCAACCATGATCTTGAATACAACCACCTCCTCCTTAATGACTCTGGATTGATTCCATGATGGTCACCCTATGCATGTTATTGGGAGATATTCTCTTTTACCATTAAGAAGAGTCTTATGCTATTAAGTGAGATCTACACCCATTCTCATTTTCTTGAAAAAATGTCATGGTTAAAAATTTCAACCTCCCATTTGACAATACTTGTGACATTTCCTATGTTTCTACTAATATTGAGTGACATTGGTATGATTTTAGACCTCCTTGAGCCTCTGATATAGGTGGTTATTGGTGGCCACCCGCCTATTCCACTTGGACTCCCACCATTGTTTCTTTCAGTTTTACAGCTTCCTTAATTGTAGCACAATTTACTATTTGTGGCAGTTTTTTGGGTCCTGAACTTCTGGAGCCATTTTGAGGCCCTAAACGACATTTTTTGGGAAAAACGAGACTATCATGGGTGTTTTATTGATGTTTGTCACTCAAAAGTTTTATTCCTCAAATAGATATTTCTAAAGATGTATTTTTCACGTCAAATAGAGATCACAAGCCAAAGTTACGTCCCCAGTAGTTGATGTACCAACTTACCCATATGGGGTCCATAGTTTTGGAAGTTCATCTCCTAGGGTTAGGTTTTTGTATGTTTAGAGTTTTCTCATGTTTTTAAATAATAAAAAGTGCATTGAGCCTCATTGTAACAAAGTTCAGAGGCATGTAGCTACCACATCTCTTCTCAGAGATAAGCTACCATCGCTCGAGCTAATTTATTTCCATTATGTTTGTAAGATTATTTCAGTATATTTGATATTAATGAGATGAAGTATACTTTCTACTACATCTCTATGTTTATGTTTATTTCTGTATTTAATTGCGTTCCTGCATAAATCTGGATCAACCTCCTAACCCAAGTGAGATTATATATATATAATAATAATAAGTGGTTAATGTATAATAAGTGTTAGAGCCATAATATGAAGCATTGTTGTACTCTAAAATGAAAATATTCAAATTGTGAACTATCCTTCCCTCCAATGTAACACTCTCTACCTTCACTTCCTAATCCAAGTTTCATTTTCTTCCAACATCTTCATGTCCCTTATCCTACCTTAAGCCCACTATATGAAATCCTTCCCCATTATGATGTTGATATTTCACAGGCAGTGACTTGTAATTTCTCTTCATCCTTAGAAAAAAACTCTCTACTAGAGCACCCTATGTTCATTATTCCCATATCTCCTATCTAAGGTACCCCTTCCTATCATGTTTCTTGAATCCATCAACCTTCTGCATCATGGATACTCTTATATACGACTCCCTCTCTCACTGGATATCCATCCTTCCTTTCCATACACCACTTAGGGCATTTGCCTTTTCCTCTCCTTTTTCTACTTCAATCCCCTTCCCGTGGGGATTCTCCCCCTTCATCCCTGTACAACAAAATGGTGACTCAGCTGGGGAGCCTATATCCCTTTCAACCCTCCTTTTGCATTTGGTCTTTTTTCTTAGTTTGATTAGCCTTTCAATGATCCTCCATTTTGATTGCTTTTGAATCTGTACCATGAGTAGTCTATGTTTTAGGGTATCAGGTATAGGTTTTTTCTCAAACTTTGCTTTTTTTTCCTAAGCATTTCCTGTTCAATGCATTTTTTTTCTCTAGAAACAGTCGCACTGTCAGCGCTTATTTTTTCCAGAACAGTCATGCTTGAACCCCTGGTTCTAACTGTCTTCCTATGTTGGTCTTTAAATTTGAGATTTTTTAAGGTTTTTACTACAAGGCCTAGTGTGTCCTGATCTTTGAAGTCATCCTCCTACTCTGCTTTCATATAAAATTTTTCATTTGCATCTAGGGTTGTGTGTGAAAATTGGAATTCCCTAGTGTGAGATTGCATATTTCTGCTTTCATATTTTCATTCATATTTTTGCTTTGTTTATGAGTGTTAATCGCCTTTGAGTGACGTCTCTTTCGATTTTTGGAAATTTTACCCAATTTCAGTTTGAGTCCTTTGTACATGAAATTTCATATTACATTTGATTTCATTGGAACCCTCTTGTATTTTATTTGAATAATTCTCTTTCATAGATTATGTTTGCATAGTTAGAATTCTCATTTTCACAACATGAAAGGAAATTGTGCATAGATGAAATTTGCATAGTTTTCCGAGGAATCACGCATAGATTACATTGCATGGTTTGGCATATTTTAATGCTTTGAATTGAATTGGGATAGTGAAAGTAAAAAATCTAGTTAGGATGTTCTTATTTTCTACATCTTTTTTTGATTGCATCAATGTTTGGATTCCTTCCATATACTAGATAATTTTCATCGAAATGAAAAGAGTATTTTTTCTCATATTGGTTGTATCATAGGTGTTCGGGTGAGATCATTTTGAGCCTTGAAACTGAAACATAAATCAACATCAACTTAAAATTTACCTCAATTAACATAAGGAGCATTTGGAACTTAATGCAAAAATTTAGAGGTTTAGGCTAGAGATGTGTTCTAATGTCATTAAACGTAGGAGTTGTCAATTTTTTCTAGCGTTGTATCCCGAGAGTGATATCCTATTCCACATACGGAAGTGTATAGGATAGTTGGGCAATTGATTTTTGGTATATCAGGGGTGCTCCATGCATGGTAAGTATATGGGAATGCTCTCATCAGACGGTTACACATTAGACAACACTACTACAGACTGCACTCCCACGTGCTGTCACATATGTTTTGGGAGTCCCCACTAGTTTTCTATCCTGCCATAGGTAACTGAGTCATCCACCTTGAAATCATAATATACCGAAAAAAATATTCAGGAAGATTAGCTACTATACTTCTTGGTTCTCTAGGAGGTATTCTTTGGTTCATAGTTGCTTGGTAAACACTTTTTCCTAGCTTACCCCTTTTTGATTTATTTTGTTGTTAATTTCTAAAATTTATTACCCATGGGATAACATCTTACCTGTGCATGAATCCTTAGTAGATCTTAGGTTGAGACTAATGGAAACCATTTCTGAGATTACAAATCAAGGATACCCATCAGGTGGGAATCCTAGTCCTTTTCCTTCTTTGGAAATATTAGCGCTCCTTATATGGAAACTTTGTCCCTTCCAGGATTTACCATTGGGTTTCTAGTTTGGTTATTTTCGAGCCCCATTGTTCCAAATATCCAAGCCGCATCTAAACCAAATTTTCCTCCACCTGAACAATGTCAACCTCATGTTGACCCTAAAGCTGACCCCTCACCTTATTCGCCTGTTTCTTCACCCTATTATTCCTCTTAGCCCGGTGAAAGTCTGGATTCTAGTAAACAAGAAGCTAAGAAGAAGAATAATAGGACGACGAAGAAGAAGAAAAATAAGCATGGGAGAAACCAAGAAACCATTGATACTAATGCAATTGATGTTGAAAAATATTTCAATCAGTCCCATAAAGTCAAATTCCCTTGCAAGTTATGCAAGGGTGACCACCTTCTTAGGGATTGTCCTGGCATTCCTAGGGTATTATAAGTGTGGCTAACTGACTTAAAGAAACCTTTTTCATTGGTCTTCGGAGATCATGTTGGTGACTAACCCTTAGCTAGTGATAATAAGGCCCATGGGAAAAAGTGTAAAGTCAAATTTACCTATTGTTTATGTGAAGGGAATCATCCCATTCACCCTTGTCCTTATATGGATGAAGCCACCAAAGTGTTGGAAAACCTTACGGATTTTCAACCTTGTCTTTCAGATAGTTATCAGAAGCTCTCCCTTAATCCTCCACTAGTTGATGAAGTGATTGATCAGAAATCATCTCTAGTTAATCCTACTCTCTCTGAAAGTGAATCCCATGAGTTCATTCCTGACCAACCATTGGTTGAGAAAACGGTTGACCTGATTCCACCTTCAGTTGATCGTACCTTTCCCATAGAGAGTGAACCCCAGACCACTTATGTTTTTTTTTTTTCTTCAGATTCCAATGAATTGTAGGGAAATCCTCCTATTCCCATGGTACATGAGGGAAATCCTCCCATTACCATAGCACAAGGGGGAAATTCTCCTGTTCCCACGACACCCCCTCCAAGTATTATAGTCACTTATTTTGATGGGGATTGACTGGAAGGATATCACCTTCCTTCTTATGTGCCCTTTGAGATCACAATACAGGCCTATAATATGGATGTACCTAGAACCATAATAGATAAAGGTGCATCCGTTATTATTCTTTACTCAACTTCTTGGAAAGATTTAGGATCTCCACAGCTTGTGCCTGCTACCTATAATCTATTAGATTTTAACAAAGGAACTAGTCAACCGTTAGGGATCATTCCTAATTTTCCTATTACTTTGGGAGGAAATATCATCTACATAAATGTGATAGTTTTCCAAGGCCGTTTGGATCTTAATTTAATCCTTGGGTGTGACTATAATTATGTCATGGGAACTCTTCTCTCTTCTCTCTTTCGTGTGACGTGTTTCCCATGTGAAGGAAGAATTGTGACCATTGATCAACCTTCATTCTCCCAATCAAGCATCATACCTAAATGGTCATTACATACAAGTGTTATCTTCCCTACCATAGGTTAATTATGTGGCAACCTGTTCCATGCCGGCGTCTACTAATTATCTAGTTAGTGATATAGTGCATCATGTACTAGGGGAATTGGACTATGATTTCTAGAGTGTCGTTCTCCCATCTGATGAGTACCTCTTGGAAGCCATGGCCTCTTATGGGCCATGAACAAGGTCTCAAAGAAAATTTCAATTTCTTGTGTCATGTTTGTTAAAAAATGAAACAAGGCAGTGGAGAAAAGTTCTTTTTCTTGTGTCAATCTTGTTAAAAAATGAAACAAGGTGTCTAGAGCATAGTTCCTTGTCTTGTGTCAAGCTTGTTAAAACATGAAACAATGTGTCACGAGGATAGTTATTTTACTATGTAAACCTCATTAAATAATGAAACATATTTCTTATGAGGATACTTATTTTACTGTGTCAACCTCGTTATAAATGAAATAGGTTCATATGAGGATAGTTATTTCACTATGTCAACCTAGTTAAAAAATGAAATATGTCCCTATGAGAATAGTTCTTTACTGTGTTAAGCTTAATAAAAAATGAAACCACTTTCAAGCATAGTTTGTCTCCATTTCAATATTTTGTAAAAATGAAACCACATCTCAAGCATAGTTTGTCTCCATTTCAAGCTTGTGTAAAAATGAAACCATTCTCATTCTACCTCCCATGATTGCGATTTTTTATCAGCCTTTAGAGAAGCATTGGTTTCGTCATTCCATCATCACCATTTGTTTGGCCGATCATACTCTTTCACTTGGTTGTTTACCCTTGCCTAAGGAACTGTTGCGATGAGTGGTCTTACTAGCCAACCTCTTAACCTATACATGTTGCGAGTAGTTCCATCATGACAAGAACCAATTGCTACCTTTTTATACCACTTGTTTCTCCAAGTGGAGTCATCTTTTATCTCTTTTATGACTCGCGAAAAATTAAAATATTTACGAGCACTTGTATTTTAGAACTCTTCAAAGTAAATGAAATGATGTCCAATCAATATAAGTTTAACCCTTTTCCGGGCTGAGATAGACTAGTTTATGAAAAATGAATACCTTAGTCAAACATGACTAGGAGGTTCTCTTGAATATTATTTTCTATCTTTTCGGATTCAAGAGACTACCTATGAAAAGGAAAATTTTGAGTTTTCTTTTCTGACTCTTTTTCAAATTCCCTAAACATGAGAAAGACGTCAAGTTACACTTCTGTCGAAATCATAAAACTTAAATGACGCAGGATTTGTCACCATGACAAGACAAAGCTATTCCTTCCCAGGGATCCTTAAACTTACTAGGATGGATTCATTTGAAGGGAGAACTTATACAAAAAGAATATGGTATTATCTTCAAGCTTGTGAACAAAAATAAAGAGGTACTCACTATAAATAGTGGGGAAAAATGGAAGTAAACATGTTTTGTATTTTTTATCACAGGCAACATGTTGCTCTTGAACATGACACTCATCTGCATCTCGTGTCGGGTTTGGGATATCCTCACTTCATCTCTTGCCTTCCCAGGGCTGGGAAATCCATTTGTCTCTCATTCGATCATATCTTATTTTCGCATGACCATTGATCCAATTTTGAGTCAAATGTTTCCAAACTCCATAGTCGTGTCATCGATGTGTTCAAGAGAAGTATCATCTACAAATTCAAACCTCTTGTGCCTCATTTCACCTTCTCTGCCACAATCCTAAATCACTCTCATAAAATTTGCAAAAATACTTTGTTTTGTGTCGATGATATGTGAAAAATTATGACTCTCCTTCGATGAATCACTTCTTGTCGAATCATGCTCATTATCTAGGAAAATGATGTAGAAGCTCACTTTCAGTACCTTGGAGCTTGTTTGCCTCAATGGCAGGTTCTTCTCATTCGATGATAGGCTCACATCATTGGCCTTTGATTTAATGATTCTACGAGTGTTCGAATTCAACTCCTTTGTTCATGCTCATATATTGTGCTGTTGTACCTTGAGAGCCATCGTCATCATTGGTGGTTTCTCTCATGACTGTTAACGGTTTACACGATTGACCAGTAATCAGGTGGTTTCTACCATGTTTGAATTCAATACATTTTTTCACATGGTTAGATACGTACTTTTGATGGGCCAAGATAGAGATGAAAACCCTAGGTTTCATCTGATAAATCGAGGTTGCGTTGAGTTATTTAGTATTCATGATTGTACAGATGATCCATTCTATATGGATGGTTGCATCCATACCATAGATCCATACACATGATCCTTTCTAGTCATATGGATACGTTCATGTTGTGGGTTCATGTATCATTATATGCCTATTCATAGATGTATTATTAGGCATACTTACTTCAGATATGTCATATGGATGTACTATTTTTGAATTTTAGGTTTCCTGACAGTGGTTTCCTATGTCCTTGCATTGACTTGTATATAATTTCAACCATCACTTCCCATTCTGAATTCATAATTTAGGGGGCATATGTTATGCAATATTTTGTATCACTCCTTGTATCATGCTCTGAGCTGTCGAAATTTTCCCTAGATGTCGCAAAGTGAAAAAAGATGTTAATGTGTTCACCATGAAAACATGATCAAAGCATCCCTGCAGAACAAAAGAAGAAATTCCTTGAAGCAATTATGGAAAGGCTTGCAAAAAACCCTATTTGCAGGCCCATCCCAGTCCTCATGACTTATTTTCACCTTCACCATTATATGTGTCTAGCGCTGCCAACATGGGAATTTAAGTGAAAAAGCGCACTGCTCCTCTTCAAGCAGTTTCTCTAAAAATGGATGAGAAGCTTATCTTACTATAAGCCTTGAGAACGTAGAGCTGGTTACAAGTGAATAAGGATTGGGTTGAGATCTCCCATTTCAAGCCTTTGATCCTAATATTATGGATTTTCCCATTAATATGTGGAACTTATTCCCCATTTTGTGGATCCTAATCTCTCTCTCATTCACTATAAATGAATTCCCTACTTTCCTTATGTGGTTGACCAATGTTGGTTTCCATCCTTGTGCTTAGTTGTGCCTAAATGCTTCCATTTTGTGAAGGAGAAAGGAGTGCTTGAAGGTCTTGTCTAGGACTTAGAAACTCATCCAAAGGAGACTTCCAACATCAAATCTTAAGAAGTTATATGCTTCCCTTACTCTCTATTAATAATAAATTATGGGTTTTGCTTCCCATAGACGTGTAAATCATTACTCAATTGATTTGATACTCTCTAATATATCATATAGTTTATGTTAGAATGAATTATACTATGTATGCTTTTGTCATCTATGTTTGATCTTGCTTGCAAGTATTCATCCACAATGACATAAAGAGGATTGGACTTGGAAGCGAGAATATCAGGAAACGACACCAAAGAGTGTTAGAATCAGAGTGAGGTAGGCCATATATCTTACTTTGTAGTTTCTGATATAAGCTAGGAAAGTTTACACATATTTTTCTGGTTTGTATCTAGATCCTTCATTTAGGACTAGAGAGATCACTTTTGTCTGCAGAAGGGATTATCTGTACAACATGCACATATTTTTGTCATTGATGGCAAGTGTCATTGATGTCAAAGGGGATGTTTGAAACAACAAAAATATAGTTCAAGACTCAAGAAGTAGTATGAAAACTAGATATCTTGCATGGCTTCATTAAGTGAAGTCAAAAGAGGTATGAATTTTATTGAGCTTTTAACAAGGTTATGATGTTGTAATGATCCTATAAAAATCATGGTTGTGTAGTCCTCATCAAAAAATTTACAAGTATATCCCACTCTGAAATAATTCTCTAAATGAGAAGCTATTACCATTTGGAAATAAAAATTAGTTGAAGGCCTAAATATATAGGGAAAAAAATCCCAAATATCAATACGTTACGCAGTGCACAAATATTGGGAAGATTAATGGTTAATTAATTAATTCCATAGACTAGACATGCATGAATTCTAACATGATTAATGAGTGCACTCTGTGCTCATATTAGATGGTAGAAATGTTCCAACATGAACACTGATTAACTAGAGCCGTCCCACAATAGTGGCTTGTTCAGGGAGGACACATGGAATTTTTTTTTTGTATGATCAAAATATGACATGGCCCCTTTAGCATGTATGAAATGTGGCAATTTTTGACTAGATGATGTCATCACCTGCATAGTTAGTGAGGATGACACATGGAAATGTTTGGTTAGATGATGTGGCTTCATCATACAATTAATATATGATGTCGTCATAGTGATGTGATGGCACCAAGGACTACCATGTGGTAGGTGGATTTGGTGCTTTTTGATTGGTTTAGAGTTCAAAGATGGGTGACACATGACACCCCTCATGGGTTTCCACGTGGAATGATGACATCATGCTAACATCATCATGTGAATGATCATGGACCCCTAGGTAAGGGTCACATGGAAATATCATATGGGGATGAGCGTGGATTTTAAGCAAGGTAATATTGTCACGATTCCTTTGTCAGAGGGCTAAGCCACGTGATGCATGTATGATGTGTTTTAAACAATGAGTTATATGGTGGTGTGGCTAGTTGCTATTTTGGCCCTCAAATTCTCAAAACCACACCCGAAAAATATATATACCAAGGGCATGACTCCATTTATACATCGAACATTAATTAATCAACCATAAATAAATATATTTGTGGTTTTGTGGCGGGTTTGATGTGGTAGCATGATTGGTGTGTTGTAAATTCAATCCCCCAAGTGATCATTATGTGTGTATATGTGTGGTAAAAGTTGTGAAATGGTAAAATTGTTGCCACACTAATTCACTTCTCCTCTCAATGTGATCTTTGGTCCAAGGAGTGGTATCAGAGCCAAATTTCCTTCAGGAAAATTTAACTACTAAAAGCTTGAGTTCAAGGGAATATGACCAATATTAGAGTAGTAGGAAAGCCCATGTTTTTTTATGGTTCCAACAATTATTCCTGGAAGATAAGGATGGAGACCTAAATAATCGCCTTGGGAGATGATATTTGGGTAACTGTAGAGACAAATTATAAAGTTCCCAATTATATTTTGATAGATGCAGCTAATAAGGTACTCTATACATCCAATTCACAAGCCAAGCATGCTATTATAAGTGCTTTATCAAATTCATAATTTTTTAAAGTGATGAAGTGTAAGTTAGCTCATGAGATATGGAATAAGTTAAATTTTTTTTTTATGAAGGGGATACAAAAGAAAAAAAATCTAGGACATAATCTCTCATGCCCCAATTTAAAAGTTTAAAGATGGAAGAAGATGAGGATACTTCTTCATATATATATATATATTTTTCAAGTAGAAAAGGTTGTCAACTCCATTGCAGGTCTTAATGAAGAAGTCAAATATAGTGATGTTGTTTGTGTTGGCAATATGATGTAATGTGTTGTCCTTGATGGCAATTTACTTGATGATGTTGTCCTTGATGGAAACCTACTTGACAGAGAAAAGAATTCCAGTATATGCCACAGAAACACTATTTTTAATATGTTAGAATGTATACGCGGGTTTGTAAAGGCCGAGTCGCGTATGTACGCGTATAAGTATGTTCCAAGTTGCGTATGCCTATTTGTGCTCCAAATTTATAATACTAGGGGGATTTACCATGGTATTGGCACATAGTATTGAGCGATGCATTGTCTATTTTGATTCCGTCTAAGAATACCATCGAAAGGTGAGTGGTTTTGATTCATGGTATTGGTAAAAGCTAAATATACTTAAGGAGAAGAAGATCATAGTGCAAAGTGTGCATGAGTAAGGGTTGTTATGAATAAATTTCTCTAAAGAATATCTACTAGGATGAACTATGTTCTTAATTGATAGATCTGAATCTATGATGCACCCATGGATATAATGATGGTTCAAGATCTCAAGATCTGACGATGATGAATCTATAGAATGACCTAATGAAGGAATGATGAAGAACTAGCGCAAGTCTGCTGAAGAAAATGAATAAATCTGGGCAAGTTTCATAGATCTAGTCTGTTCTGCAAAATTTATTTTTACAGATATATACGCTAGTTGGTTTCAACAAAAGCACGTATATATGCAGGTTTGCTTCATGAAAAACACGTATGGTTGTTAGGGTTTTCTGAAGAATAAAATACACATAAGTATACGTGGGTTGATGTGCAGGAAAGCGCATATGTACGTAGCTTCAGTGAAGCAAAGTAGCATATTCTATTTGAATCAATGACTGTTCAGGGTTGAGTTTGTATCTACATATCTGTTCTGAAGTTTGGGTTATTTCTGAAGTTCTAGTCACAATGTTTTCACTGTTCTAATTGAAGTGTTGGGAAAAGTTTATGATTGTTGATAAAGGGTTGTGTTGAAGCTGTTTGATCCAGTATGAAAATTGATGAAACATGGTCTGTAGTGGGTCTGAGGGTTGAAGCATTCAGTATGGAAGTAGAAGCTTCCTGCTAGTAGAAGCTTATGTTATGTTCAGGGGGTTGAAGCTCCCTTCTAGGAGTGGCTGGTAAATGAGATCAGGGGGTTGGAGCTCCCTTCCACGAGTAGCTGGTAAATGAGTGAAGGTTGTAGCCTTCTGCAGGTAGAAGCCTGCGTATTGATATGAGTCTACATCAGTACAATGTTGTAAACAATTTTCCATATAATAAATATTGAAGACAATGATGACAACAACGGTGGTTTTCTCCCAAATTGGGTTTCCACCTTAAATACTGGTGTTCATGTGTGTTCCACTTGTGTGATGTTTTATACTACTATTACTGCACATATTTCTTGTTTATCTAACCTGATGCATAACTGGTAAATCTGTTTTAAAGTCTCTTTCTGAGATACTTTATAAACTAGAAATTTATATTAGTATACGTGAGTTTAATTTAGCATATCCATGTGTATACGCGATTTCAGTTCATAAAAGATGTGTATGAAATTATGCAAAAGAAAAAGATAAAGTAAAGATATAAGCTCTAAATACTGATTCACCACCCCTCTCAGTATTTTTCCCAACAATTGGTATCAGAACGGGTCCTTCTGAGGAAGCTTAACCACTAGAAGGAATATCAGCCAAGATGAGCAATCAAGATGGGACAACATATATCAGGCCTCCAGTTTTCAACGAAAACAATTTAATATTCTGGAAAACACGGACAAGATCCTATCTTCAGTATCTTGGAGCATATGTATGGGTTATTGTTGAAGGAGGTTATCAATATCCAGCCTCAGTTCCAATAGATGCAACGACAAGAAATAACTATGAAACAAATGAAAAGGCGGTCAATGCACTATTGGGGAGTTTGACTGAATCAGAATTTGTCAAGGTCATGCAGTTGAATACAACAAAGGAAATATGGGACAAAATCATTCTAAGCTATGAAGGTGATACAAAGGTAAAAAGTGCTAAACTCCAAACTCTCATAATTCAATATGAAAATCTAAGGATGCATAATGAGGAGAGCATTGCTAGTTTCTTTTTACATCTAGATGATATTGTAAATCATATGAGAAACTTGGGTGAAACCATAACTGACACTACTCTGGTTGGAAAAGTTTTAAGATCTCTAACTTCAAAATTTGAGTCAAAAGTGTCTACTATTGAAGAGAAACAGGATCTTCAAAGTCTTACTATTTTCCAACTTCATGGGATTCTAACTGCATGTGAAATGAGAAAAGGAGGATCTTCTGAAGTCATAGAAGCCATATTTAGAGCCTCTACAAAATGAAAAGAAGTACAAGAAACAGAAGGATCAGGGTATATTTCAGAAGAAGATGAGGTACATTTTGTAAAGAAGCTCCAACTTGGCACTGGAAGGTTCAAAGGTAAGCTTCCTTTCAAATGTTTTTCTTGTGGAAGAGTTGGTCATTATGATGCTAAGTGTCCTCATAAAGAAACACATGAAAAAGGAAAAGAAGTAGCAAGAAGAAATAAGAATCGATTTAGCACTAGAAAAAGTTATTATACTCATGAAGATAGTGATGGGTTATCAGATAGTGAGGAAGAATCTGATCAAGATCTTAGACTTCTCATGGCATTTGAAAAAGAGTCAAGAGAAGAAAATGATACTTTTATGGATGCTCTAGAAGACAAGGATTTTCTTGAAGAAATAAATTAGCTCAAAATATGTTTGGAAGAAAACAAAATATCCGTAGAAACTCTAAAAAATCAGCTTGAATAAAAGGAGAAACACAATGAGAAATTAGAATGTGAAGTAGTAAGTCTAAGAAAAGAAATTGAGAAAGTAAAGACTTTGAATCTTAAATTTGCTAAAGGATTTGAAACCTTAGATGAAATTATCAAGGTACAACGTTCTCCTCTTATAAAGACAGGTCTTGGACATGTCGGAGAATATTCTCAGTCTTTAGCACCAAACTATCTAAAAGCAGCTACAGCCAGCCTACATCATTCTGCCACTCAGCAAGGAAAAAAAGAGACTTTACAGGTAAAGCATGACCACCTCAATACAAAGAACACTAACAGGAATACCTTTCAGAGAAATACCAACCAACAGGTAAACACAAATAGAAGGTTCAATGATTGCAGAAATTTCTTCTTCAATGGAAAATGTTTCTCATGTCATAATTTTGGTCATAAAGCTGTTCAATGTGTTGCATACAAAACCATCATGACTAGAGAAGAAAGAAATAAAAGAATTGATACTGTAATAAATAAGAATACATATAACAAATTTTCTCCTCTTCAAACTGAAATTGAATGTGCTTATTGCAATAACTTTGGGCATGAAGAATCTAAATGCAGGAGAAAAATTCAGCCAAAAGAGCATATACCATCAACTTCCAAAATATGGAGAAAGAAGGAATTACAGGTTGAGAACTGTGGCATAGATTTATTTTCAGAAGGAGAAGAAAATAAATGGTATATTGATAGTGGATGCTCAAAACACATGACAGGTGACAGAAATAAACTTCTTGCATACAATGCTCTAAAAAGAGAAAAGAATGTTACTTTTGGAAATGATACTCCTGCTGTCATTAAGGGAAAAGGTTCTGTTAAAGAAAAGTTGAAATCTAACAATGTTATGTATGTCAATGGATTAAAGCATAGCCTGTTAAGTGTAAGTCAAATGTGCGATCAAAGAACTGAAGTTGTCTTTAGCTTAAAAGAATGTGTGGTACGTGATCTGGATACAAGAAAAACAATCATAAAAGGAAATAGAACACCAAGAAATTTGTTTTGAAAAGATGAAAAGAAAAATGCTACTTGGGTAAATCTTCAGAAAATTGGTTATGGCATAGAAGATTGGGGAATTTGAGCTTCTCTCAAATCAACAAATGTAGCAGACTCAAAGCTGTTCGTGATCTTCCAAATATTACTCTTCCTGAAAGTACCATATGCAAATCTTGCCAATTCAGTAAGCAAACCAGAGTGCAATTTAATTCCAAGGAAGGATAAGCAAGTAAGCCTCTTGAACTCATTCATACTGATATATCTAGACCCATGAGAAAAATTTCACCCCGTTGTTTCGGGGAATTAACACCCTAGAGGTTGGTTGGGATACAACCTCCACAGAGCAGGGGCGTACTACTTAACAGAGACTCACACAACCATGCACGTTCAGAAAAACTAAATAGAGCAGAATGAGAGATTTACCCGTTGGTCCTACGTTTGAAGTAGATCCACGTGGAGTCCAAACTCCCTGCAACCGTCCTTCCTCCTTAACCTGAAATGCAAGAAGAAACCAGCACAAAGGACAAGTTGTACAGCATATATCTACTCTAAATGTCAGTGAGATTCATATAAAACATTAAATAAATCATAATGAATGCTTGTACGCATTCAAGAAGGATGGGAGAAATGTAAGGATGAATTAATTGTCATGGGCCGCAGCCACAAATTGCAGAGGAGAGTTGATTATGGTGTTGAGCAGAGTCGTCTTTATAGTGGAACAAAGTTATTCCCGTAAATCTAATTTACGGAGGAGCATAGTTATTCGAGACAGTCAATTCGGGAATTTAAGCCTTCAACAACCAAGTATGAAGAAAATTTATGAAAGTATGATTAAACAGCGGAAAGACTTTAAATCTTTGAATGTGGCAGGACAAGTGGTCCCTACCACTTGAGCTCAAATTGCAAAGCGCAGTTTTGAAGTTTCAAGTGTCTTGTTGATATGGATTATTTGCAATGTGTGATCAGCGCAAAATCGCAAGAGCACAAGTTTACAGATTCAGAAATTTCCCATCGCAAAATTCCCATTTGCGATGTGCGATCAGCGCAAAATCGCAAAATCGCAAAAGTGCATATTATAATCATCGCCCTCCGCCATCGCAAGTTCCGTTGTTTGCGATATGCGATCATCGCGCCATCGCACGATCGCAACATCACACGACCGCAATATCGCATTTCCGCCATATGTTATTTCCGCCGGTTGTAAGTTGCAATGTGGGCCCGGAATCGAAGATTGAATATTATTTGAAGAACCCAAAAAGTTATATGGATATATATATTACTGATGAGTCAGTGGCTCGTTAATGTTTATAATATTATATGGCGGAGACAAAGATTGGGGTTTCAAATTGGATTGGCACAATTATTAATACAAAGCGATTGAGATGTATGGCTGTTCCGCTTGCGGAACTCACCACATCAACAAGACACTTGCATATAGAAATGCATTGGATATTGTTTATAAAATCTGAAGGGTTAAACTTTGGGTTAAAGGCTTGGCGCACATAGATAATTTGAATTTCCTCGTTTGAATGAAATAAATTAAAAAGAATTTGAAGAGCCCCGGGGATAAACTAAAGGGAATATTGAAAAAGGAATACCATTAGTGGTTGAGTGGTCTTAGACTCATGGTATTGAGAAAGGCGAGAACTATATAAAGGGCAAAGATCATTATTCGAAACCAACAGACGTGAGAGAGCCTAGCGTGGAAGAAGAGCGAATTATTCTAAGGAATATCTGTATGGACAGACGACGTGCTTAACTGATAATTCTGAGTCCATGTAGCACCCATCGAAAGAATGAATCTGGGATTCATTAAATAGAAGAATCAATGAAGAGATAACGCATGTTTGTTGAAGAATTTTTATCCAGAAAGTCAAACGGGATGTCGAATGCATACATTTTCTAAAGTCTGGGGTTGCGGCTGTGTGATCCAGTCTTAAAATTGATGAAATGAGGTCCACAGTGGTGCTGAAGGTCGAAGCTTTCAGTCAGGGGGTTGTAGCTCCCTTCCAGGAGAGGCTGGTAAACGAGAGAAGGTTGTAGCCTTCTGCAGGTGGGTGCCTGCGTGCTGGTATGAGTCTGCACCAGCATAAATTGTAAAAGGTTTTCTCTATAATAAAATATTGAAGACTAAGATTACGCAGCGGTGGTTTTCTCCCGAATTGGGTTTCCACCTTAAATCCTGGTGTCCATATGTGTTGTTCATGGTTAATGGTTTGTTCTATTGTTTCTGTTCATGCTTAATGCTTATCTGATGCATTTCTCTAAGTAAAAGCATAATAAGATATCTGGACATACATGTTGAATGCAGTACTGTAACATATGGTTGTTTTGAAAGAAAAGGAAAGAAAAATTGTTCAGCCTAAAATACTAATTCACCCCCCCCTCTCAGTATTTTTCCCAACAATTGGTATCAGAGCAAAGTTCTTCTGAAAAAGCTTAGCCGCTAGAAGGAAGATCAAGCAAGATGAGCAATCAAGATGGAATAGCATCTATCAGGCCTCCACTATTTAATGGAAACAATTTAATTTTCTGGAAAACAAGGATGAGATCCTATCTTCAGTCTCTGGGAGCAGAGGTATGGGCGGTTGTTGGACAAGGATATCAATATCCAGCTGCAGTACCAACGGATCCAACGGAAAGAAAGAATTATGAAACAAATGCAAAGGCGGTCAATGCTTTATTAGGAAGTCTAACTGAATCAGAATTTGTCAAAGTCATGCAGCTGAATATAGCAAAGGCAATATGGGACAAAATCATTCTGAGCTATGAAGGTGATGCAAAGGTAAAAAGTGCTAAACTTCAAACTCTCAGAATCCAATATGAGAATCTTAAAATGCTTAATGAAGAAAGCATTGAAAATTTCTTTCTACGTCTGGATGATATTGTAAATCGCATGAGAAATCTGGGAGAAACAATTACTGAGTCCACTTTGGTTGAGAAAATTTTAAGATCTCTAACAACGAAATTTGAGTCAAAAGTTTCAGCTCTTGAAGAAAATCAGGATCTTCAAAATCTTACTGTGGTACAACTTCATGGCATACTAATTGCATATGAAATGAGAAGAGGAGGACCATCTGAAGTCAAAGAAGCAGTCTTTAGAACTTCTACAAAAGGAAATGAAGTACAAATAACAGAAGGATCAGGATATATCTCAGAAGAAGATGAGATAAACTTCGTAAAGAAACTTCAACTTGGCATGGGACGATTCAGAGGTAAGCTTCCTTTCAAATGTTTTGATTGTGGAAGAGTTGGTCATTATGCTGCTAAGTGTCCTTATAAAGAAACACATAAAAAGGGGAAGGAAGTAGCAAGAAGGATTAAGAATCATTTTAGCTCTAAAATAAGTTACTATACTCATGAAGATAGTGATGGGTTATCTGATAGTGAGGAAGAAGGTGAACAAGATCTGAGACTTCTCATGGCATTTGAAAATGAATCTCGAGAAGGAGAGGATACTTTTGTGGATGCTCTAGAAGACAGTGATTTTCTTAATGAAAACAATAAACTCAAAATTTTCTTAGAAGAGAGCAAAATAATCATAGAAACTCTGAAAAATCAGCTTGAAGATAAAGAGAAACACAATGAGAAATTAGAATGTGAAGTAGTAGATCTAAGAAAATAACTTGGGAAAGTAAAGACTCTGAATCTTAGATTTGCTAAAGGGTCTGAAACCTTAGATGAGATTATCAAGGTACAACGTTCTCCTCTTATAAAGACAGGTCTTGGATATATTGGAGAGTCTTCTTAGGCATCAGCACCAAATTATCTAAAAGCAGTTACAGCTGGTTTACAACATGTTGCCACTCAGCAAGGGAATAAAGAATATTTACAGGTAAAGAATGATCATTTCAATTCAAGAAACACTAACAGAAATGTCTTTCAAAGAAACACTAATCAATAGATGAATTCATTTAGAAGATCTTATGATCGCAGAAATTTCTTCTTCAATGGACAATGTTTCTCATGTCACAATTTTGGTCATAAAGCTAGTCAATGTGTAGCATATAAAACTATTATGACAAGAGAAGCAAGAAAGAAAAGGACTGATATTGAAGAAAAGAAGAATACTTATAACAACTTTTCTCCTCTTGAAAATGAAGTTGAATGCACTTATTGCAATAACTTTTGCCATGAAGAATCTGAATGCAGGAGCAAAGTTCAGCCAAAAGAACATGTTTCTTCAAGATCCAAAGTATGGAAAAAGAAGGAATTACAGGTTGAAAATTGTGGCATAGCGTTATTTGCAAAAGATGAAGAGAACCAATGGTACATTGATAGTGGATGCTCAAGACACATGACAGGTGATAAAGACAAACTTCTTGCATATAGTGCTCTAGAAAAGGAGAAGAATGTTACATTTGGAAATGATACTCCTGCGGTAATTAAAGGTAAAGGGTCTGTCTTCCTAAAAGATAAGGTGAAAGCTAATGAAGTCATGTATGTGGATGGATTAAATCATAACTTGTTAAGTGTAAGTCAAATGTGTGATCAAGGAACTGAAGTTGTCTTTAGTTCAAAAGAATGTGTGGTACGTGATCTTGATACAGGTAAAGCAATTATAAAAGGAAAAAGAACTCCAAACAACTTGTATATATTGAAGAACCCCAAAGAACAATGTTATTTGAGTAAATCTTCAGAAAATTGGCTATGGCATAGAAGGTTGGGGCATCTGAGCTTCTCTCAAATCAACAAATCAAGTAGACTTAAAGCTGTTCATGATCTTCCCAATATTACTCTACCTGAAAATATCATATGCAAATCTTGCCAATTCGGTAAGCAAACCAAGGTACAATTTAATGCCAAGGAAGGATCATCAAGTAAGCCTCTTGAACTTATTCATACTGATATATGTGGACCTATGAGGAAAAATTCACCCCGTGGTGAAGAATACTATATCTTATTCATTAATGATTTCTATAGAATGTGTTGGATTGGGCTGCTTAAACACAAAGATGAAGCATTTGAGAAATTTCAGATTTTCAAAGCACTAGTGGAGAATGAATTAGAATTAAAAATCAAGTGTCTTAGATCTTATCGAGGAGGAGAATATACATCCAAAGAATTTCTTGAATTCTGTGAACAACACGGCATAAAAAGATAGTTCTCTATAGTCGGCACTCCACAACAGAATGGTGTTGCAGAGAGAATGAACAGAACAATTCAAAAAATGGCTAGAGCTATGCTTTATGATTTTGGAACACCTGACACATTTTGTTGAGAAGCAGTACATACCGCAGCAAACATTCTCACAAAGCACATGTTCGTATAAATAGTGATAAAACTCCATATGAACTCTGGTATGGTAATACTCCCACTATAAAGCATTTTAGAATTTTTGGGAGCAAATGCTTTATCAAAAATAATGATGAAAAACTTGGAAAGTTTGAACCCAGAGCTGATGAGGGAATATTTCTTGGTTACTCCTCTAGGAGTAAGGCGTATAAATGTTACAATAAAAGACTTCGAAATATTGTTGAATGTATTGATGTTGTTGTTGATGAGTCTACTACAGCCCCAAAAGAAGAAAAGCAAACAACAGATGAAGATGATGAAGACACATATCCTCCTACATCTAACAGTAATGATACAAATAGTACACCCAGTGAAGAACCTAAAGAAGAGCTGTATGAAAAGGCTCCATCTAGATATGTTCAAAAGAATCATCCAAAATATCAAATTTTGGGAGAAAAGGAATCAGGAGTACAAACAATAAGGACTCTTGTGGAATCTTCTAGCAATCTAGCATTTCTGTCCATGGTTGAACCTCACAATGTCAGTCAAGCAAGCAAAGATGAATGTTGGATTCAAGCCATGAATGAAGAGCTTGACCAAATTGAAAAGAATCACACTTGGGAGTTAGTACCAAGGCCTCATGACAAAAATGTCATTGGAACTAAATGGATATTCAAAAACAAGTTAAATGAGAATGGGGATATTATAAGAAATAAAGCTAGACTTGTGTACAAAGGGTATGCTCAACAAGAAGGTATAGACTTTGAAGAAAACTTTGCTCCTGTAGCCAGACTTGAAGCCATAAGAATGTTTCTTGCGTTTTCAAGCTTCCAACAAATCAAAGTTTATCAAATGGATGTTAAATCTGTTTTTCTCAATGGTGATTTAGAAGAAGAAGTTTATATAGAACAACCAGAAGGATTCATTTTGGGAAATGATGAAAAACTTGTGTGTAAACTTAAAAAGGCT
>CM076578.1:939402557-939602025 GCA_034641835.2 Pinus albicaulis
CTTAACCTGAAATGCAAGAAGAAACCAGCACAAAGGACAAGTTGTACAGCATATTTCTACTCTATATGTTAGTGAGATTCATATAAAACATTAAATAAATCATAATGAATGCTTGTATAACAAATATTCTTCATACATCAAAGCATACACTAACACGTTTATTTCGGGAACAGCATGATACTTCTGTATTATAAATAGTACGTACAAAAGTAATCAAGAGGAGAGATCACCTGATCCTTCCAAGGCCTTCGCAGACCGTCGTCCGGATCCGTCCAGCCCTTGCCTCGCCAAGACTCCTTCCAAACTGGTGCATACGAGATAACATATAAAGGGATGTGTATCTCAAGGAAACAAGGGTTTCCTACAATGAACTGGGAAAGTGCAGGAGGCACGGGGAATCGGACTTGGATAGGGAATACCAACAGAGTATAATATCAATAATTCTCTCTCTCTCCCTTAGGCCATACACATGAGGGATTTTTATAGTCCCTCCAAGTAGTTTCAGCAGTTGGAAACAGTTGGCCACGGGCTGGGGTGGTTGAACTACCTGAGTAACCATCAACCCAGCGCGAAATTAGGGATTTTTTATATATTTTTTAATCATTTTAATGGCATACGCAGAAAAGTCTAGCTGTACTCGCGTATACACGCGGAAAAGTATGGGCATAGTCGCGTATGAGGGATTTTACACTGTTTTTAAGTGAATTTGTCCAAGTCTGTAGGAATGGGTACCCAAAAGCCATAAAGCAATCATGAATCATGTCAAGGTGAGAAATGATGCTATAACAGATGCCCCATAATATATGAGGTCAGAAAGGGTACATGATGGCCGAAATGTATTATGCACATAGAAAGAACTTCGCAAGGACAAGAGAGGACTTCACCAGATTTCAGCCTGCCAAAAACCAATGAAAGAAACCAGAGAGTCAACTCATGCTGAGGCGGGCATACCCATGCTTAGTCAAAAATACATCATATGGAAAGTACTGAAATAGATCCAACATGTATACAAGTATAGCTGAACTGTAAGTACACAATGAATCATCTGAGCATGGCCCGAAAATACAAGTCTGAATCAATGTCCAAGTATCACATATAGAAAGCTGATCAAAGATGGTGCAACTGGATGTCTGATCAAATAAGTAACTGAATCTCCAAGTATCGGATCATAAGTGGTGGATCAAACGGTACAATCACGCAACTCGGGGACCAACATATAAGATGCTGCTGTGCTGAACTGCAACATATAAGGGTGGACGGCAACACTGGCAGAAACTGAAAGGACTGTCAACAGTGAACCGAGAAATGATGATGCAACCCGAGGTCTTCACCGATCACAACGGCACAATTCTACACACTGGGAATAAATGAGCTGAAGACGACCATGTGAGAAATCGTTGGATTACCGGGCAATGGTGTTTCCCGTTAACCAACGCGAGACAACCCACCGATAATGATAATGAGTGTCAAGGTGCCCAGTACAATCTGACAAGTGTGAATGAATGAGTTGAAGTCGAACACTTGAAAGAATCTACCAATCAGGAGGCAATGATGAATCCCCACTGTCGATAGCGAAGAGTCTGCCACTGATGACTGCAAACCCTAAGGTACTGAAAAAAAGACTCTAGACCTTATTCCCAGAGAAATGAGTCGGAGTCGATGGGAAAATATCTGCTGGAAGGAAGGCATTAAGGCATCCCACATCAGTCCAGCGCGAGTGTAACCCGCAGGCCAAGATTTGGAAAGAATCGGACGAAGTAGAGTGATGGAACCAAAACCGAAGTACGTTTCCGACGTGCACAAGATGAAGCTAGCGCACGGAAGAAACCCTCTGAACCAACCAATAATGAAAGCTGACACAGAGGCGAGAAATCCACCGATAGGGTCAAATGGAAATCTAGGTACTGCACGAATCCCAAGTGTGATAATGTGTGCTGACGTCGAACACAGGGGAAACCACTCAGTCAAAGACCCATGATGATGATCAAATGCTGAGCACGAGGTCAGCTATCAATGATGGAAATAGGCCCAAGGTGCGGCTCTAGGTTTGCTCTCAGAGCAATGTGTCGTAGTCGATAAGAGACAAACCCGCCGGCAAGAAGTCAATGAGGACCTTCTCAAACCAGCACGAGCAGAAGACCAAAACATCTGATGTGATAGAACATGATACTAACAAGACCGGGAAGGCCGACTGAATAATGAGTCAAGAGACACCGCAGAATGGCCGACTCAGGCTAGACTTCCCTTGAACAAAAACACGACTCTGTGATGACCATGGCAGTAAAAGTGACACTGTATAAGTCTGTTATGCAGGAGGCATAACAAACTCTCCATATGATTGGAAGAGATAACCAACCGGGGGAGAACTGACAAGTGAAACATGGTAAAGGCTGAACCTAGGTCAAACTAGAACCATCCCAAATGAAGGAAATATATATAAGTATATGTGCTTTGTTCAAGAGCGACAAACTGACTCTGTACTGCCATCAAAATAACGAAGATACATCCCGTTCCCGCTCTTTTTGTTATATTTAATTTTTTTGTCTTTTTCATAATAAGCCTGAAAAAGAATAAAAGAATGCTATGGTACAATGGATAGAACGAGTATCAAGAAAGCGGATGCACTAGTTCCGGGGTTTGGAACAATCCTATGCTCAATGCAAGGTGGCGAAAACTGGTCAGTGATACTCAGAGGAACGTTCCATCCATGGGTACAAAGGTGTCAAGTCGTGATAGCTAAGTGCATGCAATGGTTAACTTGTACGGAAAGTCAAGGTCAAAAGTTGGCTTAAACATCGAGTCCAAATGAAGCCGGCTAAAGGCCAGGATAAACAAGTAGCCAATATGCAATGCAGTAATACAACTTAACGACACCGGGGAGCCTCTAGGGTAAAAGCCAGAAAAAATGATAAGTGATGAAGAAGAAGAATGAAGCTTCAGCACAGAAGACATGGCGGGACTAAAGAGGACTCCCGAGCCTACATAAAAAGCAGCATGGGCAACAAGTGATAGCGAGGAACTAACTAGGAAGCCCATGTAAAGGAAGGCTCTACCATCAAGTCATGATTAAAAATCGGCGAGTGAAATGGGTGTAATGCTCATGACCTGATGGGATCGACCCTAAGGCAAGTGATCTGTATGGAGGCTAGTATGCAAGATGCAACGGAAAGTGATTCCCTAACCTATATGCCAGTGAAGATCATATACCTGCCGTGAAGAGTCGAAAATCATGGATCAAAAACCCGAAAAAATCCCAAAATCGTCAAAATGTACCTGAAAATATACCAAACTGGGCACTTCCAAACAATCGAGTTATACAGCATAGGATAGATCGAAAAAATAAACATAAGGAAATTTTTCCAAAAATTTTCAATTTTTAGCCATAAATACACAAATTACCTCTCATTTGGTTCATTATTGCATAGCTGATTTGGAAAAAGAGCTCTGGAGCTAAAAACTTGTTTCGTCAAATCAGGAACAACCGACCGTCGGAATTCAGCGAAACTTTAGGTAGGCTCCTTAATCATCCTATTTATTCATTTTGTCCATTTAAAAATTAAAATTAAGTGATTTTTTGCCTTGAAACCCTTATTAAAAAATGCGTATCTGCGCATACGCGGGTTCAATGAAGGCAAGTCGCGTATACACGCGACTGTGCACAGGGAAAGTAGCGTATGCGCAGGTCCGATTTCAAAAAAGTGTTTCTAATGCAAATTTTGATGAAATTTCTCAGGATGACCATCTCTTGGAGGGAACGTGAGCATAGTGCAGTAGACCAAGAGGTCATGCAGGACCGCGCGGCTCAAAACATCCTCCGAAATTGCGGATTGTTAAAATTCTTCAAAATGCCCAATATGAAAAGTAATGTGCGATTGCTTGAAATGCTCGTAAATTACTGGGAACCAGATCAGGATTGCTTCATCATTGATCAGATGCCACTACGCATAGAAGTGGAGGATATATATTTCATCACTGGACTCTCCAGGAGGGGAGATCCAGTAGACCTTCACGGAAAACCCCTGGGAGGGTTAACTGTGGAAGATTATGTCCAGTTATATTGCGTAGATAATTCCAAGAAAGTTGGAACGCAGATTGCTATTAGAGATATCAGGGATTTGCACATGAAGATCCTCCTGTTCACCATCGGCAGAGTGGCAGGATCTGCCTCACTACATCAGGCGTCCAGGACGCAAATGAGTATAGTTGTAGAGTGTTTGATTCACGTCTACGATTGGTGCACAGCCCTGCTACAGAACATGAAACAACAGCTGACTTCTATTCGCCAGACAAAAACTAAACACTTTGGCTATGGTACCATTTTGACAACATTCTTCTTTGAGAGAGTTCAAGCTTTGAGACCCAGAGTCATCTCGACTATCAGCAGCCCGCGGGACCCAAGAATTGCCCGTTGGGCAGACATGATGAAGAGACTGGGGGGCAGTGAGGTACCCCGAACCACGTGGGACGATGAGTTCTTCCTGTGGTGGGGAGAACAGATCATCGCAGTGGACGACTACCCCTATGCTGGGATGGACTTCCGAGGAGATCCGGATCTAGTACTTCCACCCGGCGCAGCATGGGGAGTAGTAGGTAAGTTTTTTGCAAAAAATTTTGACTTATATGATTTTTTGGATTTTTTCAATTATGTATGAAAAATGAAAAACAAACATGTTTTTTGATTGGATTCATAATGACTGACAATTAAAAATGATCATGTTTCAGATGTTGGACCAGTTCGTCCTGAGGGCCTACCGCGCCACAAGCGCCGCAGAGGTGAGGCGGAGGCAGTGGATTCCGACAGGACACTCCAGGCCGTTCAGAGAAACTTGGAGGGATTGACCCGCCAAATCCCTATGGCTGCCGTGGAGGACTTGCCGGAAGCCGTCCAGAGACGGGTTGTAGGAGTACCCCGTGACTGGGTTAGATTATTCCGCCGTGTGGCCACTGCAGTTATGTTCTATAGGAACACGACTTCTGGGCAGGGTCCTCAGGAGTAGACAGATTTTATATGTTAGATGACTGTATATTCTTTTTTTGAGACTGAACATGATGGGGCATAAGCCCAAGTTTTGTACGAGATTATGGATCCAAATTTTGTAAAGTTTTTTGACACTCCGATGATATATACAGCGATATTTGATGTGATGTGATAAATGTATCAAATGTATGATGTTTTTTGATGATTAGAATTTATTGTATTGAATGATTAATATGCCAATCTAAAGCTTGATTAGCCAATGAGTCAGCAAACCAATTGTCAGCTCGAGGAATATGAATGAATGTTAAAAATTGAAATGACCTCTGTAACAAACGTACCCTCAAGAATAATCGTAATAAAATTGGATCTCGTACCCGATAAGTGTTGTTCAACTGTGACACCACCAGCTGGGAGTCCAAGAAAACTACCAACGAATCAACACCCAAGGATATTGCCTCCGAGAGTAGATGAATGACTGCAGTGTATTCTACTACGTTATTGGAAGCAGGACCAATGCAGACCCCTCTTGATACCAACAGCTGACCGGAAGGATAATGAAGCACCCAAGCCGCGGAAGCTAAGTTCCGGGTGTGTCTACTAACACCATCGGCGAAACCAAAATGACTCATGACATCAACACAACCTGCCAAAGCAGATCAAAAAACATCACCACCTCATCAAAAATCGAAAATCAAACAGATATGTACAAGACAAAAACTACTATATACAAAGCAAAATGCCAGGCCAAAGCCTAGGCATAATACTTCTTCAAATAGAGCCCATTTCGGGGCTCCGGCAACTCGTTCCCTTCAAAGTCAACCAAGGTATACGCTCCTTTCTTAAGGACTTTCTTAACGATATAGGGGCCATACCACATCGACTTAAACTTTCCTGCCCCCAACGCATCTTTTTCTTGGGCATAGAACAAAACAAGGTCACCTTCGGAAAAGACCCTAGGCTTAACCGCCTTATCGTACTGAACTTTGACTCTGTTTTTATGCGCTTCATTCAATGTGGCGGCATCTCGACGCTGCTCATCAAGATGTTCCAGATGAAGAAGTCACTCTGCCAGACTAGAAGTGTCAGGAAGAAGCTCAACAGCTAATTTAAGGGAAGGAATCTCGCATTCAATGGGAAATACGGATTCCACCCCGTGGACTAACTGAAACGGAGTAAAGCCAGTTGCAGTTTTAACTGACGTCCTGTATGCCCAGAGTGCGGGATATAGCATAATGTGCCAGTTGGATCTATGTTTATCAATCGTCCGTTGAAGAATTGTCTTCAAGGACTTATTCACGGCTTCCACCTGGCCATTGGCCTGAGGATAATATGGAGATGAATGCTCCTGCCGGAAACCCAATTTAAGAGCCAACTCGGCCATCATACTGTTCTGAAAGTGACTGCCATGGTCAGTGACAATCTCTCTAGGTATACCGAAACGAGCAATGACTTGGTTGAAGAAGAAAAGAGCTGCAGTCTCACCATCGTACCCAAAAGTAGGCATAGCTTCGACCCACTTCGTAAAGTAGTCTACTGCTACGATAATGTACTTGTGACCTTTTGCCGAAGGCGGGTTACAAGTAGTATAATCCATACCCCACTTTGTGAAGGGTCCGACAGTAACGACTGGAAAAAGCGGAGCTGGATGAGCACGCATTTTTCGAGTATACACCTGACAAGGATGACACTTCTTGACCGATTCAATACAATCTTTGAAAATTGAGGGCCAGAAGTAGCCAGCACGCAAAATCTTTTGGGCTGTAGCAAGCCCTGATAAATGACCCCCACAAGCTCCACCGTGAGAATCATTGAGCACAGCCTCAGCTTCTTCGAAAGTTAAGCAGCGTCTTAGGATTGAATCGACCCCTCGACGGTACAAAGCATCACCAATAATCAGATAACTTTTAGCTAAGTGACGCAGCTTACGACGCTCATCTTTCGAAAAAGAAGAGGGAAACTTCGCAGTCTGGAGATACACAATGATATCCCCATACCAAGGATCTTGTGGAGAGATAAGAAACAAGTGTTCGTCCGGAAAGGACTCATCATAGATCATCTCCTCACCACAAGGCAACTCGAAAATCAATTCCGCAAAGACTAATGACTTCTTGGATTTGGCAGACATGAAATCTAGATCAAATTCCTGTAATATCACAATCCATCTATTATATTTGCCCCCAATCACTCGCATGCTGAGGACAAACTGAAATGGATTGGCAGCTGCCAAGACATAAGTTTTGCGAAGAATAATGTAATGCCGGAGTCGCTGCACAGCATGCACTGCTGCTAAGGCTAATTTTTCTATCGGGGTGTATCGAAGTTCAGGTCCTACCAGTCCTCGACTAAGGTAGTAAATAACATGCTCAACAAGAGCATCATCCTCCTGAACCAGAACCATACCAATGGTAGATTCTGTTGTAGCCAGATACAAAAGAAAATCTCTGCTATAATCGGGTGGACTCAGCAAAGGAGCAGAGGTCAATGCCTTTTTCAAGGCATCGAATGAGCATTGAGCGTAGTCGTCCCAAAGAAAAGGAACTCCTTTCTTCAACAGTCTCATATATCCCTTTGTAATCTCAGCATAGTTAACGATAAACCTCCGAAGAAAGTTAGACTTCCCTTGGGGACTTTGAAGTTGACGGATTGAAGACGGGGGAGGCAACCGAAGTATTGCCTCAACCTTGAAGGGATCTACCCTTATCCCTTCACTAGACACGATAAATCCCAACAGTCGACCGGATGTTACCGCGAAAACGCACTTGTTCGGATTCAAACGAATTTTATAAAAACGACATCTTTCAAATATTTGCCGGAGGTGACCGGGATGATCCATCCTCTTTCGAGAATGAGCAGCTAGATCATCTAAGTATGCCTCGATGATTTTCTTGATGTCGTGGAAGGCGTAAGACATGGCCCGCTGAAAAGTAGCTCCAGCATTTTTAAGACCAAAAGGCATTTTCTTATATGCAAACGTACCCCGGGGACAAATAAATGCGGTCTTATGTTGATCTTCTGGACGGATAGTAATTTGATTATAACCAGAGAAACCGTCCATGAAGGAGAAAATCTCGTTACCGGCACACTCGTCAATAATCTGATCAATGAACGGTGTGGGGTAATTATCCTTAGGACACGCCTTATTCAAGTCTCTGAAATCGATGCACACTCGAATCGTTCCTTGCTTTTTATCTACCGGAACGGGGTTTGAAACCCATTCAGTCAGAGGAACTGGGAAAATGAATCCCGCCTTAAGCAGCTTTTGAACTTCAGCTTTGATGGCTGCTGCCTTCCTAGGATTAACCGGACGAAGTTTTTGCCTGACCGGCTTAGCGTTTTCATACGTCTTGATCTCATGCTGGACGATAGATGGGTCTATGCCAGGCATTTCCTCATAAGACCAAGCAAAAACATCCCTATACTCTTTGAAGAGCTTGGTATAGATTTGAACCTCTTCATGGGAACATTCAGCTCCAATGAAAACGTTCTCGATAATGTTGGGATTCCTGGAGATGTTCACCGGGATAGTAGGAGAGATCACAACCATGTTCCCTTCAGCATAAACCTGTGCTGGTGCTAAGGGGCTCAAGACTGGGTGAACAGGTCCAGGAGACTGAGGACTTGGAAAACTAGCTTCGACTTCGCTCAAGTCAGGTAGGAAGTAAGACCGATGATGCAAGTCATCCCACGGTCTCTCTATACCTGTCATTGCTTCCAGGATGGCCTCTTCGGATGGAAGAGTGGTATCTAGACAATCCTGGGCAGAAGAAGAAGTAAGCGTCCAAGCCGGAGCCACATCACCATCCAACTCTTCCGGTGAAAGAGGAGCTGGATCAGATTCTGCAGTGTCAACAATAGACTGATATGCAATCTCAGCTGCAGAAATCGGAAATTCCATTCCACCCACTTGCCCTTCCTCCAATGTGGCAGTTGGGGAAGGTAAGGTCCAAGGGTCCGAAAAATAATGAGTTCGAAAGAACTCTCTTCGAAGGGGAGCCTTGGAGGATGAAATAACATTAATAGACACCTTAGGAGGAGGAAGATCAAAAGAACCCATCAGGGAAGAATACATTCCAACTCCCAGATTCTCGACAGGCGCCTTGGTATTATCCAACTTAGGCACAGATGAGTCAGAAGGCGCATCCAGGTCTACAGGAGGACAGTCCAGTTGATCCACTATGACTATCCTCCCTTCGTGGGGGAAACATACAATTCAAAATAATGAGGATGCGATGGCATCCATCTCATATATCCAGTTCCTCCCCAACAGAAGGTTGTAGTCCAAGGCTGCATCTACTACCTCAACTTCTATGTTAACGGTTTTGCCCCCAACACAGATGGGAAAAGCCGGGACAATACCATGGGGTCTGTGAGAATGACCATCGAATGCAGTAAGAACAGTGCTAGATGGAACAGCTTTGGGAGATCCAAGTGTCTTCCAACATGCGAGAGACATCACGCAAGTAGAAGCACCCTCATCAACAACCGTGCGAAAGATATTAGTCTTCCGATACGATGATTTAATATGGAAAGCCATATGATGAGGAAGTCTCTTCTTAAAATTATTCATATCAAAAGTAATCAGAAGAGAATTTTTCGGATCAATAGCCCCAATGGCAGCGAGCAAAGCACTGCGCTGAGCCGGACAAGACTGGAGTACCTCTAAAGCTGACATAGCACAAGGACTCTGCGCCAGATCTTCTACAATCGAGTAGTTTTGGGCAGCCCTCGCGTTCGGATTAATCGTTGACCGCTTAGAAGATGCTTTCGGCATCCGAGGCATAGACTCAACAGTTGGCTTCGTGATGTGAAGCGGCTCAGTAGCATCAGGAACTTCCTTAGCTTTCGAAGATTCCTCTCCACCATAATCACGGGATCTCGTAGCGACATCCACGTGAGCACTCATCATAAATATATTCGATGGAATTTCCCCTTCCTGGGCACCTCCAGAGGAAGCCCCAGGATTTTGGTTCGCGCCAACAATTAATTGCTGCCCTTGGGGAAAAGGGTTTGTTAGCACAACCTGGGAACTAGAAGAACCCTGCTGAGATAACAGGCGCTGAGCATCCTGAATTTTCGGGCAAAGGTGCGTGAGATGGTCTCCAGTACAAAGCTTGCATGGAAACTTCACTTTCTTTTTCTCCTTTTGACCCTCACCAACACGCTCGTTGGTTTTATTTTCATTGCCCTTCCCGTTCTTGCCCTTCTTCTTGTTATTTCGTCCTTTCTTCTTCCCATCGGATTGTTGATTTCCTTTGGGATCAGAAGCTTGGACAGCATTTATGGAAAAAGACTGGGAAGGTGATGAATCAGCAGGCACAGCCTGACCAGAAGGAGCAGATTGTAAAGACAACTGCTGCAATTGAGAAAGCAGGCTGGCTGCACTACTACTGACTGATCCGACAAGCCCGTCACCATGCGGACCAGGTTTGGGTTTCGATAAATCCAACTTGGAGCGAGGAGCATTGGGCAAATACTTATAAAGTACCCCAGACTGAGAATAGATCAGTTCTAACTGCTGGGCCCTAAAGATGGCCTGCTCCTCTGAATATACCCCTGATAGGGAGACATCCTTTGAAATGTCTGACTGAAGCGATTTCAAAAACCACTCAATAAGGAACTCACCTGGAATATGGGCTTTGATAAGCCTCTTCCTTCTCCTCCATTCCTGAATGTGATCAGAAATGTGAGTTGCCTCATCCTGCTTAAAATTAGCCAGGAGTTCGGTCCCAGCCTCATATCTGACAGGCAACTGAAAATGGTTTAGAAATGTGACGGCCAGTTCTCCAAATGTAGCGAAACTGCCCCCAGTGAGCTCTATATACCATTTGGCAGCATTTCCAGTTAGGGTGCGTTGAAATAATCTCAACCTAATCGAATCATCGATCAGGGAGTTCGATGAGCACCATAAGTGGAAAGTGGTGATGTGGTCCGCCGGATCTTCTCCATTCTTACCTTCAAACTTTGGAATGTCTGAAGGAAGTTTGGTTAGGACCGAAGGCCACCCTGGACTATAACGAATCGGGTCATTAGTTAACTTCGACAAGTCTGGCAAGTTTAACGTTGCCAGAAATGGTAATCGAGGCGGAGCTTGAGAATTCCATCCTTGATGGGATGGATTTCCAACATTCTGAAAAGAATAGCCTGGATTTGATGAGGCACCAGGCTGCCAGAAAGGACTCGTATAAAACGGAGAAGAACCTCCTCCCCACGTCGAGTTACCAAAACCCAGACTAGTTCCCCCCGCTGAAGTATTGACTGAAGAGGACAGCTCCTGGTAGGGGTTCCATGCATTATACAGAGGAGAAAAAGACTGATAAGCACTCGATGAAGGGAAAGAAGCATTCCCTTGATGACCCGCGAAGAACTGATTCCCTGCCCCAGCCGTTGTAAACACAGGATTCCATCCTGTAAAAGTAGTCAAACTTTGCCCCCCAGACCAAGGGTTGAAACTCTGGGTCTGGGACGTAAAAGGAAACGACCCTAAAGAAGGATTGGAACTGGGAATATGCCCAGTCCCAAAGGGGAAACCCTGAAACGAAGCTGATCCACTAGCCATGTTAGACATGGGTGTAGACCCAGCTGCACCGGCGGAAAAGGAAAAAGAGGGATTTCCACTAATGGACATCCCTGAACAGAAGGGACCAGAATGAGAAGCATATGCTTGGGTGAACCTAGAGCCAAACATAGTAGTGCTAGAAGCAATCGAAGATAGAGCAAGAGTGCCCCTTGCTTCAACAGAAACAGGGGTCTGAATGCCTGCAGCACTCACGGTAGAAGCCACGTTCCCAGTCGTGGCCATCGAAAGATAAGAATGATATGGAAGATCCGGCGGTCTCTCAGACTCCGGTCCGATGTACTGAATAACAAACGGATGATCAGGAGGAAGAGGATATGGACCTGTAGCTGGAGGCTCAGGTATATCTTCTATCTGAAAATCTTCTTCCTGAGGAAACAACACTCGCGAGGTGAGCAGAACGCTCCTCTTGGAACCGACACCGGAATCGGCAATGAAACCTTCAGACCTTGGTGGAGGATCTCTCTCCACAGCGTCAGACTCCACAGGGTGAAAACCACCTGCTAAATCGCTCCTACGCCTTCTCGAAGAAGGCTCTGCACTCTCGGGAGATAACCCCCAGATTCTCCTCGAACGTCGAGGTGCTTGATCAGCCACTTTTATAGATTTATTATATTAGACTCAAAAAAAGTGAAAAGCTAGGCAAGCTAGGAGCAAAGAGCACTCACTAAAATCAAAAATCCCTGAGAAACAACAAGAAAACAGCCTCCAAGTATTTCCGCTCCGGGTGATGAGGACCGGACACCAAAATACAGGAAAGCGAAGTATAGGGCCTTCCGAAAGCAGTCTGGGATGATTAGGGCCCAGAACAACTAGCGAAGGTATCAGAAACAGTTACGCAGACCTCCTAACGACAGCCTTTGCCGGCTCAAGCACCCAAGCTTCACAAGGGCACCCCCCAGAAGTACTGCTGAAAGTGATGCGACGTCTGCCTCAGGTACCACGGGTATTCCCCCCCGCAATCACCTGTGTGGAACCTAGGAACGGCAACTATGGACACCAATCCGTATCAGAAGCTGGGCGGAACGGTCTTGAGGTCAGATTCAGCTAATCGGAGGGGGGGTATCCCTCTTCTCAACCTTCACTTCCCCTCGCGCTTGACTCTCGGATGAGAGCTTTCCCAATCCACCTCACGGAGTTGGATTTCGCTCAATTAATCAACTTCTATGTTTGTTTGAGCGGCCTTGGAGAGTTAACTCTCCACTCACCTATTCCAAGGCCCTACAACCTAGCTAGTTGGTGATTGACACTTAGTAAAACTTGCTAGTTGATTTTAGATTAAATCTCTTATTTTAAGGGCTGTTATATTAAGTCACAAGGATATGGAGATGAAACCAATGGTGTTTTGACGCAAAAGAAATTAATAAAAACCTGACTACATGCACATGCAGTTCTTTGTCTTTCGATGAAAAGTAATCTCTATACAGGTTCTACGAGACTAAAAATTTGTATTTTCTTTTCGAATTACAAACTCACACTCACAAAAACTAAGAAGCTAACTAAATGATTCAATGCACCTAATGCAAATCACTACAAGCATGTAAATCCTAAGATGCAAAAAATCTCTTAAAACAAAGTGAAATTTCCCAAAAAGCTCCTTCAGTTTTAACTCATCTTTTGTTGTCCAGAAAGCCAATTCTTGAAAACAAGAACTCTTAATATAAGACACCAAAAACACTTAACAATAAGAAGAAGAAATCAAATGACAACTTCTCTTCAAAATCAAGCCGAAAACTAGAAGCAAGAAACTTCACAAAAGCTCCAAAAGGTATGGCCAAGCGAAAATGAAAATGCAACAACAAAAACAAAAACAAGACTAAATGTTTTTTGAGTTTTTGAAATGCAAAAACAAAAAGCAAAACGAATTTTTTTTGGGCTTTTTAGTTTTATAAAACAAGAGCTCAAAAAGACCAAGCACAACTATCACAATTCAAGCCAAAACGAGACCGAATTTCAAGTACAAACTTCAACTATGCTCCCAAACCTTATAAAGCTAATGATAGCAAGACCAATAAGAGCAACGGAAGACCAAAAACTCAGCCAATCAGCCTAGACGAATAGTGCAAACTTGCTGCAACAAAATACTCCAAAGAAGCAAGAAAAGTTCTTCGAAAATTGCAACAAAACCCTAGCCTATGAAACTCAAGAAAACCAATCGAAAACAAAGCAAAAATCGCAATGCAAAGCACAACACAAAGATAGGAGCGATTCAGTGAGCAGAAGCTCTCTGTTCTGATAAAGCAGAACAACCAAGAATGCTCAGAAAGCAATCTTGGAACTCAATCCAGGAGTGCCAGCACCAACAAGAACACTCTGCCAAAAAGATTAGTTTTCGAACAAACGAAAGAGAAACAAGACTTGAAACCACTTCCTTCACACTCCAGTAAGTACAGAGACTCTGCAGACACAGGCCTCCACAGCCAGAAAGGACCAAAAACACCAGAATCCTAAAAATTCAAAATCTTCCTAGGTATACGCGACCTTGCAGTTATGAAACCAGCGTGTATACGCGTCTGTGTTAAGGGAAACTCGCGTATACGCGGGTCCCTTTAGACAAACTCGCGTGTATACGCGACTGTGTGCAGAAAAAAGAGCGTATACAAAGAAAGATAATGAAAAACAAGAAGAACAAGCCTGGGAAAGACACCAAGACTTCAGACTGACTGCAAGAAAACAAATTGGACTGCAAAAGACAGAAAAAACTGTTGGCAACCTACCAAACAGCTAAAACAACCCAACAGGAGAATCACAAGAATGTGATCCCCAGCGGAGTCGCCAGTTCTATTTCGGGGAATTAACACCCTAGAGGTTGGTTGGGATACAACCTCCAC
The DNA here is from genome assembly GCA_034641835.2 of Pinus albicaulis. NCBI lineage: Eukaryota > Viridiplantae > Streptophyta > Pinopsida > Pinales > Pinaceae > Pinus > Pinus albicaulis. The sequence continues at coordinate 939,416,941 of CM076578.1, forward strand.
AGAGCAGGGGCGTACTACTTAACAGAGACTCACACAACCATGCATGTTCGAAAAAACTAAATAGAGCAGAATGAGAGATTTACCCGTGGGTCCTACGTTTGAAGTAGATCCACGTGGAGTCGAAACTCCCTGCAACCGTCCTTCCTCCTTAACCTGAAATGCAAGAAGAAACCAACACAAAGGACAGGTTGTACAACATATATCTACTCTAAATGTCAGTGAGATTCATATAAAACATTAAATAAATCATAATGAATGCTTGTATAAAAAATATTCTCATACATAAAAGCATACACTAACACGTTTATTTCGGGAACAACATGGTACTTCTGTATTATAAATAGCATGTACAAAAGTAATCAAGTGGAGAGATCACTTGATCCTTCTAAGGCCTTCGCAGACCGTCGTCCGGATCCGTCCAGCCCTTGCCTCGCTAAGACTCCTTCCAAACTGGTGCATACGAGATAACATATAAAGGGATGTGTATCTCAAGGAAACAAGGGTTTCCTATAATGAACTGGGAAAGTGCAGGAGGCACGGGGAATGAGACTTGGATAGGGAATACCAACAGAGTATAATATCAATAATTCTCTCTCTCCCTTAGGCCATACACATGAGGGCTTTTTATAGTCCCTCCAAGTAGTTTCAACAGTTGGAAACAGTTGGCCACGGGCTGGGGTGGTTGAACTACCTGAGTAACCATCAACCCAGCGCGAAATTAGGGATTTTTTTATATATTTTTTAATCATTTTAATGGCATACGCGGAAAAGTCTAGCTGAACTCGCGTATACACCATGTCAAGGTGAGAAATGATGCTATAACACCCGTGGAGAACAATACTATATTCTGTTTATTGATGATTCCTCTAGAATGTGTTGGATTGGGTTGCTAAAGCACAAATATGAAGCATTCGAAAATTTTCAACTCTTCAATGCATTGGTTGAAAATGAATTAGATCTAAAAATCAAGTGTCTTAGATCTGATCATGGAGATTAATATATATCAGATGAATTCTTTGATTTTTGTGAACAACATGGCATAAAAAGACAGTTTCTGTAGCTGATACCCCACAACAAAATGGAGTAGTAGAAAGAATGAATAGAACAGTTCTGTTGGGGTTCCCATGTTTTGGAAAGTTTGGCAATAAAAAGAGATGAGACAACATCAGAACCACTTTCGGACCTCAGGATCTAGCCCTCCTGGGTCCAGAGAGGGATCTCTCTATGATAGGCAAAGGTATATGTCTTTGAAGCTCTTCTTTTAGGTTTTAGGCTAGTTATAGGCACGGGTTTGTTTGTTTGTTTAATTGTGTGTTTGGTTGTTGGCAATCAGGAAGGAAGGGTTCAATATGAGACAAGGCTAAATAAAGAGGATTCTAGACAGAGGAGGAGTGATTTCAGGGAACACACGAGACCATTGGGCAATGGAGTCAGGAAAGGGTTTACTTTCTATTCCATATGCAGGCTTTTAGTTGGGCTAGTCATCTAAAGCATTGGATCTTAAAGATGATAGTGTGGCATGAAATGGTAAGAAAGAAAATGAAAGGCAAGGAAACCTCCAAGGTGACCATTCAGGAATCAAGGTCCAGGGACAGGACGTGCCATTAGACACCTGTGACCCAACTCCTAAAGGTTAACTCTTCAGACAAGGGAAACATTAAAGATTTAAACACAAAGGTGAAAGCTCGAGATCAAAAAGAGACTTTGAACTCTCAATGCTTCGACATCCAACTTAGGAAAACTTGGAAAGATTCAATTAATCGAAAGGACCCTAGTGAGGCAGAATCAACATTATAAACTCCCAATGTCCCAATTATTTCAATTAAAACCCAACAAGAACATATGAGGACAGATTCATTAATCCATACATCAGCTAGCAGTAAATTATAGCCACTACACTGGTTAAATTAACTTAAATCAGTGCTCAGATAACACATACAGTAGAAAAAATCAAAGGTAGGGAGAGCAGAAACATAGGGTACCATGCAAGTGTAAATCCTATGCCAGATTTCTGATGCGTACCAGAAGAAATGAAATGTGATGAATTACGAAGGATAACAGAGACAAAGATAGAAAAACATCACCGTTGCTTTAAATCAGGATCCAAAGAAATGTGCTTGTCATATTAAAGAGCAACACCTGTCATGTAAAACATTTCCAACAACTTGATATTCAGTCTGAAAACATCTCCCTCAGCCTATCTTACAACTTCACACAGAGAACTATATCTCAAGAGAAAAAGCTTACAATTCACAGATATCCGATCAACAACCTTTACAATGAGTTTCTTCATGAGTTTTATAACTGAAAGAGAGGTAGAGGTAGATGAAACACTAAATTTAACATTAAAATAGAGTAGATGAAGAGGATCGAGGTCCATTCTGTTTTAATATCTGAGCATTAATATTTAGTACTCTTTGGAAGAAAGAGTGGTCTTCGACAAGCTGAAAATTACTCCAGGTATGTTCTTGATGTACTTTTGGCCGTAACACTCTGCAGTACTCTAGTGAATAAAAAAAAAAGGTAGATAAATGACTATGAGGTCTGCCATACTGTGGAACAAATGCATTAGGACTGCTGTCAATGGGAAATCTACTCGGGGACATAATGTGGAATAAAGACAGTATGGGTACTGTGTCCTTTCTCAGGAGGAAGCTTCTGCCGATGTGAAACACTGTCACTATTGTTTTTTGTGCTATAGGTCTCTTTAGGCCCTTTGCTTTAATCATGAGGTCTTCAATCTGGTACATTTTCCCTTTAAACAATGAATTAGAACTTAAATTTTCCCATTACAGGCCTTAATTTCTCTAATTACCCACTGATACTCTTTGCCGCTTCATTACTGTCTCTGTCTGTGAAATTTGAGCTTTTACTAGCACCGAAGAGGTTTTACATAGTTTAGCTCTATTCTTTGATGAAAAATTGAGTTTTAACGCCCTCCCAGGCATTTATCTGTGATCACAGGCTCTGAAAAGACTTCATCTGCGCTCTGCACCACTATAACAGTGACCCTGAGTAATGGCGGTTTTCACCGCCTGTACCCTACAAAAACACACAAATATGTTACGAAATCAATGCATGGGGGGATGGTGGCTATGGTGGGATGCCGTGATGATGGAAAAACAATAGAAGCGAAAGCTATGGATGCAATGGAAAGCGGTGGAACATGCATCGAAAAATTGATCTAATGAAAGTTGGGTGAAATGAAAAACTTTAATGTGAAACATTAAAAATTTAATTCTTGGCAGGATGATACAATTTAATGCAAAACCCAAGGTTTGGGTATTTAAAATAAATACATATAAATTGCATGGAAAACATATGAAATGGGCGCATATGGCGGGACCTGGTCATGAGGGGAGGGCGATTCAATTAGGACCATCAGATCTCAGGAGGAGATCGACGGCTGCGATGATCCGATGCAATGCATGGGTTGCGCGATGAAAAACAAGGGTGGGACGTGAGATGCAATGAGGGCTATTGATCGAAGCAGATCAATGATCGGGATCAGAAGATGAGATTTTGGGCAATGAAGTGGGGAAGTGGTTTTGGGATGCAAAACTGCTGGTTTCGCATGGCAGAAGGGCCGAAAAGCTGTTTTCACCTTTTCAACGTGATATGGGTCTTTAGCTGACACATGGCTTTGAAAAAATGGCCATATCGCATAAATTTTAAGCATTAAACACCGGACATGAAATTTGCGTGATATGGATCTACACCGTTAGATTTGGGCCCGTAAGATCTGATGGCGAGAGATGGAGCGCGATCTGAGGAGATGCGCAGACAGTAGAGATGGGGTTGAATGGATGACAGTTTTATTGTGGGCCGTCTGATCTTAGGACAAACGACTGAGATTGGTGGAGGAGATACACAGGCAGAGAAAATGGTTAGTGGGAGGGAGAAGCCTGAGCCGTTAGATCATGGGAAATGGACGACTGTGATCTAATCGAAGGGGAGTGATGGGAGGGTCAAGACTCCGATGAGCGATGGTGCGATTGGCTTATGACTGTCGGATCTATGAGAGATCGACGACTGCGATTGGATTGGAGGAAACCAATCAGGGAATGCATGGCAGAGTGAGGGTGAATCCTGGCCGTTGGTTCTTATGGATTCAACGGCCAAGATCGCATCGGAGGATCGCAATCGGGAGGGACAAAAGGTGGCACAGTTTAAACTTTGCGATTGCGATTAGCGCGAGAATGCGAGGGCCATCAGATAAAAAGGCGAATTAACGATGGAGGGGGTCATCGGAGGTTTACAACGGGGTGTGATCAGGGCACGATGGAATGAGCGCAGGTCGTCAGATCTATTCAGATCAATAGCGGGAAATATTTCAAAGCCGACAGACCCAATACACTATCGCATCAGAAGTTTTGTTTTACAAAGAAAATAGGCATGTCCTGCTCCGATTCTATGATGTGATTAGCGCCTTGTGGTCTAGCGCTTGGTTTTAGCACCCGGGCTTATGGAGGGGAAGTGGTTAGGAGCTGGCAGAAAGGGGCTTAGGCCTGCACATGAAAAATATGGGTTTTTAGCCAAAAACAGAGCCCTTAAGGCTACAATTAGGCTTTCGGTTAGGGGAAAAAGGAGAGTTGCGATCAAATGAAAGGATTTCACTTGGTTTAAAAGGAAGAATTTGATGGTTTTGGAATTAGGAGGGATTTTTGAGGTTAAAGGGGAAATTTTGCAAAAGGGAAAAAAGGTCAAGATGGGGCATTTTGCAGAGATACATGGGCAAATTAAGGCTCTTCAAAACACAATGTTTTCACAGACAGTGAGGCTTTTTGGATGGAAACAGTAGTGAAGATATTTTTAAAGGCAACGAACACATAGAGGCTTCAAGGATAAGATATTTTCATCGGAAATGTATCTCCTGAAGTCTCATAAAACAATTTAGCCACCTGTTTTCTTGACAAAAAATTCATAAGTGGATAATAGTGGCTCCACATGGGGATGGCTTCTTCTTGAAGAAGTCAAGAATTCAGAAAATAGATCTTTGGAGTAGGCCAGGTGCCTGATCCTTGGTCCATCTCCATTTTTGATTCAGCTGTACAAAAATGATGAAGTTAATCTGCAGAAACTTTCCCCAAACAATCTACCTACCCATACTACAATCATAGCATTTTCCTTCAAGGTGCATTTGAATTGGCAAACCTTCTTCATCATCTTTTTATTGAAAATAGAAAAAAAAATAATCTAATTCTACCCTTATCACTCCATGAGACCAGATTAAACTGCTGGCCTCATACGTTTCTCTACCTAAATCTAATACTTCCTGGGATTAAACTGTCCAACATATTTTCTTCTCTACATTCTACAACAAAAATTTAAAAACAGTCAAACTAGGATTAGAAAGTCTAGTTTGCTGTGGATCCAAGGCATAAATACATTTGCACATGGACTAAAAATGCAGAAAATAGGAGACAAAATTTTGAAGTTTTGAAATCTGAAGCTTTGAAGCATCCTTCTCTTCTTTGTGACTCAAGTTTTGATCTTGTCAGAGTCACTTTCCTTCTCTGTTTCAGCTCATGTTTTGGGCTTGTTGGAGCTGGTTGCTTTTTCTCCTTTGCTGTTTCAGATTTTGGGCATGTTAGAACCAGCTTCCTTTACTTTTTATGGCTTAGGTTTTGATCATGTTAGAGCCAATATTTCGTACTTCAGAGGTTCAAGTTTTGAGCGTGTCTGAACCTCTCTTTCTCTGTTTTTTGAAACTTTTTTCTATTTTCTTGAAAATAAAACACAACAATGGTATTTACAATGAAAATGTAACTGGAAATCGGAAATCAGAAGTAGTAGTGTTTGAGAATCCTGCCATTGATAGGACCCCCAAACAGATCTGTACCATCTAGCTCTTGCAGAAAAAAGGCATTTGGACCCACAGTGGCTTGGATGATGTAAGGACCTTGCCACAAACTATCGAATTTTCCAGGCTTTCCTTTGTCCTCTCTCCTGGAGTCCCACTTTAACACCTTGTCTCCAATTTTTAAGTCAGAAGCCTTCGTTATTTTGTCAAATAACCTCTTAATATTTTCCTGAACTTTCAGAGCTTTGTTATAGACCTCTTCTCTTGTTTGTTGGAGATGAATTGTTTGATTTATCCTCCTCACCATGATGTCTTCTTCTGTCTGGATCTCTTGGACTAGCTTAATCACTGGTATCCCAAGGCTGGTTGGAAATACTGCCTCTGTTCCATACACAAGCTGATATGGTGACATGCCAATGGATTTCTTTGTTGTAATCCTGTCAGCCCACAAAGCATGCACTAATTTTTTATGCCATGAATTTTTGTTCTCTTCCAATAGCTTTTTGATAATGGTCACCAAGATCTTGTTTCATGATTCAACTAACCCATTAACCTGTGGGTAATAAGAAGTTGAATGACCAAAACTATTTGATACCTATGACAAAAATCAATCATTTTCTTGGATCCAAAAGCAGCAGCGTTATCAGTGATTATTTTTCTTGGGCAGCCAAACCTAGAGAGGATGTGGTCTTCTAGGAACTTAATGATGATAGAATCTATGGCATTCCTAGAAGGTATGGCCTCAATCCACTTTTTGAAATAGTCTGTGGCTGTAGGGATCCACTTGTGTTGTGCAGAAGAAGCAGGGTGTATTTCCCCTATGAAATCTAGGCCCTATTGCAAAAAGGGACCCTCAGCAGTAATGGGTTGTAAGGGTAAAGGGCAGAGCTTTCTCTTGCCTTCAAAAATCTGGCATTTATGGCAGGAAATTATCATTTTGTGTATGTCATTGAAAAGTGTAGGCCAGTAATAGCCAACTCTGAGTATTTTTTCAGCAGTGGCTTTCCAGTTTAAGTGGCCTCCACGCTCTCCTGCGTGGAATTCCTGTTTAATTCTCTCTGCTTCAGTTTCAGGAAAACATTTAAGAAATAGACCATTTTCATTTTTCCACTATAAACGTTCATTCAATATGCAATAGTTTCTAGCCTTTAGCTTCAGAAATATGGCCTTAGTCTTTGATATATTAGGGGGGGGCATTGAGGTTTGTGAGCACGTACATGATATCAGAATACCATGGAGAGTTTTGAAATTTTTCTTCAACAGTAGGATTGGGAAATTCTTCTTGTTCATCCAAGGCATCTACCATGTTAATGTCAAGGGCTTGTAAATTTGATTCAGCCATTAATTGAGCTAAGCCCCGACCTTTGATTAGTTTCGTGGGTTTTATTTCTAGGTCATATTCTAAAATCACAATGATCCATTTTCCCTCTTTCCATCCGGATCTTGGGACAATATGTCTTTAACCACTATATTAGGCACATAGGCTATGGTGTGAGAATGCAATATATACACCCTGAAGTCCTTCAAGGCCTTTACCAAGGCATAGGCCTATTTTTTCATTATGTTATATTTTAAGGGTGCATCCTTCAGAGACTTGCTGAAGAAAGCAATAGGCTGTTCCCTTCCCTCTATATTTTTCTGCAGGAGAACTGCAGCCACTGTATGCTCGAAGGAAAATGAAAATGTCAAGAAATCCTTTGAGAAATCTGGGTTGATTAGGACAGGAGCCCGAGTGAGTGCAAGTTTGACTGATTCAAAATATTTTTTAGCCTCTACAGTCCACTTAACTCCTACACCTTTCTTCAGCATGTTAGTCATATTCCTGAGGTGCTCAGCTAAGTTGGGAATAAACCTCCTTAGGAAGTTAATTTTCCCAATAAAGGACTGTAACTCTTTAATGCTTCTTGGGTGTGTGATCTGTAGTATTCCCTCAAACCTTTGTGGGTCTATCTTAATTCCCTTCTCAGATATAATGTGACCGAGAAGCTTACCTTCTTGCAGCCCAAATACAGTCTTCTTGGGATTTAATGACAGACCGAACCTTCTACATTTTTCAAAAACCCTTCTCAGATGTTTTAGGTGCTCCTCATCAGTCTTGGAATAGGCTGTTATGTCATCCAGATAGATGACAATGAAGTGCCTTATTTCATCTGAAAAAGCTATGTCCATCGCTCGTTGGAAAGTCACACTAGCGTTCATCAATCCAAAAGGAATTTTTACGTACATAAAAGTGCCTCATGGAGTGGTGAAGGCGGTCTTGAGTTGATCCTCTGGGAGTACTAAAAATTGGTTATAACCTGAAAAACCATCTAGCAGGGAGATCCTTTTTGAGCCTACTACCCTCTGAAGAATGTGTTCCATTTTTGGCAAAGGGTAATTGTCTTTAAGCGAGGCTCTGTTAAGGTTCCTAAAATCAATGCATAATCTGATCTCACCTGTTTTCTTTCTCACAGCCACTAGGTTTGAGAGCCAATTAGAGAACCTCACAGGGGATATTATTCCTGCCTCGTGCATTTTCTTTATTTCCTTTTCTACCGCGGGCAATTGTTTTGGGTTAATTCTGAGAAGCTTCTATTTGAAGGGTTTCTAGTTCTATTTCAAAGGTATTTTGTGCTGTATAATGTTTGTGTCATAGGACTTTAAGTCCTCGTAGCTCCAGGAAAACACATCATTGAATTCTTTAAATAAGTCAATGTATTTATTTTTCATGTCTTCAGGCAAGGACTTAGCAAATTTTATCATCTTGGGCTTGTCTTCAATTCCTATGTTGCATGCCTCAACGTCAGAGTCTGAGTGCTCTATGGTGGGTTTTTTTCGCTACATCATCGAAATCAAAAATATCTTCTAAAGGTGCCAGACCCCGGGGTATGTTCTTATCCTTTGCCTGTAGCACTTCTATTTCCTCTTTATCTACATTTTTATACTCTTCGGTTGTATTTCCAATCTATTCAGTTAAAGTGTTTATTTCTACACTACGTGGTGATTTTTCTTTGTTGGGAGGCTCCTCACTCAGGAAAATATCATCGGATTTAGAGTCTGAATCAGATAATTCAAACTCGTTCCTGCCCATCAGGAAATCCTCAATCTGCTTATCGCCCTCAAAGACCTGCCAATATTTCTCATTTTCAAGCACTGCAGGCCTATATTTTGTCTGAATGATGATTTTTTTGTCACTGAGAGGCTTATGATACGAACTAGCTATGCAAGCTAATCTGTTTGCAATTGCGTTCCGACTCCTAGGAACAAACACCAGCTCATATTCCATGAAGGCTTTCAATAAATCCATGGCATCGTTCCTGTACGCTCTCAACCTAGGGTGTTTTGCTGTGTATTCGCCATTCACTTGTTTAATGATTAGCTCAGAGTCTCCACGTACAGATATCCTTTGGGCTCCTAGTTTTCTCAATAAATTCAGGCCTAGGATAAGAACCTCATACTCTACGATATTGTTTGTATACTTGAAGTTCAGATTAAACGCATGACTCTTCATGTAGTCACTCTCAGTATTATGCAACCACACCCCCGCTCCTGCAGTCTTCCTAGTGCAAGACCCATTGAAATTCATTTCCCACAAAGGTTCATTCTTGGGTTTATCATTGGTTTCTTTCCTAGCGTTGGTTTCATTGTTATGCTGCGTCTTTTCCAAGGTGTGGAGGGCCTCATTCTTCATGCTGTGTGTGGGTTTCAGAGAGAAGGCTAGTTAGCTGTTTGCATTTTGTTTCTTGTTTACTCTGAGTTTGATCTTCGGTGTACTGTCTAGAGGATTCTTCTTCGTTTTATTCTAAGTCCAGAGTGGCCATTATGTCAAAATCTATGGGCTCTGTTTCATTGTCTGTATCTATGTTTTCTAGTTTTTTCTCTTCTATAGACCCATTGTTGCAGAGGATAAAGGAGTCCAGATCTGTGTGTACAGAGTACAAAGGTGAATTTTAGGGCTTTTCAGGGCTGCTAACCAAGAATTTCAATTGTGCCTCTCTATACAGTCTCCTAAGATGGCTAAAGACAGGGATCGTGGCGTATGCCCCATCCATCTGCATTGTACCTTGCAGCTTGGCTCCCCATGACCTCGATAGTAGCATGCCATACTTAGGTGGCACATCTGCCACTACAACATCCATAACCATACATTTTTCTGGAATCTGGGTCAAGAGTCACACACAAATATTTGATTAGGCTAAGACATTTTACTCTACTAGAGTCAAACGAATATAGGTATTTATCGGGACAGGTTGTTTCTAGGCCTAACCTCTCCATAACTACCTTAGGCATTAAGTTGTGAGATGCCCCTGAGTCATGCATTGCGTTGTGAAGGATCTTGTCATGGATATTGAGACTGATATAAAAAGGAGGTACTACTCCTTCCTGAAATTTCCCTTCTATATTTGGACCAAACAGGAGGGCCAGTTGATCATCATTCAGATTGACAGTGTCACTGTTTTCACCTAGATTTAGAGCTTTCAAAAATTTTCCTTTATATACATCCTGAGTGGCCAGCTCAGAGAGTGGAACAAAGATTTTAATTTTTGCAATCTCACTCTCCAAATTGAAGGTGGATTGACTCTTCGTGATACTCAACTCTGTTTTGTTAGCCACTATCTTAGTGGTTGAGTCAGTGTGTATATTCTCACTATGTACAGTGTTAGGAACTATTTTATCCAGAGCACTAACTGCAGTGCTAGTGCTGCTAGTTGGTCAGCTTTTTTTTTCAGTATTTTTGTTGTCCTTTTCTTTGTTCTTCCCAGAACTCTCATCTGCTGATTTACTACTTTCAGCAGTTACTTTAGAAGTTTTCTCAGGCCTTTTATTAATAGTAATCTCAGAAGCTGTTGGTTTGGAGTTGTCTAAGTTATTTTTGCTTCTAAGTTCATATTGTTCTCTGACTTGCATGATAGCATTTTGAAACCCGAGCCTGTAATCCTCAGATTCTAATCTTTTCTCATCCCAATATGAAGGTGAGGGCTGATATTCTTCTGTGGAACAGTTGTGGATTGAGTTTTCAATTTCAAACATATTTATTGCGTTTCCCTCAGACTCTTTGATTATCCCCTCATCTTCATCAAGAAAATTCTCATGAAATGGGGGTTTGAATTGTTGATCTGATTCTCTTTGTCTGTTGGGAGTGGTATTGTTTATCCTAAAGTTTTGGTTTTGGTTATGATTTTGTTTTCTATTTTGATTACTGACTGAGAAAACCGTTCTTTCCACCATTTGCTGTAGTTTTTCCATGTTTTTGGCTAGATGGTCATACTTGGGATCAGATGTGGAAGCCGCAACGTCATCCCTATATGTCACCCTCTTCTCAGCCCTCATTCTGGCTTTATTCTCAATCAGGTTAGCCTCAACATTCACTGCCCCCTTTTGCATATCTTCTAATGTGTTGTAATCTCTCTCCCTAAGCTGGTAGGCCATGTCATCATTAAAGACTTCAAGGTATTTCACTAAAGCCATACCTTGGAGAGGTTTCATTTGTGGAGGAAGAGCGTTATAAATGCTATTAAACCTTGTGGTGTAGTCATGGACGCTCTTTCCTACATTTCTTTTAAGGTTCTTGTATTCTGCTAGGATTTGGAGAGGGTTGGCCTTAACTTCCCATTTGTTTATGAAGGTTTGAAATAGAGTAGGAAGGTCTTGGATACTGTTAGGAGGTAGGCCCTTAAACCATTTCTTCACATCACCTCCTAAAATCTGGGCAAATATTCTCATCTTGATTGTCTCATCATCTATCTCCATATAGTCAAAATAATCTTCCATCCTATCTACATGATGCTGAGCCGTGGTAGACTCCTTTGCAATGAAGTGTGGGATATTTGATTGATAATCATTGGGTAAAGGCACTAGGGGCTGAGGTAACACTAGAGGCGCATACCAGCCTGCCATAATGATGATTTCATGAGGTAAAGGATTTGCTTGTGCAGCGGGTATGTGGATGACAGGGATATTGGGACCGTCAGAGGTTTGTTGAGCAGATTTAGGATGGCAGAGCCCCAAATTTTGAACGAAATGAATATTGGGAGGTGTAGATGGAGGAGTCTCTCTACCCATACTGTGTTGACCACTGTGAGATGGTGAACCAGGGAGCTCAAGGTCGGGTTGGTCTAGAGTACTGAATGACCTAGTTCTAAGTAAACTGTTTCGCAAATCTAAATAAAACAGAGGGTATGATAGAGCTGTAAAGTCTTTTGGTGTAGAGTTAGCTCTATGGATATGTCTGGAGATAGTTGTTCTTCTAGGTGTAGGAGCTTTCTTGAGAATTCTCTCAGGGTTGTCAACTATTCCAGGTGGGTCTGGGTTAGGACAAGATCTTGTGTGAATGGTTCTTGAAGCTAGAATTCTGTCTTCAGACAGACCCGCTTAATCCTACTTGTCACTTCTAATATGGCTGATGTTGTAATGAAGGCTGGTATCCCAGTGGAGTCTTATGAAAACCAAGATAATCAGCAGGCCTACTGATCACCAGTGGAGTCTTTGATCGTCAAGGAGGTATATTGTCCACCACAATGATTAACCACCAAACTAAGGCTACTATGGTCTTCTTCGAGTTCTTAGAAATGTTTAAAGTTGTGTCTTACTCAAATTTCCCCAGGGGAGTTGCCATTATGTTGGGGTTCCCATGTTTTGGCAAGTTTGGCAATACCAAGAGATGAGACAACATCATAACCACTTTCAGACCTTAGGATCTAGCCCTCCTGGGTCCAGAGAGGGATCTCTCTATGATAGGGAAAGGTATATGTCTTTGAAGCTCTGCTTTTAGGTTTTAGGCTAGTTATAGGCATGGGTTTGTTTGTTTGTTTAATTGTGTGTTTGGTTGCTGGGAATTAGGAAGGAAGGGTTCAATATGAGACAAGGCTGAATAAAGAGGATTCTAGATAGAGGAGGAGTGATTTCAGGTAACACACGAGACCATTGGGCAATGGAGTCAGGAAAGGGTTTACTTGCTATTCCATATGCAGGCTTTCAGTTGGGCTAGTCATCTAAAGCATTGGATCTTAAATGATAGTGTGGCATGAAATGGTAAGAAAGAAGATGAAAGGCAAGGAAACTTCCAAGGTGACCATTCAGGAATCAAGGTCCAGGGACAGGACGTGCCATTAGACACCTATGAACCAACTCCTAAAGGTTAACTCTTTAGACAAAGGAAACATTAAAGATTTAAACACAAAGGTGAAAGCTTGAGATCAGAAAGAGACTTTGAACTCTCAATGCTTTGACATCCAACTTAGGGGAACTTGGAAAGATTAAATTAATCAAAAAGACCCTATTGAGGCAGACTTAACATTCTAAACTCGCAATGTCCCAATTCTTTCAATTAAAAACCAACAAGAACATATGAGGATAGATTCATTAATCCATACATTAGCTAGCAATAAATTATAGCCACTACACTAGTTAAATTAACTTAAATCAGTGCTCAGATAACACATACAACAGAAAACATCAAAGGTAGGGAGAGCAAAAACATAGGGTACCATGCAAGGGTAAATCCTATGCTAGATTTCTGATGCGTACCAGAAGAATGAAATGTGATGAATTACAAAGGATAACAGAGACATAGATAGAAAAACATCATCACTGCTTTAAATTAGGATCCAAAGAAATGTGCTTGTCATATTAAAGAGCAACACCAGTCATGTACAACATTTCCAATAGCTTGATATTTAGTCTAAAAAAATCTCCCTAAACCTGTCTTACAACTTCACACAGAGAACTATATCTCAAGAGAAACAACTTACAATTCACAGATATCTGATCAACAACCTTTACAATGAGTTTCTTCTTGAGTTTTATAGCTGAAAAAGAGGTAGAGGAGGTAGATGAAACACTAAATGTAACATTCAAACATAGTAGATGAAGAGGATTGAGGTCCATTCTATTTTAATATCTAAGCATTAATCTTTAGTACTCTTTGGATGAAAGAGTGGTCTTCGACAGGCTGAAAATTACTCCAGGTATGTTCTTGATGTACTTTTGGCCGTAACACTCTACAATACTCTAGTGAATAAAAAAAAAGGTAGATAAATGACTATGAGGTCCGCCATACTGTGGAAAAAATGCATTATGATTGCTGTCAAGGGGAAATCTACTTGGGGACACAATGTGGAACAAATATAGTATGGGTACTGTGTCCTTTCTTAGGAGGAAGCTTCTACCGATGTGAAACACTATCACTTATTTTTTCTATGCTATAGGCCTCTTTAGGCCCTCTGATTTAATCATGAGGTCTTCAATCTGGTACATTTTCCCTTTAAACAATGAATCATAGCTTAAATTTTCCCATTACGGGCCTTAATTTCTTTGATTACCCACTGATACTCTTTGCTGCTTCATTACTGTCTCTGTCTGCGAAATTTGAGCTTTTACTGGCGCCGGAGAGGTTTTACAGAGTTCAGCTCTATTCTTTGATGAAACACCCTCTCAGGCATTTATCTGTGATCACAGGCTCTGAAAAGACTTCATTTGCGCTCTGCACCACTATAACAGTGACCCTGAGTAATGGCGGTTTTCACCGCCTGTACCCTGCAAAAACACACAAATAAGTTACAAAATCCATGCATGGGGGGATGGTGGCTGTGGTGGGATGCCGTGATGATGGAAATGAAACAGAAGTGAAAGCTATGGATGCAATGGAAAGCGGTGGAACATGCAGCGAAAAATTGATCTGATGAAATTTGGGCGAAATGAAAAACTTTAATGTGAAACATTCAAAATTTAATTCTTGGCGGGATGATACAATTTAATGCAAAACCCAAGGTTTGGGTCTTTAAAAGAAATAAACAGAAATCATGTGGAAAACATATGAAATGGGCACATATGGCGAGACCCGGTCATGAGCGGAGGGCGATTCAGTGAGGACCGTCAGATCTCAGGAGGAGATCGACGACTGCGATGATCCGATGCAATGCATGGGTTGCGCGATGAAAAACAAGGCTGGGATGCGAGATGTAATGAGGGCCATTGATCGAAGCAGATCAACGGTCAGGATCAATAGATGAGATTTCGAGCGATGAAGTGGGGAAGTGATTTTGGGATGAAAAACTGCTGGTATCGCACGGCAGAAGGGCCGAAAAGTTGTTTTTACCTTTTCAATGCGATATGGGTCTTTAGCCGACATGTGGCTCTGAAAAACTGCCCATATCGAGTAAATTTTAAGAAGTAAACACTGGACGTGAAATATGCATGATATGTATGTAGACCATTGGATCTGGGCCCATGAGATCCGATGGCGAGAGATGGAGTGCGATCTGAGGAGATTCGCGGACAGTAGAGGTGGGGTCGAACGAACGGCGGTTTTATTGTGGGCCGTCTGATCTTAGGACGAACGACTGAGATTGGCAGAGGAGATACATAGGAAGAAAAAGTGGTTAGTGGGCGGGAGAAACCTGAGCCGTTAGATCATGGGAAATGGAAGGCTGCGATCTAATCGGAGGGGAGTGATGGGAGGGTCAAGGCTCCGATGAGCGATGGTGCGATTGGCTTATGACCGTCAGATCTATGAGAGATCGAAGACTGCGATTGGATCAGAGGAAACCAATCGGGGAATGCATGGCAGAGTGAGGGTGAATCTTGGCCATTGGTTCTTATGGTTTCAACGGATAGGATCGCATCGGAGGATCACAATCGGGAGGGACGGAAGGTGGCACACTTTAAACTTTGTGATTGCGATCGGTGCGAGAATGCGAGGGCCGTAGGATTAAAAGGCGAATCGACGGTGGAGTGGGTCATTGGAGGTTTACAACGGGGTGTGATCAGGGCACGATGGAATGAGCGCAGGCCGTTAGATCTATTCAGATCAACGACGGGAAATATTTCAAAGCCGACATACCCAATACACTATCGCATTGGAAGTTTTGTTTTACAAAGAAAATAGGCATGTCCCGCTCCGATTCTCTGATGCGATTAGTGCCTTGTGGGCTAGCGCTTGGTTTTAGAACTCGAGCTTATGGAGGGGAAGTGGTTAGGGGCTGGCTGAAAGGGGCTTAGGCCTGCACATGAAAAATATGGGTTTTTAGCCAAAAACAGAGCCCTTAAGGCTACAATTAGGCTTTCGGTTAGGGGAAAAAGGGGAGTTGCGATCAAATGAAAGGATTTCACTTGGTTTAAAAGGAAGAATTTGACGGTTTGGGAAAATTAGGAGGGATTTTTGAGGTTAAAGGGGAAATTTTGCAAAAGGGCAAAAAGGTCAAGATGGGGCATTTTGCAGAGATACATGGGAAAATGAAGGGTCTTTAAAACACAATTTTTCACAGACAGTGAGGCTTTTTGGATGGAAATAGCAGTGAAGATCTTTTTAAGGGTAACGAACACATAGAGGCTTCAAGGATGAGATATTTTCATGGGAAATGTATCTCCTGAAGTCTCATAAAACAATTTAGCCACCTGTTTGCTTGACAAAAATTTTATAAGTGGCTAACAAGTTCAATAGATGGCTTGGGCTATGCTTGATGATTCAGGAACACCTGACACATTTTAGGGAGAAGCAGCACATACTGCGGTAAATATTTTTAAAAAAGCACATGTTCATGTAAACAGTGATAAAACTCCATATGAGCTCTGGTATGGTAATATTCCCAATGTAAAACATTTTAAAGTTTTTGGAAGCAAATTTTTTATCAAGAACAATGATGAAAATCTTGGCAAGTTTGAACCTAGAGCAGATGAAGGAATATTTCTTTGCTACTCTTATAGAAGTAAAGCATATAAATGTTACAATAAAAGACTTTGGAACATTGTTGAATGCATTGTCATTGTAATTGATGAATCCCTCTCAACTCCAAAAGGGGAAATTCAAACAAAAAATGAAGATGATGATGATGTATATCTTCCTACATCTAATAGAGATAATATAGAAGGTGAACTAAATGAAGCAACATAAGAAGATCTATCTGAAAAGGCTCCATCCAGGTATGTTCAAAAGAACCATCCAGAATCTCAAATTTTGGGAGAAAAGGGATCAGGTGTCCAAACAAGAAGAAATCTTGTAGGGTCTACTAGCTATCTAACATTTTTATCCACTATTGAACCATAGAATGTCAATAAAGCTAGCAAAGATGAATGTTGGATTCAAGCCATGAATGAAGAACTTGATCAAATTGAAAAGAATCATACTTGGGAACTAGTTCCAAGACCTCATGATAAAAATGTTATTGGAACAAAATGAATATTCAAGAACAAGTTAAATGAAAACGGATATGTTATTAGAAACAAGGCTAGACTTGTTTGTAAAGGGTATGCTCAACAAGAAGGTATAGAATTTGAAGAAACATTTGCTCCTGTAGCTAGACTTGAAGCCATCAAAAGGTTTCTTGCTTTTTTGAGCTTACACCAAATCAAAGTTTATCAAATGGATGTTAAATCTGCTTTCCTCAATGGTGATCTAGAAGAATAAGTTTATATAGAACAACCAGAAGGATTCATTTTGGGAAATGATGAAAAACTTGTTTGTAAAGTTAAAAAGGCTTTATATGGTCTCAAACAAGCTCCAAAGGCATGGTATTATCGTCTTGACAAATATATTCATCAACAAGGTTTTTCAAAAGGATCTGCTGATAACAACTTATACATAAAAACTAAAAATGATAAACTATTGATTGTGGTTGTATATGTTGATAACATCATTTTTGGAAGTAATGAAGAATCCATGAGTCAAAAATTTGCTTCTGTTATGTAGCAAGAATTTGAAATGTCTTTACTTGGGGAACTAACATTCTTTCTTGGCTTACAAGTGCAACAAGCAACATATGGTATATTCTTACCACAAGAAAAATATCTTAAGAAAATTCTGAAGACGTATGGGATGGAAGATTTCAAAACTATAAGTACACCAATGATAATCGGGTGTAACCTCAGTTCTCATGATGATTCTTCCATGGTAAATCAACCAAAATACAGATCCATGATTAGAAGTCTACTTTATCTCATAGGAGCAAGACCAGAAATTATGCATGCAGTTGGGATTGTTGGATGATTCCAAGCTAATCCAAAAGAGTCTCACCTTAAGGCTGTCAAAATAATATTCAAATATCTACAAGGAACTCAAGACTTTGGACTATGGTATCCAAAGAGTTATGATCTCACTCTTCATGCTTACACAGATGCAGATTGGGCTAGAATGTTGATGATTGAAAGAGCACTAGTGGTGGTGCATTCTATATGGGGCCTCGATTAGTATCTTGGTTCAGCAAGAAGCAAAGCTCTATTGCGTTATCTACAACAGAAGCAGAATATGTGGCTACCACATCATGTTGCACACAACTTCTTTGGATGATGCAGACCTTACAAGACATTCAAATCACATGTTCACCTACCATATCTATTATGTGTGATAATACAAGTGCCATCAGTATCTCAAAGAATCCTATTATGCATTCCAATACCAAGCACATTCCTATCAAGTATCACTTCTTACGTGAACAAGTGCTTGAAAAAAAGGTGAAATTGGAGTATGTTCCCTCCAAAGAACAAGTTGCTGATATATTTATTAAACCTCTTCCCAGGGAAGCCTTCGAATGTCTCAGACAAAAGCTGGGAGTTGTCTCTACCGCTCAAAAGATCAAATCTTCTTAAATTCAAAAGATTAAATTGGATACGCAGATTTCATGAAGGACAGTCGTGTATATACGCGAGTTTATATAAAGAAAGCCGCGTATGGGTTTTTGCTGGCATGATTTTCTGGGTCAGTTTTTTTAGAATGGTTGCAGTGCTGTTGGGTATCTGGTGATGTTCCAGTTCTTACATTTCTGTTTCATTCTATAAATTTTTAAAGATGCCTTGATGATTTGATGTTGAAAGTGTTCAGGATGCACAAGCTAAGGGGGATCACTTGTCCTGTGGGAAAGGATGCATTATTGGCATTCTAAGCATTTGTTGTGGTCTGATCTCATGATTGAGATTCATTGGTCTTAGTTATATCTGTAATTTGATGAAAAGGTCATGTTGAGACCTATGATGTAAAATTGTTATATTAAGTCATGTAAGGACTTGCTCAAATTTGTAAACCCACTTGGTTGGGAAGTTCAGTCAAATATGTAATTCCACTTGGTTGGATCATTGATGTAAGTATGAGTCCTTGGTGATATGAATGTTCATACTTGGTTAAGTTATAGAGTCATGTACTTCATTGAAAAATATGTCTAAAGATTCAGCATGAACTCAGGGGGAGAATGGTAAATTCAATGCACTTCAGATCTACAGAGCTCATCTCTCTACAAGGGAAGATAAACCTTGATTTGGTTTTGGTACACCCTTTGCCCTTGATGTCAAAGGGGGAGAATATCATGGTGTTTTAATAATAGAGATGATTAATGTATCTATCTATTGTGGTGATCAAACACCATTGTGGTTGCCATCAAGTACAAAGGGGGATATTGTTGGCAATATGATGTAATGTGTTGTCCTTGATGGAAACCTACTTGATGATGTTTTCCTTGATGGAAACCTACTTGACAGAGAAAATAATTCCAGTATATGCCAGAGAAATTTTATTTTTAATATGTCACAATGTATACGCGGGTTTGTAAAGGCTGAGTCGCGTATGTACGTGGATAAGTACGTTCCAAGTCACGTATGCCTATTTGTGCTCCAAATTTATAATACCAGGGGGATTTACCATGGTATTGGAACTTAGTATTGAGCGATGCATTGTCTATTTTTATTTCGTCTAAGAATACCATCAGAAGGTGAGTGGTTTTGACTCATGGTATTGGTAAAAGCTAAATCTATTTAAGGAGAAGAAGATCATAGTGCAAAGTGTGCATGAGTAAGGGTTGTTGATGAATAAATTTCTCTAAGGAATATCTGAAAGGATGAACTCTGTTCTTATTTGAAAGATCTGAATCTATGATGCACCCATGGATATAATTATGGTTCAAGATCTCTAGATCTGATGACGATGAATCTCTAGAATGACCTACTGAAGGAATGATGAAGAACTAGCGCAAGTCTGCTGAAGAAAATGAATAAATATGTGTAAGTTTTATAGATATGGTCTGTTCTGCAAAATTGATTTTTACAGATCTATACGCTAGTTGGTTTCAACAAAAGCGCGTATACACGTGGGTTTGCTTCATGAAAAGCACATATGGCAGTTAGGGTTTTCTGAAGAATAAAATACATAGAATTATACACTGGTTGATGTGCAGGAAAACATGTATGTATGCGGCTTCAGTGTAGCAAAGTAGCATATGCTATTTGAATCAATGAATGTTCAGGGTTGAGTTTGTATCTGCATATCTGTTCTGAAGTCTGGCTTATTTCTGAAGTTATGGTCACAGTGTTTTCACTATTCTAATTGAAGTGCTGGGCAAAGTTTATGATTGTTGATAAAGGGTTGTGTTGAAGCTATTTGATCCAGTATGAAAATTGATGAAACGTGGTCTGCAGTGGGTCTGATGGTTGAAGCCTTCAGTATAGAAGTAGAAGCTTCCTGCTAGTAGAAGCTGATGTTATGTTTAGGGGGTTGAAGCTCCCTTCCAGGAGTGGATGGTAAACGAGATCAGGGGGTTGGAGCTCCCTTCCAGTAGCAGTTGGTAAACGAGTGAAGGTTGCAGCCTTTTGTAGGTAGAAGCCAGTGTACTGATATGAGTTTGAATCAGTACAATTTTGTAAACAATTTTCCATATAATAAATATTGAAGACAAAGACGACAACAGTGGTGGTTTTCTCCTGAATTGAGTTTCCACCTTAAATACTAGTTTTCATGTGTGTTCCACTTGTGTGATGTTTTATACTACTATGACTGCAAATATTTCCTATTTATCTAACCTGATGCATAAAAAACTATTTTAAAGTTTGTTTCTAAGATACTTTATAAACTAGAAATTTATATCAGTATACGCAAGTTTACTTCAGCATATCCACGTGTATACAAGAGTTCAGTTCATAAAATATGCGTATGCAATTTTGCAAAAGAAAAAGTTAAAGTCAAGATATAAGCTCTAAATACTGATTCACACCCCCCCCCCCTTCTCAGTATTTTTCCCAACAGTTTGAAAGGTATTGAGATATATTCAATCAATATTAAATCCAAAAATATCATCCCTTGAAGAACTGATAGGTGTGGACAAAATGAATATGTATATGCTTCTTGGAACTCTATTAGCATATGAGCTAGGGATAAAAGAGGACAAATAAAGAATCAAAGAAGCAACATTCCAAGTAGCTAGAGAAAGAGAAATCATTAAAATGAAGAAAACTTGAATTCTGATGAATAATAATCCAAGTTTGTTTAGAAGCTAAAAATTGAAACCGGTAAGTTCAAAGGTAAGCTCCCTTTTAAGTGATTTTAATGTGGAATGATAACATATTATGCTTCTAAGTGCCCTTATGCTAAGATGAATGATAGTGATGATGATCCAAAATTTAAGTCTAAGAATCTAAATAAGAAGAAAGGAGGCACGAAGAATAATTTCTACTTAAAGGAATAAAGTGATTAGGATAGTAATGAAAATGTAACCGATGATGAAAGAGGTGAAATATTGTTCATTGCTGAAACATAAGAACTCGAGGAAGAAATATATTATGAAGGAAAACTTAGAAGTGAATTAAAGGAAATAAATTCCCTTAGAAAGAGGGAAGGATAATTAATGAAACAACTCCAAGACAAAGAGTTTAATGAGGAGACTATTCTTGCTCTTAAGGTTGATCTAGAAGAGGAAGAAATATTTAAGGAAGTTTTTTCAATACAACTACATGATAAAGAACAATTTTGTGAAATATTAGAATAATAAGTTATACTCTTGAGAGAATAATTGGAGCAGCTAAAACAAAACCTAAAGATTCATAAAGGGACTCGATCTCTAGATCACATTCTTAGTATGCAATGGTCACCCATCATTAAAATAGGTCTTGGTTATCAAGGAATTATGATGCATCTAGGAACAATGGTCTCCCAATCACATAAAATGAATATTGTCCTGAGAAATTTGACTAGATATTCATTTCATCCAACAATAACTCTTTTGAATGATGAATTATACCAAGAATTTTCATTTTAATGAATCTCAGGATGATGCAAGAAGAAATAAGATACATTCAATTCACAAAATTAAAGGATATAGAATGAAGGAAGGGAATATTTGATGAAAAAGAATCTTAATAAAATATCCTCATACGAACAACTTCAAAATATCAATATTAATTATACCTACAAGTATCAAAATAGGTTCTTTGGTTTTTATTTTTCATGTATAAAGTTTGGCCAAAAAGAATAGGATTATAGAACTTATGATTTGGTAAAATATAGAGCATATGATTAGGTTCCTGGATGGAGACATGTGGATCTAATTATAAGAATA
This sequence comes from Pinus albicaulis, assembly GCA_034641835.2. Taxonomy (NCBI): domain Eukaryota; kingdom Viridiplantae; phylum Streptophyta; class Pinopsida; order Pinales; family Pinaceae; genus Pinus; species Pinus albicaulis. The sequence goes on from CM076578.1 coordinate 939,439,033, forward strand.
CTTTATCCATTTAAAAAAATGTTGAAGCTTGATGTTGAATGTTATATATGTCACAATGAAGGGCATACAAAATGATATTGCAAAGTCAACTTGAGTTGACACAAGAGAGGGGGACTTCCTATCAATCCAAGGATTAAATATACAGGATGGAGAAGAAGACATGAAGAACCACGATTAGATATGATCCCTTAGATATAATCCCTTGTTGAAGGCTTCTTCAATGCTATTATTTGTTTAATAAAATCTTGAAGCAGAAATTATATGCAAGAAGAATGATCACATTGATAAGGGTAGCATATAGACAATGGAATATGAAGCTTCTATTGGAATTATAGTGCTGGCATTGATGTCACAGGTTCATGGTGCTGCTTTTCATTTGCATATGTGACACATGTTTGGATTGATGGGATTGTTAGTTGGCATTGATGTAAAATTAGTTGTGACATGATGTTTCTACTACTAAGTAGAGATGGATTCTACATGTGATGATTGGATTGAGGTTGACATGTTGTGGTGACTCAAGATACTGTTACTGTAGGTGTTTAGAGTGCTGCTACAGGTGTTGCATATGATTCTACATGTTATGGAAGCATTAGATTGCTGCTAAATGTGTTGAGTTGTGGCTACTTGTGTTTGAGGTTCCTCTATAAGTGTTGTAGGTAGTTTGGATGACATGATGTTGCTACTACATGAGTCATAGATGTTGCTATAGGCATTGGAGGTGTTTCGGTAGGCAGTCATTTTTTCTTGAGTAGCTAGAGGTGTCAGTCTTGGTGATGAGGGCGACACACTAGGGACTTATTCTCATTGATTTTCTGCAAATTTTCCAATCCTATATAATCAGTTTCAAACTTGTTACAGAGGCTTGGAGGTGTGTTTAGATGATGTTGAAGGTGTCCTTGAAGTTTGGCAATGATCTGGGATGAATTGGTTTGTGTTTTCCTTATCATTTTCCCCAGTCACATGGATGATGGGTCATCAATGTGAATAAAGGGATTTAGTAATTGGAAGTGAGGCCTATGCATGAAACTAGTTGAGTTTGTGCAATGTTATGTGTGTGACCAAGAATTTTCATGCATTTTTATTCGTATTTATCGCATAGGTCAACTAATTTTTTTATTGTGTTCATGGGGCCTTGAGAAAATAATTAAAGTTGAATATATGAAAATTCACATGGATTTAGTGGTTTTATAGAGTCAATGAGTTGAATCTGGATCAAATCAAGCATATGAATATAATTGTGAATCCCAGTAGTTCTTTGTAATTATTGAGTTGAGCACCTTAGTTCATCTATTTATTGGGGATAACTCAATTTTAGTTTTGTTGATTACTCTAGTGTGTGGAGTGAGTGTGATTTTGGAGAAGAATGTGCAAGATGTGTGATGATTGTATTGAGAATTTTCTGAAGAAGTTTGTAGTTGTAGTAGCAGATAGTTGAAGTGTGTTTTCAACCATCATATTTATGCAGCGAGTGAGGTGTTGAAGTGTGGATTGAAGTAGTGTTTTGAGGAGTTTTTTTGAAGCTTGCATGGATAAATTGTGTGGAGAGTTTGATTGCAGCTAGTGATACAAATTTTCCATTTGATTGTTCTTTTATTATACATTTCTACAGTGCTCATGTTGAGAATTTCTTAGTTCAAGTCTAAAAATGTATGAAACAAGAACCACATAGAGGAGTGTATTTGGAGGACTTGGCAAAATAAATATAAGTGAGAATTTATTATCAATCCAATGGTGGTTGGATAGTTCGACAGAAACTTGGCGAGGCTCATTGATCGTGGTGGCCTTCAACAAATGTTAGTTCGTAGATCCGTGTGAGAAATAGTTCAATTTGATAATAACAATATATATATATATATATATACATATATATATATATATATATATATATATATATATATATATATAATTTTTTGACATAATAAATTTGAGCAACACAACAATAAGAAGTGGTTTTTTTCCTTGGAGAGGGGTTTCCACCAGAAATATCTATGTCCATTGTGTTGATTTCTTTCATGGTTTTTGGTTTATGTTTCAAGCTCTAATATTTAATTATGTGTTTTAGTGTATGCATGCTTAAAAAATAATTAATTGTATATATTTCTTTTATAAATGCTTATATTACTAATTCACCCCCATCTGAGTATTGATCTAGTTTCCAACAATTTGTATCAGAGTAGGGATCTCGATTACAGTTTCATCGCTAGAGAGTGGATCTTGGATATTTTGGCAGAAATTTTGCAAAATTTCCAAAATGGATCAAAAAGGAATTCTGGTAGTTCCTGAAAGTAAATTTGCAACTTGGAAAGCGAATTTGGACTCATATTTTTTGTTCGTTGATGAAGATATTTTGCTATCAGCTGAGTATGGAATTAATGATGAATTTAATGATTTGAATAAAAATATTATTTTGAATAGTATTTAAAAATATGATAGCAGTTTTGTGAAGCATTGCAAGACTTCCAAAGAAGTGTTGGAAATGTTGCAAAATTTTCATGTTGGAGGAAAATTGCATTTTTTCAAAAATGAAGAAAAATGAAAAAGAATCTACTTTTATTGCAGTAAAAAATAAATCCTCCTCACAAGAATGAGATGAAAGCTCTAGTGATATCAAAGATAAAGAGAAATCCGAGGTAATGACACTAGAATCATAGATTCAAAGACTTAAGGCTAAAAATAAATACCAACAAATGCTGCTACAAATGTTTGACGAAAAGGAGTGGGCATTCAAGGAAGATATTTCAGATTTGAAAACTCAGTTGGAAGTTATAAGACATCAAAATTTACATGCGGAAGAAATACAACGAGTTGGAGGACGAGTGCCAGAAATTGAAGGCTGAAGCAATTTATGCAAGGCAAGAATTAGAGAGTTTTAAATCTAGTGCTCAAGTACCAACAAGCAAATATGAAAATGTTGGAGCAGCTAGTGGTAGAAAGAAAATGGAAAATTATCAACAAAATCACCAACCAGGCAAGAAGCATAAGAATAAGAGAAGGGGGACAAAGAAAAATAATAGAATTGGAAAATCTTATAACTATGGAGTTCATTGACATATAACAACATTTTGTAGTAATGGAGAGATACAAATCTCTCATCAAAAGCAACAACCATTTGAGAAGAAACATCAAGCATGAATGCAAATAAGATCACCATACGTGAGGTATAATAGTCCATTTTATGGTTATTGTTTCTCATGCAATTATTTTGGCCATAGGGCTCTTGACTGCAAGGCACATGCAAGGAATTGAAATCATATCAATAGAATATATCAACCTATACCTCTATTCCTTGGCCACATAAGATTTTTTTGTGTGACAATATTTTCCATAAGTCTAAGGATTTCAAGCTGCCCACGTGTTACAGGAGATCCAATCAGATATAAGATAATTTGCAAGGTCAAATCCACAAGAATAAGAAGGATCAATAGATGAAAGTTTCGAGGATAAAAGATAAATAATTAAATCCCATAAAAAATGAGGTATGCATGGTCTCCGGGGGAGAATATGGTTGCATCATGAGATACATGAAGATTCTATTAGGGTCAGTTTTTCAGTGATCAAAGATAGCTCTTTTAAGAGTTTTCCATTAGGTCTTCAATTAATTTTTTTTGCTTTTTTAGTTAGTCTTCAACAATAAATTTGGTCACTGAATAAGTCTCATAAAGATATGCTACTCCTTCACACTTTTTCATCTCCATTCAAAAATCTAAAGTCATGTCATTTCATCACATATAGGTTAGGTCTAGGTTCTAAACTGCCATGAAAATTCTCCAATTTTTTATTATTAAAAAGGGTAGTCAAATCTCCATCTCATTCATAAAGGTCAAGTCGAAGGAATAAGCCTGTTTTATAGTTTGAAATAAATTCCGTGTCATGAGAATTCTATTCTCTATTGCTATATTTTGAAAAGAAATGAAAACTTTGCTAAAAGAAGATATTTTAGAAATTGCATTATATTAAAGATTTATCTTTAATTTCGAAAATAAACCTTTGAAACCACAGGTTTTAGATCCAATGAGGCGTACTTTGCTGTCGTCATACCCCACTACCATATTCTCCATTACCAATGTGACATGTTACATCCTTTCATTCATCAGTCTATCACATCACATCACCTTTGTCATACCCCTACCCCACCAATCAATCAAATATGTCACACGTTAAATCCCCCCCCACTCCGCTGATCATCCATCACATCATAGTTTAATCTAACGACCCGTATTAGACTTCAGACCCCCCTCATCATCTGAGACTTAACACCCGGGGGGGGGGTCTGAAGTGAGTAGTATTGAACAGTGACCCCACTACTACATGTTAGAGCCACGTGATTTTGCACCCCCCACACGAAACCACTTACCTCTCTAACACCCCTCTGAAATCCTGCTACCCACTGATATTAAACCTCTATTTCCTCCCGCAAATAAATTCATGCCAACATGGAATGGCCTTTCCAATTATTTTAATTCCCACGTTCTCCTGAAATTTATCCAGTTAATTCAATGGATAACCATTAGGAAACGTACCCGCGCCCATTTTCAAACGGAAAACAAGTTCAAATTCCCTTAAAATAGCCATTAAATGCCTGTTTCAAACCTTTATTCTACTATTTTCTCTACTAAACACAATACTACCAATTTACAACTAACTTTAGAATTCGAGAGATTAAAAATTTCCAGTGTTTGAAGCTTTCTATTGTAGTTGTTGATTTTCTTCCAGCCTGCAGAACTTATCCTCAGTCTCGGCCTGCGTTTTCTGTCACATAATTCCCGCTTTCCACCATTACAATAGATCCAACCATGCCTCCAAAAAATAAAGGAACTGAGCAACCAGTAAGTCTACTACCACATCCTCCAATTCATTTTCATCACATTCCCTTTGCAGACAAATATCACAAAATACATGAAACCTTGTCTAACATTGAGCTTTTTGAGTTATATTGTTGGTTAGAAGACAAATTCCTGGATAAATCAAATGACATAGGACTATAGGATTCTAATCTTCCTCATTTCATTTTTACTCATACCCATAGTGCCCCAGAGTTTTTTAAGAGATGTCAAGCTTGGTATATTCCATACCACAGAGCTATTATTGCTCCTACAGGAGAGGTTTTAGTGACTCTTGATGCCAAAACAATTGAACAAATGATACAAGCCCCAAGAACAGAAGATTCCACACCATTTTCCCGAGAAGCCTTGATAGAAATATACCAAAAATTATATTTTTCAAAGAGAGCTCAAACTCTTGAGCTATCCATGACTAAAAATGATCCATTACCTAAGAAAAACCCTCCATTTCCAGCATCCATTTTCCTTGAAATGTCCAAACAAATCATCATTGTCATTTATTACCTTCTTGGTTACTATTCAGACCAATGGGTAGATGAAGCCATCATAGGTATTTTGTCCATATTTTCCACTGATTCTAAACCCTCCATCATTTTCATTTTCAGTTAGTTGATTGCATATACTATCCATGATCAGTTTGTGAAATTCACAACTGAAGAGGTTTTCAATTATGCCTTTGTGTTAGTTTACTTGTTCTTGTACTCTTAGGGAGAAAAATTTAAGTTTTCTCTACAAAAATTAGATGAAGAAGGCAAACAACAGTCAACAATTTTCTAGACTTCATTATTCATGAAGGAACAAAAAAAAATATTATTATAAATTGTTTTTGGAATTGTTTCTTCAGCCAACACTCAATTTTTTAAATAACACTACAGAGCCAAGAATTAGTGAAGAGATCAGGGAAGGTATTGCAGCTGTCAGATCAAGCTAGAACAGGGGATTGGTACCTTTACCAAAATTATACAGAAATCAGAGTTTATAGATGTGAAATTCCCCCTTATAAGCTTCCCAAATTCCTTCCCATGAGGATTTTTGCATTGGATTATGTTAGAGAAATGATTAATGCAAATGAAGTGCATTTTGTCTCTGCTAAAAACAAATCACAGTTTAAAATTAATACACAGTAGGCCATTTTTTTTTATAATAGCGGGATAGCAGGGGAGGAGGAAGATAATTTGTTGAAACAAATTCAATTTAGTCCAAGTTTTACATGTTCTTATGATCCAGTTGGTGTCGTTTCCAAAAAACGGGTGGAAAATAAATCTACAACATATTTTCATACACCTAGATTAGAGATTGAAAAGTACATGAATCAACTTGAATGGAGAGAAGGTACACTACAGGAGGCTGAAGAGAAAAAACTATCTACATCGGCATTATAGACTCTAATTACACATGAAAGAGTAGGTAAGAGAATTAGAGAAGATCAGTCATCTCCAATGACTGATTCATCTAGAAAAGAGTTCAAGATTCACTATTGGAAGAAAACAAAGCTAAATCCAAAGGTAAATCTCAACAAGGAGTTAGATAAATAAGTAATAATCATCACTGAAGAGACACCTCATTCCACACAGGTAAATGATAATGGCACTTCTAATACTCATACTACTTCTACTGTTTCTAAAGAGCATCAGACAATAACTCCTAAAGATAAACAAACATCACCTTCTCAAGATCAACAAAAAGCCATCTTGAGTAGCACAACTGCTACAGGGGAAAATAGAAGTTTGACTTTGATAATTTCAAAGAGATAAAGCTGAAGAATGAAATTTTGAAGATAAGTACATATAGCCAGTTTTGAAAACAAACTCTTAGTTCACAAAGTAGGCTGCTTTCAGCCTTTGATTCTGAAAAGGGAAAAATACATTTTTCATTTCTTCAAGCACAAATCCCACATCCTAAGTTAGAAGCAGAATATAAAAGGGCCACATTTGATTTTGACACAAAATATATTCTTCCAATAGATCAAATGGAGCTACATAAGAAAACTGGTGAGATGATTTCATCAACTCTCCCTAATACTGCTTTAAGTTTATCAAAACTGTAGGTTTCATTGGAAAAATGTACAACCATAACTAAAATTGGAGAAGGTATCTTCATTTGAAAAGGACACAAGAATCAAGACTCTAGAAGATCTGGTGGTAAAGATTGGATATGATCCATCCAATGTGAATGCAATTGAAGAAATCATCAAGAAGAAAAATGCTGACATAGAAGCATTAAGGAAGTAACTAAAGATTCCAACTACAGAAGATCCTTTAGCCAAGTATATTGAAGAAAATGAAACTCATAAGACATATATGATGAAGTTGATAATGGAGCAGAATTCTCAATTAAAGTAGATGGAATCATAATTAGAAAAGATGATAAAGGAAAAGGAAGCAATAATGAAGACATCAAAGGTTCCTTTAGAAGCAATGCCACTAGCAACCATTCCTATAGCTCAGACTTCTACATCAAGCACTGCAGATGGAGTTGAGCAACTTACCAAAGTAGTTCAAAACATGTCTATTCAAGAAGAGGAGATAAAAAGTAGTAGGATCATGTAAAATTATTGAAATTATAGAAACTAATGCTTATAGTTCACATGCAGCTGAAGCATAGAGGGCCAAAAGGTTGATTGAAAGGTAACAAAAAGAACAAAAAGAGTCATCCATTGGTAATACTTTGGGCCAGGTGAAAGAGATAATTTGGGCAGACATCATAGAGCCTATCACTGAAATTTGGCCATGTATCCAGATCATATTTGAACAAAAGGAGCTGATATAGAAGGAAAATGAGGCCATTAAAACAATCAAAGAACAACTGGGAGACAGGCCTACCACATCAAAAAATATCATTGGATTTTTGAATTCAAAGAACATGAATGAGCTGGATGAATTAGGCATTAAGGACAGAGAAAAAAATCCTGGAAGTGAAGAAAGTGTTGAAAAAGAAGAATTTGATTCTTCAACTTGAAGAAAAATGTCATAGTCTAGAGGTTATAGTTCAAAGATTTTTCAACAGGATAGAGTCTCTAACACAAAAAGGATTACCTTCTCTCTTTTTAATTAAACATAAATTGATGACTAGAGATGATTATGGAAAAATACTTCAGGAGATTTCTAGGGATATTTCTAAGTTTTCAAATATTAAAGGCACATTAACAGGAAAGGCATTGTTGGGAGCATTAAGCAATGACATTTACATTCAGTATGAAATAAAACATGTCTTTGTGGTGAAGCCCACCTTTTTTAAATTGAAATTTACCACATGGTAATTAAATTAGTTATCCCTAATGAAGAGTGCTGGGAAAAGCTATGTGAGTTTCAAGAGTAATTAATAAAAGAAGAAAAGTCAATTTTTTTCCAGATCAACAGTGAATTGATAGCTATTGCAGCCCATGATTATCTTCTTTAGCAACAGTTTTCAGTTAAAGCCAACGATAACACAAAATTTATAATTTATTTCCATGATGCAGTTATAAATTAGTTAGCAAACAAAGCGCTATCAGTTTGGATAACCTTTAATGTAATTATTGTAATTTTGTTTTTCTATATATACTTCTTTGTATGAAGTATTACTGTTGGATAATCGAGTTCTGAAACTCTATGTATTATTGTGGACCTTCTATTAATGAAAATCAAAGGAGTTGTAGTAATTGTGTGAGATTCATGTGGTATTTTTATTGAGCACTGTGCCTTTTCTCTGTTATTTCATTTCCATTCCATTTTCTGTGTAAAATCTTATTTAGTTTATAAGCAAAAATCAGTCAAATGCTCTGTTTATTAAGATTTTTACAATGTGTCTTTTCTTCTAATGAATGAATTCAGTAACAGGCTCATTAAAACCTCTCTCTTTTCTACCACTATACACCAATGATAAATTAAATTTTCTCAAATAGTTTGCCTATCTTTCCTTGCTCAGTTTTCTGCAATCCAACCTTTGAAATCAATTTTAGCTTCACTGATTATAATTTTTATCTAGCAAAAAAATGTTTAAGCAAATTATAAAACAAAGTAATTTATATCCAGCCTAAAATTTGGTATTCGGCCCTAAATTTGAATAATTAAAAAGTGACACAAAGAAAGGCCTCTCTGGTTAGGTAGGGCTAGCTGCCTAGCTAAAAGTTGGTATGTGGTTACCTTTCTTCACTCCTAATTTTAGCTTAGGAAGTTGGGGAGAGTGATAACAAATTCTTGGACATGCAACCATATATGCATAAGTTCAAGTGGAGTTCATGAGGTTTGAAGTGTAATTTTATTTCTGATCCATTTTCTTCCAGTTTATTTATCAATTGGATTAGCCATATTGTTAATGATGGTTTTTGGAGTAGCTGCATGTTGAGTTGTTGATGTTATTGGAGACATGGAAACCACATGGTTGTCTTATGAACATGGTCAAGGTGTGATGGAGGATCAAACATTCAGGGGGAGTATTGTTTCTTCCTAATGGAGTTGCAAATGGTTGGAATTTTGTTCATATGTAGGAGCATGCGGTGCATATATTTGATATTGATGCAGGAAGGATTATTGTTGTTGTTATCACATATTGCAGGATGATGTGTTTGCATGAAATAGTTGGTATATTGACGATGATAATACTGCTAGGTGATATTTATGTCATGTGTTTTCATGTTTCCATGGAAGATCGAATGATTTGGCTCATCTAGAGTATGCATTTTATTTCTCATGTTTTCTATTCTAGATGTAACATGTTGCTGCTCATGTGTTTTTGGATGGATAATACATAAGTAGGATGATTGCTGCTACCTGTTGATTTGATGGTTGTGATTTATATTGATGTAAACATGGATCATGGTGGTTTCTAGTGGTTATCATGATCTTGATGTAGGATATTGATTGATGGGATGGTGATGGCTAAGATGTTGAGTGGTCATGCACTAGCATATGATGTTTCTAGTTATTCTATTGTTTCTTCTATAGATTGAGAGATCATATCATTGCTCATTGATTCCATGTACTTATGTTATTTCATGTTTTGGGCATTCACATATAAGAGCACGTTTATGTTCATATGTAAAATCCATGTACCTTTATTGCTATATCTTATTGGCATATTTCTCATGGAGAGACCCATGACGTCTAGTATGATTTTTCATTAGCTATGTATGGGTCAATGAAAGTCCAAGTCATGTATCATTTTGTATATATTTGATGTATCCCCAATATATGGGTGCATGATGTAAACTTGGGTACATAGAATCATGGTTGGTGATATGTGTAGAGGAGTCATATGTCAGTCCTATGTAGCCGTCACAACTATTTATTTGCTCCATGAAGCATTGTATGTATTATACTTCATTATATATCTTGTCCAAATTTGGTTGGAGTCATGGTCATGAGTAGTAGTCTCTTGCACTTGGAAAGGAGGTTTATTGCAACATGCAAAATTTTTAATTGCAACTTCATTACATGCTTGGGGGGAGCATGTTCAGTTTCCTAGATTGCATGGAATTGGATTGAGACTTGATGGAAACTAGTTCCCTTGTTTCACATGCTTATATTGTATGACATACTTGTTTGTTTTCATCGGTATGATGTTGAGTATGATTGGGGGAGCACTTCTCTCAGTTGACATGTTATTGGAATTGTCTTAAGTGTTCATATGGCCCTTTTCCATTGATGTCAAAGGGGGAGATAATTTGAGTGTATAGAGATTAAATTCAAATGTTGGATTGAGGTTGAAATTAATGCCAAAGTGGGAGTTTTTTGGCATTGTAGTGTTGGCACTGATGTCAGTAGGTTCATGGTGTTGCTTGTCATATGCATCCGTGATGGATGTTTTGCTTGATGGGATTGTAGTTGGCATTAATGTCAACTTAGTTATGACATGATGTTGCTGCTACTGAGTAGAGATGGATTCTACATGCAAAGATTGGATTAAGGTTGAAATGTTGTGGTGATTGAATATGTTGCTGTTGCAGGTTTTTAGAGTGCCGCTATAGGTGTTTCATATGGTTCTACATGTGATGGAAGCATTATATTTCTGCTACATGTGTTGAGTTGTGGATTCTTGTGTTAGAGGTTCCTCTATTAGTGTTGGAGGAAGTTTGGATGAAATGATGCTACTGATACATGATTCAGAGATGTTGTTATAGGTGTTGAAGGTGTTTAGACAGGGAGTCATTGCTGCTTGAGGAGCTGGAGGTGTTGGTCTTGGTGATGAGGTTTGGATACTAAGGACTGATTACCATTTAATTCCTATATATCTTCTTGGAATATATCATTAGTTTTAGACTTGTTATAGGGTCATAGAGGTGTTTTTAAATGATATTGATGAAGATGTCCTTGAAGTTTGGCAATGATTTGGGATGCATTGGTTTGAGTTTTCCTTATCCCCTGCCCCAGTCGCATGGATGATGGCTCATCAGTGTGACTGAAAGGCTCTAGTCACTGGGATTCAGTCCTATGCATGTGATTAGTAGAGTTTGTGTAGTGTTATGTAGTCGACCAAGAACTTGACCTAGTTTTTCTCCATATTTATCGCGCGGGTCATTAGTTTTTTGTATTGTGGAGACATTCTTGTTTGGAAAATTTTAGTTATGGTTAGAAAATTTTGTGGGGCATCCAGAAACTAATTAGTGTTGAAGATATAAAAAGGAAAGTGGAGTTAGTGGTTTATAGAGTCAATGAGATGAATCTAGATCAAATGAAGCATATGAACTGAGTTGTGAAGCCCAAAAGTTCTTTGTAATTATTGAGTTAAGCACCTCAGTTCATCTATATTGGAGATAGATAAATGTTAGTTTGGTTGATTACTATAGTGTGTGGAGTGGATGTGATATTTTAGAAGAATATGTAATATGTGTGAGGATTTTATTACATAATTTCCGAAGTATCTTGCAAGTTTAGAAGCAGATAGTTGAAGTATGTTTTAGCCATAATATATATGTAGTGAGTGAGGTGTTGAAGTGTTGATTGAAGTAGTGTTTTGAGGAGTTGTATTGCAGCTTGTGTGGATAAATTGTGTGTAGAGCTTGATTGGAAGTAGTGCTGCATATTTTCTATTTTATTGTGTTTTGATGATACTTTGTTGCAATGATCACGTTGAGAAATTCTTGGTTCTAGTCTGAAAATGTATGAAATGAGAACCACATAGAGGAGTGGAGTTGGAACACTCCGGTGTAATAAGTATAGGTGAGAATTTTTTCTCAATACAATGGTGGTTGGATAGTTCGACAGAAAATAGGAGAGTCTTGTTTGTCGTGGTGGCTTCCAACAGATTGGAGTTTGTAGAGTCGATTGATAGTTCAAGAGTAATTGGATGAGGATTGTTGATCATGGTGGCCTTCAATAGATGGAAGTACGTAGACCCACATGAGAAAATTTTTCCATTTGATAGTAGCCATATATATATATATATATATAAATAATTGTTTGACATAATAGAATTTGAGCAGCGAACAACAACAAGTGGTTTTTTTCCCTGGAGAGGGTTTTCCACCATAAATATCTGTGTCCATTTTTTTGATTGCTTTCATGGGTTCTGGTTTATGTTTGATGCTCTACATAAGTTATGATGCCCTAACGAACCTCTAAACATCATGGTTTCATAGTCATCATCGAGACATTTCCAAAGGTCTACCACACCCTTAAAAACTAGTTATAGATGAGAAGTTATGCCCATTTGGAAATAAAAATTGATTGGGGTCCTAAAAATATAGGGAAAACCCCCCAAATATCGATATGTTAAATAATGTGCAACTCTCAGGTGGATCAATGGTTAATTGGTTAAATCCACATAAGATGTAGACCACACTTGCATGAATTTTAGCATGATTAACAACCACAAACCTTACTCATATCAGATGACATATATGTGAAAACATGTACAATTTTTACTAGAGCATTCCCACCATAGTGGCTAATCCAAGGATGACACATGGTAGTGTTGATTGGATGATTCAAATATGACGTGTCCCCTATAGCATGGATGGAAAGTGGAAATGTTTGACTTGATGTAGTTGTTACTTACATAGTTAACAAGGATTACACATGGAAATTTTTGGGTGGATGACATGGCCTCCATGTATAGTTATAAAATGATGTCAGCATAGCAACATGGTGGCATCATGGAATACCACATGGAAGATGAATTTGACACATTTTTATTGGTCAAGAGTTAAAAAAGGGTGACACATGGCACCCCTTACGGGCTACCACATGGCAAGGTCACATTTTCATGGTTCCTTCATCGAAGGGATAAGCCCCAGGATTCCCATACAATGTTTTTTAAATAAAATGTTATATGGTGGTGTGATTGGCCCAAAGGTCAACCCTTGAATCCCTTGGACCACACCCCATGCATATATTGATCTGGTGGATCAGTTTAATGCTCAAAATTCAAAGTTCTCAGAATGGCTCGAAACACATGCCAAAGTGTAGATATCGTCGTCCTCAATCCAACACAACTCATTTCACTCAAGTCCAACATCAGATTCCCCCAATATCACGTTTTGTTCATTTGGGGAAACAATGTTTTATTATTATTTTAGGTTGCAGGGATGCCTAGTCAGCAATTCATACTATTGACGACCATGACATGGTAGTGTGACCGGGCCTCCATTGACCAATTACTAGTTGAAAAGTGGCACTATGTGATTGGTTCGAATTTGATTGGTTGTTGGTTTGGTGTGTTGGACCAATTAAAGAGAGCCACGTGGGCCAATTAGAGTCTGCCACATTGCCTCCTGATGGCCAAGATTATTTTTTTTATAAGCCAGAGCGGGCCTCCATGGGGTTCGAGTGTGAGACCTCCCACCACACAACAAATCCTTCCAATAGTGCCGCTACGTTGGTTCTTATAATGTATAGGAGATAGGAAATATTTAAAGTTTATGTTATTTGTATTTAGGGGTGGGGACCGGGGTTAACCCCCTACCCCTGTCCACGAACCAGGGTCAAGGGCTAACCCTAACTCGAGACCATATATTAAATATTATACCAATTTTTTTTCAAACAAGACCATCGAAAAAGTGAACCATACATATACCACCTAAAAATTATATTATAATTGTATGTAAAATTTTATAACACGACGAACTATAGTTCACATACTGCTGAAACCTTTGTATAAACCTTAACCAAAGTTTGTATGAGCCTTAGATTATGTAATTGGTGGTTTAATGTATTAACATGTGACAGGTTTCACGACTATTTGATGTCAAAATCTGGAGCAGGGTCATGTAACCACCACACTGGAAGTAAATGTTTCGACATGTGAAAAAACACAAAGCGGAGTTACCAAACTATGCCACAGTTGTGGTCTGTCAACGGAGTTAAGGTTGGGTTCTAGTGATAACATGAACATGTTGCCGAGTAGTTGTTGCCACAGTTATCCTAATGGTTCTGCTAACCCTAACCATAGTTCTACAAACCGCACTTCCAAACATAGTCAAAGTCTGAGTCAGAAAATTGATGGGAATCGTAACTTCCCCTGAGATCAACGACTCTAGATCAACCACTTGGTGCCTTTTTATTCGGATAAAGGCCGACATAGGAAATTTAAAGAGGTGAAAATTTGCACCTGGTGCAGTGGGAGTCTCGCTGGCGTGGGTCAAATTTTTCACCCCACATGGACGAAAAATGCATAATTTGTAGAAAATTTGCAGGGAAGTGCGAATTGTAGGACAATTAGCAGAAAAATTCAATGGAGCATAAATCATTCATTTTTTGACCTTTTTTGGAGAAGAAAGAGCCTAGATAAGGGTCTTTTACTGTTATGGATCCATTGGAGACATTTTTTAAGAATTTTGAGCACTGTAACTTGATGTAAACACACTTTTTTTGAGCATAATGAAAGAGGCCCAACCATTGGAAGCTGGACTAGGAGATTTAGCCCAAAAGGGGTGAAATCCTTCATCATTTGTAGCTTGTTGTATACTATTATGGTATTGATTTATTATTTATTTTTTTGAAAAAATGAGTTTTGAGGTATGTTAATGTGTTAAGGAAATTTACATAAGTGTTAAAAATCCTAATCTTTTCACTTGCAAAATTTGACACAAAACTTCAAGATTTCGTATACAGGTCAGCTTGGTATCAAAGCATTGGTTATTTTTCGCTTTGAGGGTTTAATTTGTTTGCAAGTGTTTCTAATGCTTACAAGGTTGAATCTCAAGAGAGGAAAAGGAAATCCTGTGGTTTCAAGTCCTCAAGTTAGGTCAAGAATAAGGAGAGCACAATTTCCATAATCGCCACCACAAATTTCACCTGAAGCTTCAACAATCATGGCACATGAAGGTGATCTAGACAATATGTCAGAGGATGAAAATTATTTCAGAAAATAAGTATTTTACATGACACAAATGGTGAAAGTTCTCTATGAAGAGAGAAACACAAGGTTGCAAGGTGGGAGCTCCAATCCTCAAAAGGGAGATAACTCTTCAAGAGGAGATGAAAGAGATGGGGAAGAGACTCCAAAATGTAATGGAGGGAATGGTGACAAACCAATTTTGAAACCACCATTCTATTCACCTCCATTCTCACCACCATCTTCACCATCATCATCTTCCATAACGACCCCTTCACAATCACCTCCACATTCTCCAAAGGGACATGATAAAACTCCATTTTTAAAACTTGACATAGAGTTTGATTTGCCTATGTATGATGGAGAGGTAAATGCTAAGAGATTAGATAACTTGGCTCATCAACATGTGTATAAAATCTATCCATGAGATTCAATATGATATTGTAATGTACTAAAACAAAATACTGAATCCTTCTACAATTTGCGAAAACAAAATAAGATCACACAATCACTTAACAAGTAAGAGAAAGAAATTATCAACCACACAATAGAAGATGTATATGGGGAAAGAAACTTCTCAAAACCCCGCTATTTGTATATTTCATAAAGTTAATATCATGAAACAATAAAATGCTATTCCTCATACTAAGAAACCTCTGCACTCTGCTCACTGTCTCAATCTATTCTTGCTTGAATTTGGCTTACGATCTAAGAAAGTTTGGTCCAATATTTAAACTTTTGCTTGCCTAGGCCTGACCTACCTTCCTTACACATTATTGGGATAATTGATCCCCTATTAATTAGGAAAATATCAAATAATTATTTCACAATGCCTTCAAGCCTTCCCAATGACCTCATGCATGACCTGTACAATTTTCTAATTACACAAATGATAGATCTCTTTCCTTTAACGTCTGTCTCTAATTGATCCATGCATGTGAATTAAATTAGATTTAATTCACTAGACTTATCACTAGCTCATCTCTCAGTTAGAACTAATTAAACTGGTTTTAACTCAAATAATTTATTTAACTAATTACAGCTCACAAATAACTATAATTGGACACCATAAAATCATGGGAGAACTATACATGCCTCCTCTCTAACCTCTAACTCGAATTTCCTAAGCTAACTAAGTCATTCTGAATTAGTTAACTAATAAAAGTTGTCATGAGATGAAATTACAAATTTTCTTCCAATTTAATTAAGGGAAAATTAAATCAAAAGCCCCGTATGGTACCATTTCTGGGTGCCATTTCTAGATTCCATTTTCACTGTTTCTTGTTGCCAATTTCAACACTCCCTCTCAACAAGAAATGAATTCAATCTATCTTGACCTAGTACCTTTGGAACATTCTGCATGAAAAACTTCTCTAGTGTTGTTTTCTCATGCAACTCTTGAAACTGAAAATCCTAAAAACAAAATAGAATCAATATGATGCATCTATCATCAGAGTTTCTAATTGCTACTAGTTACTACACTGTCTACTGAAAACTCTGCGCTACTGCTAACTCTGTATATGTGCCATTTGCACAGTTGCCAACTCTAATCAATTCTCCAGTATTTGAAATTTGTCACTCTGATTTATGTATTTTTGACTTCTAAGTGCATCAATCCTATCAATCCTTCATACCACTGTATGATCCATGAGACATCCCATCTCAATGGACCTTGACCAAATTTATTCTCTTGGGATTATGACTTGACAACTCCCCACCTCTCACCTAGAGGTATGGATGCATGTGCTCCCTCTTCCCACCTTGCTCGAAATTACCCCCTAATGGAGGTCTCTGCTTAAGTGGACTCCTCCAATCGGTATCCTCTCTTCTTCTCCAATTGTGGCTACTCCACAACCTTCTGATACTTCTTTTGAGGCTGCAAGTTGAGAGGTAATTTTGGTTCCCTCTCAACCACCAAGTCACTAACCTATGATTTTATCCTCAAATATTTGCATGCATCTTATACCTTGAGAGAATACAAGTTCTTGGCTCGTACATCAATCTATTTCACCAGTCCCATGGTGATGTGTCTAAGGAAAACCTTTCCTTTTCTAAATATGACATCATAACCATGGTCTTCCAATACCACTACAAAGACAAGATTCTTCTTTAGTCTCGAAACATACAAAAAATTTGTCAGTATGAGAGGGGAGCTAGAATCCCTCTAAAAGGTAACTGTACCTATGTTGGTCATGCTATACCTCCCTTCATCTCCAAATTCTATGTTTTGTTGGAGGTCCTTCTCCTCCAAGTCATTGAATAGATCTCTATTCCCCATCATATGGAACGAGGCAGCGCTATTGAGATACCACATGCATTCCATTATAGTTTTGGCCATGCATTCAATGAGAGTAAAATCAAGCTCAAACTATGAATCTAGCACTTCACTTGGTGCTGCAACTGCAGGCTCCTTCTTGCTTTCCTTATGTGGAAATTTTGAGGCACAATGCCTATGCTCATGACAATGAAAAAAAATAAACTTGGACAAGTCTCTCTTTCCCTCTTCACCTTGGGACTTCTTTCCCTTGGATTTATTGTATTTTCCAACCAATGAAAAATATTCTTCATTGTCTGTGCCAGAGGTCCTGTCTCTAGTGCTCCGCCTTATCTATTCTGTTACCAAGTCAAACCACAAATACTCCCAATCTGGTGGCATCTCCCTCCCATTCACAAAGTCATGGTAAATATTATAGCTCTTGGGAAGGCCTAGAAGAGCTAGGCTCACCAAATCATCCTGGGATATTGTCACACCAACACTTCCAATCTCATCTCTACATTGAGTGAAAATTTTCAAGTATTTTGGTATCGTCTCGCCCTCATCCATCTTAATCTTTCTGAGCTTTTCCTTCAATGCCAACTTGTTATGGTCACTTCTATTATGAAACATATATTTCAAGGCCTTCCACATAGCATATGGAGTCACCTTCCCATGGATACTCGAGACAATATGATATTGAACTCCCTCTAACAAGATCCTTCTTGTCTTTGCTACCTTCTTCTTCCATGTATCAAGAAGTTGAGAATTTGCTTCCGTGGGCTTGGGAATATCATTGCTATGAATTCCTTTAGTACGTTTTCCTCAAGAAATACCTCCATCCTATCCTTCCATGCTATGTAATTTGAATTTACCTCAAGAGCATATTAGAGTCTCAATCCATTGAAAGACATATTGATCTGCTACTGGGTCCTGAAGAATAAATATGAAAATGCAAACATGTTCAAAACAAACTATGCTCTTCTCTTCTATTGTGATTCTTGGCTCTCTAATACCATGTAGAAAATATATCCATGAGATTCAATTTTATCTTTTAATGTACTAAAAAAAAATACTAAATCCTTCTACTATTTTTAGAAACCAAATACGATCACAAAATCACATAACAAGTAAGAAAAAGAAATTATCAATCACACAACACAAGATATATATGGGGAAAGAAACTTCTCAAAACCTCACTATTTTTATATTGCATATAGTCAAGATCATGAAACAATACAATGCTATTCCTCACACTAAGAAACCTCTGCACTTTGCTGATTGTCTAACTCTGATCCTGCTTGAATCTGGATTATGATCTAAGCAAGTTTGGTCCAATATTTAACCTTTTGCTTGCCTAGGTCTGGCCTGCCTTCCTTATGCATTCTTGGGATAATTGAGCCCCTATTAGTTAGAAAAATCCTAAATAATAATTGCACAATACCTTCAAGCCTTCCCAATGGGCTTATGCATGACCTGTAAAATTTTCTAATTATACAACTGATAGATCTCTTCCCTTTAACCTTTGTCTCAAATAGGCCTTCCTTAGAAATGACATGAAAAAAGTATTTTTAGTGAATTATCAGTCATATGATTGATCAATGCATGTGAATTAAATCATATTTAATTCACTGGAAGTATCACTATAACATCTCTCAATTATAACTAGTTAAACTAATTTAACTCAAATAATTGAGTTAACTAATTACAACTCACAAATAACTGTAACTGGACCCCCTAAAATCATGGGATAACTCTACATGCCTCCTCTCTAACCTCTAACTTGAATTTCCTAATCTAACTCAGTCTTTCTGACCTAGTTAACTAATACAAGTTGTCATGATATGAAATTACAAATTTTCTTCCAATTTAATTAAGGGAAAATTAAATCAGAAGCCCCCTATGGTACCATTTATCGATGCCATTTCTAGATGCCATTTTCAATGTTTCTTTTTTCCAATTTCAACATATTTTTTTCCACAGAAAAAATCGAACCATCTATTAATCATAGAGAGTTACATAGTATATGCATGGTTCATTCCAAAAACTGCATTCCCCCCTTGTTAGGAGAGAGACAGAGTTACAACTGAAGTGAAATGAGAGAGCACATTCACCTGACAACCTTGATCAAAACTAAAAAAATTATCATCATATTTTTTCTCCTCTCAGGCTTCCTTTCAAGGAAAAACACCAGAAACAGAGGAGTAAAAAAGGCTAAGTTTGTTTGAAGTTTCAAAAACTCCAAAAAAAACCCCGGTAGTAGACACTGATTTGGTTTTTTTGAGTGTATCATAACATATAAGGAAATTTCAGACACCTAAGCCTCCTCTGTGAGGAAAATAGCCGGGGGTCGAAATAGAGTTTGTAAGTATCAACAAAATTACATAATGTATGTTTAGAAGTTTAAAAAAAAAAAGGAAAACAACAACATCAAAGAGATTCTCAAGCAAAGAGAGGCCATTCGATATCTCGAACCAACCCATCATCCACCTCAACAGCTATCCAGTGCCCCATATCCTGCCCAACGCCTTCTTTAGAAAAGCGGTCTGCATCATGGTCTTATTCCCTGTAAATGCGGCAAACATATATCCCATTAAAAAAGCATTTTAGACGGGATAACTCATTTAGTAAAGGGGGAAAAATATAATTTTGGCATCGTTGTGTATATTTAAGGAGTCCCCAAAGATCTGAACCTCTCTCATTCTCAAGAAAGAGAGCCAACATAGAAGAAAATGTAATGCTTTTAACTCTGCATAATTATTTGTCCCCTGTCCCAGACCAATCGAGGCTCTGAGGATTTTTCTAGTAGGAACATGAATGAACAGTCTCGCTCCACATCTATTTTGTGGATCCGAGGCCCCATGAAAATATTCCCATGGAATGTCCCCCTTGATAATTTCCTATTGAATCACTCGAGATTGCTGAGGTAAAGAGGGGATTGGAATGTGATCATAAACCGATTCACCTTCCGCTGCCAGCTTGCTGATCAGAAAGTCTGAGTCTTTGAAAATAACATGGTTACTTGCAATCCAAGTTCCCCATGCGATCAACAAGGGAATAGAATGAACCATATCAGTTGGGGCTTCCTGCCACCATCTTTGGTAGGCTTCCATCACCTCTTGTCCTTCCCATCGCTAGGGAATTTTAAGGAGTCTCAGAGATTCATTCCAGAGACTGATGTTGTAGGGACAAGTGAGGAAAATATTTTGCACAAATTCCAAACTATCTCTGCAAAGAGAGCACCATCCAGGAATGATATTTCCCCTAGTTGCAGAAATTCCTAGGTAGGGACTTTATTCTAGAGAATGCACCAGAAAAAAAGTCTCAAATTTTCTAGCCCTTTCAATTCTAATAATGGTTTGAACCACCACTTTGGCTCCCCCCAGCCCTTCTGGGACATGAGCCAATTATAAATGAATTTGGGGGTGTACATCCCAGATGGGGAGTGTACCCATTTGAGCTCATATATTTTGTCCTGAAACCTGATGTTGGAATTCTGGATATCCAAGATGTAGCCCTCCCATTCCCCCAACCATCTTTCCTCCAGTTTCATATCATCCCCTTTCATCTACTCTTGCCTCCACAAAGTTGAGCTTGCTTGATTTGCAATATGTTTAAGAGTGGTAAAACCTCTTTGGTTCAAAAGCTCAATTAGGTCTCTAGATAAAGCGTATTTCCCCGAACAACCCACCCAAGGGTCTCGACCCAGCCTGACTCGGGCACCATCCCCCACATGCCAAGATATCCCCTGCTCTATTACATTAATAGATGCTATGGTTGCCTTCCATACTACTGAGGAACTTTTTGAATTTTTTTGTGGCAGTCTCAACCATTCCAGGATTGGCATTGGATCGATATATTTTATTTTTGTAATAAAGGTCTAAAGGTTATCCTCTGTGATAAGTATCCATGCTAGTTAAGCTGTCAGAGACTTCTAAAAGGAGAGGAGTTCTTTAATGCCCCATCCTCCCAACCTTTTTGCCTTAATATTTTCTCCCAGGCCACCCAAGGAGTCACATGTTCCACCTTTGATCCGGCCCACAAGAATCTGCTACAAATTTTATTGATAGAGGCCAAAATAATTTTTGGGACCCATATAAGGCTATCCCAGAACACTGGGATGGCCATAGCCACTGATTTTATCATTACTAGTCTTCCTACTCTGGACAACCATTCGAAACTCTAGTGATTCATTCTTGCCTCTATCTTTGCAATAATCCATTTCCAATCATGGATGAGATAAGAGTCCGGATTAAGGAAAAATCCCAAGTACTTGAAAATGTCCTGAAGAGCTTTGAATTCAAATTGTAGAACTACTTCGATTCTACCCACTTCATCCCTAGAGAGACCAGACGTTGTAAGGGACGATTTTTGGAAATTTATGTAGAGACCCGTAGCTTTCAGGAAAAGATCCAGGACCTCCTTCAGGCATCGGCAGTCCTCCAAGCTACTGTTACTGAACTGCAGAATGTCATCGACAAACAAAAAGTGAGTCACAAATAAATTCACCGCCACTTCTATACCTTTGAGTTCCCCTTGTCTCTTTGCTTCATGGATCATCAAACTCATACCTTCCGTTGCTAGTAAAAAGAGGATAGGGGAGAGAGGGCAACCTTGATGGAGACCCCTTTGGGGATTGAAGAAATCTGTTGCTGCTCCATTTATCAAAATTTCTATACAGGATGTTGAGATGCATCCCATGACCCATCTTATGAACTCAAAATTGAAGCCCAGGTGTGTCATCAATAGCCTCAAGTACATCCAGCTAAATCTGTCATAGGCCTTTGACAAGTCGATTTTGGAAATAACTCCTTTTTTCCTGCTTTTTTTAGGCTGTGAAGTGTTTTTTGGGCTAACCCAACAACTTCATGGATTTTTCTTCCATACAAAAACCCAAATTGTTCCAACGAAATATTTTTGGAGAGGAAAGGTTTCAGAAGAGAGGCTACCGGTTTAGCAATTATCTTGTAGATACAAGTGCATAAAGAAATAGGATGAAAGTCATCAAAAGAAACATGATGTTCTTTTTTATGGACGAGGGATAAGAACGTAGCATTGAAAGGCTGGTAGATTGTGCCTATACAATGAAACTCCTCCACCACTTATACCAATTCCTTCCCTAAGAATTTAAAAAAAATGCTGAAAGAATTCCATCGTACATCTGTCAGGGCCATGGCTTTTATTCTTCTACATTGATTTAAGGATATCCTCCACTTCCTCTTTTTTAACCGTTTCCATGATGCTGTTGTTGCCTTCCTCATCTATATAGATTGGAAAAAACCATGCCACCCTGTTAACTTCAGCTATAGAAATTTTCGTTGGAGCTTTGAACAAAGGTTTAAAGTGATTTAAACCTAGCGAAGAGAGATCTTCAAAAGATTGCGCCAGACCACCATTCTCCCTCTGCAACTCCCAAATAGTATTGATTTTTTTCCTTCCTTTTACATAGTTCTGAAAAAACTTGGTATTTTCATCTCCGACTTGGAGCCAAATGGCCCTACTTTTTAGACGCCAACCTTCCTCTCTTTCCAGCAAAATTTTCTTTCTAGCAGTTTACAACTCCCTTATTTTGTTCCTTGAATCCAAATTTGAATATCTTGCTCCTTCCCAATTTCAACATATTGAAGTGTATTGCAGGATACAAAGGATCAAGGATGATGATACCAAGATTCAACTTGCTTCATTAAGGTTGGAAAGTGAAACACTTATTTAGTGGGAAGCCAAAACTCAAGGACTTGAAGAACCATGGTAAGGTCTTAACCAATTGGAATGATTTAATTGCTGCATTGAAAAGAAAATTATATCCATTATCATACATGCATAAATTTATAATGGATTGGAAAAACTTTAGGCAAGGAAAGGGACAAAGTGTCCAAAACTATACTCAATAGTTTAGAAGAAGAGCATTGATATTGGGTGTAAATTTGACATCTCAAGACACTTTGTTGAAATACATTGGAGGTTTGCATAGTTATTTAAGAAATACCATTCTCATGTTTAACCCTACAAGTTTAGATGAAGTTTGTGTACAAGCCACACATCTAGAAGCAAGAGGGAAACATGTTTCTAATGAAACAAATGAGAATACCTTTTGATTTTGGAGAAAAAGGAAAGGGTAAGTTCAAGGGAAAAGGAAATAAGAGTGCTTCCATCAAGATGGAGAAAGAAAAAATCACATGCAAACAATATTCCAAATATGGCCATGATGAAGGTCATTGCTGGAAACTTCATCCAGAGTTGAGACCCAAGAATTTTAAAAACAAGGAGAAGGAGAAGACAACTGAAACTATACAAAATGATTTAGGTTCAGATTCTAGAGATGAAATGGAGATCATAATGATGGCTTGGAAAGGTAAGGATATAGAAAGTACTAGTCCTTAAATTTGTCTCGATGATACTGAAGATGGAAAAAAAATAATTGAGCTTTTCCATATTAGAGTTATTTCAAAGCATACCAAGATAGACAAACTGTTTGATAGTGGTTCACAAGAAAATATTATCTCTAAAGACATTGTAAAGAAGTTAAATTTAGAGACCATTCCACATCCTAGATTGTATCCTTTAGGTTGGGTATGTGAGAATGAAAAGTTGCAAGTGAAAAGGAGGTGCATCCTTAGATTTGCAATCACTGTGAACTTTCTTGATGAAGTTGAACTTGATGTAATTCCGCTTGATATTTGTGGTATATTTTTTGGAAGCCCATATATTTATGATATGAGAGAACTATTTCATCTCCATGAGAATAAGTTTCACTTGTTCAAGAATGGGGTTGAGTACATTGTTAGAGAGCATAGTAAGAAGATGAGTTTGTCTCTTATGAATGTTGGAAAAATGAAGAGAATTGTTAATGCTAGTCATAATTTTAATTATTAATGTTCAACCATAAAGATGCTGCAAATGAGGCCTTTCAAGGATATGAATTAAATGTAAAATATGATTTCATTAATGTTGATAATGAATGTGATAAGATGTTTTAGGAGTCTAACATGTTGCCTCCTAAAAGAGGTAAACAAGACAAAGTAAAATTGCAACAACACGCATCATTGTTGAACGATGGTGTGAACAAGATGCAAGTGTTAGAGAGTGCAGAGGTCAAGATCAAGTGAAAAAGAAATTTGAAAAAGAGGAAATTGGTTCCAAAAATCATTCTTGTGGGTTTAATAAGTTGGATTTAAAAAGGGATGGTGCATGACGATGGCAATCAAATTTGGTCAAGAGTCGAGCCAAGCACAAGGCTATAAATGTTAAGCATCATCATGATGACAATGTTCAAGGTGAGAAGAATTCGAGATTGTTCAAGTTCCCTTTGATTGACGACCAAGGAGGGAATGTGTTTATTCCTTCAAGGGAATTTTTATTTTCTACATATTATAGGAAATTCAAGCAAGATTTCATCTATGACAGCAAGACAAGGACTTCAAAATCGGGGAGAATGATGTATTTTTATGAAAAACTCAGAGTGTCGAATTCAAGTAAAGTTTAATGGATTGAGACTGGAAGAGTGAGGGAGATGTACGCTCATCTATTTGTTGATTGATAAATATATTTTGGAGGTACAAAAGCTTCCAATGGGGAGGAATGATTCGGTGGATCAATTTAATGGTCAGCGTTCAAAGTTCTCAGAATGGCTCGAAACTAGTGCCAAAGCGTAGATCTCATTGTCCTAAATCCGAAGCAACTCATTTCACTAAAATACGACATCATATGCTACCGATATTACGTTCTTTCCATTTGGGGAAACAACAGATTTTTTGATTTTGGGTTGCAGGGATGTCCAGTCAGTAGTACGTATTATTGACTGGACCATAACATGGCATAGTGACTGGGATTCCATCAACCAATGGATGGTTGACAAGTGGCATTGTATGATTGGTTTAAATTTGGGTGATTTTTGGTTTTTATTTTGGACGAGTCAAAGAGAGCCACATGGGCCAATCAGAGGCTGCCACGTGGCCTCCTGATGGCCAAGAAAAAATTGTTATAGGCTAGAGCAAGCCTCCATGGGGTTCAAGCGCGAGACCTCCCACCACACAACAAAGCCTTCTACAAATACTGCTACATTGGTTCTTATAATGTATAGGAGACATGCCATATTTAATTTTTTTGTGATTTGTATGCAGGGGTGGGGACTGGGGTTAATCCTCGACCCTGGTCCACGAACCTGGATAAAGGGATAACTTCAACCCATGACCATATATGATCCCAAATGGATTTAGTTTTGCCTCCAGATCAAAGTCTTCAACTGCAAATTAAAATAGGATCAAGTTGAAGTGCTCATCGACAAGATTCCAACGACGAAAATGGTGCGTAAAATCGAGTTTGTATGAAAAAGATATTGTAAGTCAAAGTTTATGGTAAACTAGGGAAAAATGGCAAAAAGTCAAAGTAAAAGTCAAAATAAAAGGTCAAAGATGATGTCAGCAGGATATGTTTCATCCTCGGAGAATGCCACCTATCTGGGGTGATGTCAACAGATCAGTGACGTGTCAGATTGTGATTGGTTGGAATGGGCCAATCCAGGGCTGACACGTGGCAGCTCGGATTTTGCCCAGATTGGCCTAATTTCCAAAATTTTGGGGTTAGGGAGGATCAAACCCCTGAGCTCCTAGTTTGCTAATTTTTCGGTGCAATCCATTTACTGGTGAAGCGAGCGCTTCAAGTTGAATTAAATGAAAAATTTGTTGTATTTATTAAGGAGTATGGAATATCGAACGACCATATGAGAGCCTTATCCAAAGGTTTTAACCATGCATTTATATGTGCTTATATGTAATCTTTATTAAATAGCACTGCATATAATATATGTTGTTTATGGCACCTTTGTATATCATACCATA
Organism: Pinus albicaulis; assembly: GCA_034641835.2. NCBI lineage: Eukaryota > Viridiplantae > Streptophyta > Pinopsida > Pinales > Pinaceae > Pinus > Pinus albicaulis. The sequence continues at coordinate 939,465,222 of CM076578.1, forward strand.
TATATGGTTGCATATATAACAATATAACGAAACCGCTAGTTACCAAAGCCCACACACACACACACACACACACACACACACACACACACACACACACACACACACACACACACATATATATATATATATATATATATATATATATAGCATATGCCTCCACTATCAATGTAATAGATATGATAAACCTTATCATAAGGTTTCAACACACACATTTAAATGTATGCCATATATAGTTTGCAACCACCAGAGGTAAGGAGGAAAGGTTGGGTGGGGGTTTCGACCTGCTAACCTCCAAAAGCATATATACAATTCCTTCACACTTGGAGCGCTAACCAGTTCATCTATGCGGTGATGCTTGTGTTACAAGCCACCCGAAATCTGTTTTACGTAGCACAGAGCCGAACGAGTCCAAAACTAGTGTGCATAGTCTGAGGTGGTATTACAGCAGAGAAGGCAGTTTTTATGCAAGGCATAAGTGGTTTTGGATTCTCCAGGGGGTCTGGAGGTCACATAGGTGATATATAGGCAAGTTTATACTCATTTTGACCAAAATTTTGAGCCAGTCGCAATGGTAAGGTATTTTCTAATTTGAGTCTCTTTTTTTGAGCTCATACCTATAAAAGAAATTTGAAGACTAAATAAAGTGGTTAGCACTGGAAGCTAAGGACCCGGAGACGTAGCCAGGAAGTCTGGTGAAATCCGTTATTAAATCCTTGTTGTGTTAATGTGTTTGATTGTGTTTTCATTGCTTATGATGTTTATGTTATTCGCAATATTTTCGATATATTGCACTAAGTAACATAAGCTGTTCACATAGACGTCAATAATACCTTTTTCATAAATACAGATCAATATATTAAATATTATATCATTTTTTTTCAAACAAGACCATCGGTGGAGTGAACCATATATATATATATATACCACCCTAAACATTATATTATAATTGTATGCCAAATTTTATAACACAACGTCCTATAGTTCATATACTACTGAAACCACCGTATAAACCTTAAACAAAGTTTATATGAGCCTTGGATTATGTAACCGATGGTTTAATGTATTAACATGTGATAGGTTTTGTGATTGTTTGATGCCAAAGTTTGGATTGGGGTCAGGTAACCACCACACCGACAATAAACATTTTGACATGTGAATAAACACAGAGCAGAGTTAACAAACTATGCCATAGTTGGGGTCTATCGGCGGAGGTAAGGTTGGGTTCCGGTGATCACATGCACAGGTTTCCCAAAAATTGTTTCCATGATTAGCTCGATGGTACCACTAATCCTACAAACTACCCTTCCAACGACAGTAAAAGTATGAGCCATAAAATAGGTGGGAACTGTACCTTCCCCTAAGATCAATGACACTAGATCAGACACTTGGCACCTTTTTAGTCAGATAAAGGCCAACATAGGAAATTTAAGGAGGCGACAATTTGCACCCGGTGTGGTGGGAATATTGTATCTTGGTGTAAACACACTATTTTTGAGCATAATGAAAGAGGCATAACCATTGGAAGCTAGAACAGGAGATGTAGCTCAGGAGGGGTGAAATCCTTCATCATTTTATGTTTTGTGCATACTGTTATGGTATTGCTATCTTCTTTATTTTCTGCAAAAATTAAGTTTTAAAGCATGTTAATGTGTTAAGAAAATTGACATAAGTGTTAAAAACCCTAATTTTTTCACTTGCAAAATTTGACATAAATCCTCAAGATTTCATATACAAATAATATATATACCAATAACATGATTCCATTGATACATGAAACATCAACAATAAACCATAAACAAATATATTTGTCGTTTTGTGGCAAGCTTGATTTAGTAGCATGATTGTTATGGTTTGATTTCAAGCCCTTGGGTGAGTGTTCTATGTGTATGTTTGTGGTACATGATGCGAAGAGTTAACATAGTATTTATAATGGACCCAGGCTAAAATTTCATGTAATAAAGTTAATATAGGAAAAAATAAGACCATGGTTAAGGGACAATTATTCCAAGCTGAATGTTGGGCAAAGATATCCTAGTGGGCATAATTGGATGTGTTTATGGCTAAGGGGAAATTGTAAAAAGAAATGGCTAAGGCATTAAAAAGAAAAAAAGGAATTTTGGCACATTTATTTATGAAAATAAAGGAAAATAGGAGAAAAGGAAGGTGAAAGGTCACAGGTTGCATGTGAGGAGGAAATTGAAGGAAATTAATGGAAACATGAAGAAATTAGAGGCATGAATGATAAAAATACCTCAAAGTATCATTTGGTAGCTTTTTTTTCAGTTCATTTTCAGAATTACACTTAGAGAGGATAAGAGCACCAAGAGGAGAAAGAGGTCAATCAAGAAAAGAAGGGAAAAGTAAGCAAAGGAAGGACAAGGAAAGGAAATGAAAGAAAAGATCAAGCAATGAAGATCAGGATCAAGCAACTTCAACAGGAATACATGTAGGTAACAGATTGCATGTATGGTTTCCTACATGGTTTTGACATGCATGGTATGTGCATGTTGGTATTTGGTTCCTTTTCCATTGTTGGCATGGTTTTTCTGGGCTTTGGCAGTGGGTTTCAGCCTTGCCTTGCCTTTTTCTGGATAGCCATTTGAATGTAATGCGATTGGGATCATATAACATGATTTTGGGTATGGACTGATTATGCCTTCACAAGACCAAAGTAGACTATTATGGCAAGGCCATTGAGTGCCATGATGATAATGGAGAAAATATATTTTTATAGGGAAAGAAGTCTGCATCAGTGAGGATGGTCACCTATGCAGGCTAAGCGCAATTGCAGAAAAGGTTGTGTGATGTTTGCAATGCATGTTTCTAGTGACAAGGGTAAGGATCATGTTGAGGATGCAAATTTTTTCCAAAGGTATCCTTTATTGCAACAGTTCAAAGATGTGTTTCAAACAAAAATTCTAGAGTTACCTCCTCAATGGGAAGTATACTTTTCTATTGAGTTTGTACCAGGGGTAGCAACAACATAAAAGGAACCTTACATGATGAGCATGCAAGAGTTAGTAGATTTGAAGTTGCAGTTGAAGGAAATTATTTACAAGGGATACATTAGGCCGAGTGTATCACCTTGGGGTGCACCAATATTGTTCATAAAGAAGAAGGATGGTACTCTTAGGTTGTGAATTAATTATAAAAAAATGAATAAGGTGATAATCGAGAAAAAATACCCATTGCCGAGGATTGATGACTTGCTAGATTACTTGAAGGGAGCAACACTGTTATCTAAGATTGACTTGAGATCAAGATATCATCAGGTACATATTAAATATGAGGACATCTATAATACCACCTTCAGGACTATGTACATGCATTATGAGTTGTTTTTATTTCTATTCAGTTTGACTAATGCCCCATCCACATTTATGTGTTTGATGATTAGTGTGTTGCATCCTTATCCTGAAAATTTTGTTATTGTATTCATTGATGACATGTTGGCATATTCTAAGAATGAGGAAGAACATGTCGATCATTTATAAATAGTGTGGAGATTTCTAAGAGAGAATTCATTATATGCTAAGCTTAACAAGTGTATTTTCTTCCAGACAAAGGTACACTACTTGAGACATGTTGTTTCCAAGGAAGGCATAACATTAGACTTAGAAAATATAAGAGCCATCATGGAGTGCTAAACTCCCAATAATGTGGAGGAAGTCGGATCATTTTTGGGATTATCATGTTACTACAACACGTTCATCAAGAAATTATCAAACATTTCATATATAATTACACACTTTCAAAGGAAAGGTAAGAAGTTTGAATGGATAGAATAATGTGAAACTAATTTTGAGTAGATGAAGCAGTTGTTTACCAATGTTCTAGTTATTAAGATTGCAGATATGGATAAAGAATTCATGGAGTGTACAAATTCTCTCAAGAGAGGGCTTGGTGGAGTCCTTATGCAGGAGGGACAAGTGGCATGCTATGAGTCCAGGAAATTAAATGAGAACGAACAAAACTACGCAACCCATGACCTTGAGTTGGCAAATTATTCCTGCATTGAATATGTAAAGGAATTATATCCTTGGAAATATATTTGTATTTCTAAGTGATCATAGTGGGTTGAGATATCTATTTTACCAACCCAATATGAATTCTAGGAAAGCTAGATCATTGGCCACCCATAGTGAGATTTATTTTGAGATCAGATACATCAAGGGAAAGGAGAAAAGTGTTGCAGATGACCTCAACATAAAAGTACAGGTGAATCCTATAGCAACTATGAGCTCCTATGGGACATAATTACAAGACCAAACCTTACAGGCATGACCACATGATGACAAGTATATGGAGTTCAAGCATAGGTTACAACATAGTACAGGTTCAGGTGTGGGTGCAGGCACAAGTGATCAGGATATAGAATATCATCTCACAACAGATGGTTTGGGGAGATTTAGGGACATGATCTATGTGCTGGATGAAAATGAGCTTAAGAATATTATCTTGAGGGAATTTCATGTCAAGCCATGCCTAGGTCACCCAGGATATCATAATACATTGACGACGGTGAATAAGTTTTACTGTTGACTGAATCTAAGGAAGGAAGTGGTAGATATTATGACTAGATGTTTGGATTGTTAGCAAGTGAAGGTAGAATATAAGCATCCATGTGGTCTACTACAACTTATTCCGATTCTAGAATGAAAATGGAAGGTCATTTCCATGTATTTTAGTACAAGTATTCTAAGGACAATGAGGCAACATGATTATATCATGATTGTGGTTGACAGGTTGAGCAAGGTGGCTCATTTCATTCTAGTGAAGACTAATTATTCAGCTACTGAGGCGGAAAAGACATTCATCATGGATACTATGAAATTACATGGTGTTTCAAAGAAGAATGTGCCAAAAATGGATCCCAAGTTCACTTCCAATTTTTGGAAGGAGTAGTTTGCAAGTTTTGGGACAAAGCTGGCCTTCAGTAAAAATTATCATCCACACACATATGGAAAACCAAAGAGGATCAACATGATCGTGGAGGACATGCTAAGGATGTATGCAATGCACAAATAGAGGAAATGGGAGGAGTACCTTCCATTGGTTGAGTTTGAATACAACAGTGGTTATCAACAATATTTCATGATGATTATTTTTGAGGCACTATATTTGAGGAGTTGTAATACTCCCTTCAGCTGGAGTGATCGAGTGAACATGGTACTTATTGGACCAGATATGTTGGAAGATATGGAACAAGAAATTCAAGTTATAAAGAGGAATACAAAGGTAGCACAACACAGGAAGAAGAGTTATGCAGACCAAGACAATGAATTTAAGGAGTTTCAGGTTGGGGAGAATGTGTATTTTCACATCAAGCCCAAGAAGATCTCCTTGAGGATTGGATCATGTTCCAAGTTGGAACTATGGTATTTCAGGCCTTTTGATATCCTCGAAATGATTAGGCCAGTGGTCTATCGACTTGAAATGCCTCTAACATTGAAATTGCATGATGTTTTTCATGTTTCATTACTTAAAAGGTATATAAATTATGTTGATCATGTTATTGATTGGGTTGTATTGCAGGTGGAGTGAGAAGAATAATTCCAGCCAGAACCTCAGTGCATATTGCAGTGGAAACAACTCAGGCTAAGGAAAATATCCATTGATCAAGTTAAAGTGCAATGGAAGCACTTTGGGCCCGAAGAAGCTACATGGGAGATGGGAGATCAGATGTGGACTATGTATACTTCATTGTTTGCTGGTTGAGGTAAATAAATTTTGGCATTTGTACATATTTATGCATGGTTTATATTGTAAATACCTCCATGAGCTAAGTTATAAAGCTCCAATACGTGGTGTGGTTGTTTATGGTCATGTTTTCATGATGGTTTTTTCTTTTGAGTAGGTTATTCATTGTACATACTACATCGAGCTAAGTTATAAAGCCCCATAGGAAGTATGTTTTTGATTTTGATCTGTTTTGATGAGGTATAGGTGTGGTTTAACACCGAGGATGATGTTCCCCAAGGGGGAGGGTTCTATAACAAACCCAAGCTAAAAGTTCATGTAATAAAAGTTAATAAAGGAAAAAATAAGACCACGGTTAAGGGAAAATTATTCTAAGTTGAATGTTGGGAAAATATATGCTAGTGGGAATCACTCGATGTGTTTATGGCTAAAGGGAAATTGGAAAAGGAAATGGCTAAGGAAATAAAAAGGAAAAAAGGTATTATTGCACACTTATTTATGAAAATAAAGGAAATTAGGAGAAAAGGAAGGTGAAAGTTCATAGGTTGTATGTGAGGAGGAAATTGAAGGGAAATAAGGGAAAATTGAAGAAATTAGAGGCATGAATGATAAAAATACCTCATAACATGAGTTGGTAGCCTTTTGTCAGTTAATTTTTACAATTACACTCATAGAGGAGAATAGAACCAAGAGGAGACAAAGATCAAGCAAGGAAAGAAGGGATAATAAAGCAAAGGAAAGATAAGGAAAGGAAAGGAAAACAAAGATCAATCAACGAAGTGCAGGATCAATCATATTTAGTAGGAATACTTGCAGGTAACAGATTTCATGTACGATTTCCTAGCTAGTTTTGACATGCATGTTGGTATTTGGTTCTTTTTCTGTTGGTGGCATGGTTTTGTCGGGTTTTGATAGTGGTTTTTAGCCTTGCCCTGCCTTTTTCCAGATAGCCATGATGTGATGGGATTATTCTCGGTTTTTAGCTTTCGAATTTCCATATGGTTTCAGAATCTGGGTGAATGTGGTATAAGGTTCATTCCCAAGGGCTTATGAATCCCTTCAATGGTTTTGGTGGGATACACGGTAAAGCCTAAGGGTGGCATTAGTACATATGGTCAAAATTCTGACACTTTAGTTTTGACACTTTTGATGTATTGTCGGAAATTTCCCCAATTTTTCTCATTTTTTTAATCCCACCAACAAGCATTGCTCTAGCGAAATTTTGGGAGTATCTTTGGAACAACGAAGTTTAGGAAAAAGGTATGAATACCAATTTTTTGGACAAACCGTCAGAATTGCGACATTTCAGAGCCAAGTGTCAGTCTTGCGATGTTTAGGAGACAAACCGTCGGTCTTGCGAAATTTAGGGGCAAATCATTAGTCTTGTGACATTGCAGGACAAGTGTTGATCTTACGACATTTAGGAGACAAATTGTCAGTCTTACGATGTTTAGGGACAAACCTTCAGTCTTGCAACATTGCGGGAGTATGCGTCGGTCTTACGATGTTTAGGGACAAACCGTCGGTCTTGCGATGGTTTTAGGAACAATTTTAGGGTTTAGGGTTTAGGAATAATGTTTGAAAATTAGATTTTAGGGTTTAGGAACAATGTGTCTGATCCTGTTATCAGGTTTAGGGTTTAGAAATAATGTGTCAGGCTGTCATGTGATTGGGTCGTGTGAGAGCACCCAAGGAAACGTGTTCAAGTGGGCCGGGTTGTGTCTGGGCGGGTCGTGCCTTGTGAGGCCTCCCATGGAAATGTGTTCATTGGGGTCAGGGCGGGTTGTGTGATGACGCCCAAGGAAACATGTTCGGGTTGGGTCAGGTTGGGTCATGCTGTATTGTTTGGGCGCCTAAGGAAACACATTCGGGAGGGTCGGGTCGGGTCGGGTTGGGTTAGGTCATGGAGTGTGAGGCCACCCAAGGAAACATGTTCAAGTGAATCGAGTCGGGTTGGGTCATGTGACGGTGGTCTTATAAAAAATGATAAGTTGTGACTGCCCGTGTTTCTTGTACAAGTTTGTACGGTCTGTTTTTTGCTTGCTCCCTTGTGTGCCCTTCATTCAGACGGGTCAAGTTATGCCATGTGAGGGCACCATAGGAAACGCGTTCAGGTCGGATCGTGTGAGGGAGGATGTATAAAAAATTCTAAGTTGTGACTGCCCATGTGCCTTGTGCATCTTCATGCGACCCGTTAATTTGTCGTTTTCTCCCTTGTGCCTTTGACGTTCGGGTGGGTGGGGTTGGGTCGAGTCGTGTGATGGTGCCCAAGGAAACACGTTTGATTCGGGTTGGGTCGAGTCATGCCGTACTGTGAGGGCGCCCAAGGAAACATGTTTGGCTGTGTCGGGTAAGGCCGGGTCATGTGAGGGTGCCTAAGGAACATGTCTCGCTGGGTCGGGTTGTGTCGGGCTATGTGAGGGCACCCAAGGAAATGCGTTCGGGCGGGTCAGTTCGAGTCGTGTGATGGTGCCAAAGGAAATACGTTCAGCTCAGGTTAGGTTGGGTCGTGCTATATTGTGAGGGCAATCGGGCTAAATGCTGTGGGGCTCGGGTTGGGCTCGGTCCGGGTCGTCGTGTCGTGTGAGGCTGCTTAATGAAACACGTTCAGGTGGGTCAGGTCAGGTTGGGTCAGGGAGTGTGATGGTGGTTGTATAAAAAATTCTAAGTTGTGACTACCCATGTTGCTTGTGCACGTTTGTGCGATCCATTTTCCATTTGCTCCCTTGGGCACCCTTCGTTCGGGTAGGTCGGGTCGTGCCGTGTGAGGGCACCACAAGAATTGTGTTTGGGTTGGATCACGTGAGGGAGGCTGTATCAAAAATGATAAGTTATGGCCTCTCGTGTGCCTTGTGAACATTCGTGTGACCCATTTGTTGTTTTCTCCATCGTGCCTTCGACGTTCGGGTGGGTTGGGTCGGGTCGGGTCGGGTCATGCCGTACTGTGAGGGCACCCAAGGAAACACATTCGAGCGGGTCAGGTTAGGTCAGGTCATGTGAGGGTGCCCAAGGAATGTGTCCAGGTTGGGTCTGGTTAGGTCGTGCCATGTGACGCTGCCAAAGGAAACACGTTCGTATCGGTCAGGTCGAGTTGTGTGATGGTGCCCAAGGAAATGCGTTCGGGTTAGGTCAAGTCGGGTTGTGATGTATTGTTAGGGCGCCCAAGGAAACACGTTTAGGTGGGTCTGTTTGGGTTGAGTCTGGTCAAGTCGTGAAGTGTGAGGCTACCCAAGGAAATGCGTTCGGGTGGGTTAGGTCTGGTCAGGTCATGCAGTGTGAGGTCACCCAAGGAAACGCATTTGGGCGAGTTAGGTTTGGTTGGGTCGTGTGAGGGTGGTAATATAAAAAATGCTAACTTGTGACCGCTCGTGTTGCTTGTCCACATTTGTGTGATCCATTTTTCGTTTTCTCCCTTGTGGTCCCTTCGTTCAGGCGGGTCAGGTCGTGCTGTGTGAGGGCACCACAAGAAACACGTTCGGGTCGGATCATGTGAGGGAGGCCGTATAAAAAATGCTAAGTTGTGACCGCCCATGTGCTTTGTGCAGTTCATGTAACCTGTTAATTTTTCTTTTTCTCCTTGGTGCCTTCGACATTCGGGCGGGTAGGGTCAGGTCGAGTCGTGTCAAAAATGCTAAGTTGTGACTGCCCGTGTTGTGCCGGGTTGGGTCCGGTCATGTCGTGTGAGGTTACCTAAGGAAACACATTCGTGTAGGTTGGGTCGGGTCATGTCATGTGAGGGCGCCTAGGAAAATGCGTTCAGGCGAGTCAGGTGGGGTTAGGTCGTGTGAGGGCACCCAATGAAACATGTTCATGTGGGTCGGGTCAGGTCATATGAGGGCACCTAAGGAAATGTGTTCAGGTAGGTTAGGTTAGGTCATGCCGTGTGAGGGTGCCCAAGGAAACTTATTCGGGCGGGTCGGGGTGGGTCGGGTCGTGTGAGGGCGCCCAAGGAAAGGTGTTCAGACGGGCCAGGTCATGTGAGGACGCCCAGGGAAACGTATTCGGGCGAGTTGGGTCGGGTCAGCCGTGTGAGGGTGGCCGTATAAAAAAAATGGTAATTTTTGATCACCCGCATGCCTTGTACTACACGTTCCTGTGACCCGTTTTCCATTTGATCCCTCATGCCTTCGACGTTCGCGTGGGTCGGGTTGGGTCTGGTCGTGTGATGGCGCCCAAGGAAACATGTTAGGGTTAGGTCAGGTCGAGTTGTGCCATTATATGAGGGCACCCAAAGAAACATGTTCAGGCGAATCGGGTCAGGTTAGGTCTTGTGAGGAGGCATGTTTAGGGTTACAATGACGATTGTGAACAACTATAAACCCATTATTTGCTTGATTCGACACTGATTCAGGGGACTTCGTCTGATTTACCAAAAAATAATGGTGATACAAATGTATGTACTCATGAAATATTCAACATCTAAAGGGTATATTCTCATAGTTGAGTGTCTTCTTCCACAACTCATCTTGAAAGTATATATCTATTGATTCCGGAAGGGTCAGATATATTCATGTATAAACAACACATATGCATACATGTTGTAATGTGCCACAACATAATGAATGGATTCATGTGCTTTACCTTTCCCTTTACCAGGTGTTTTACTATATTCAATGAAGGATTGCTCAATGCCAGTACCATAGGAAGCACACCACTGCAATAAAATTGTGATACTAAACAACACATAGTGATGAACTAATTCACAATGATGAACCAATGAACCAAATCGACATCAACACAAATTATGGGGGTATCATTCATATGAACCATGGGAAAAATTAGAGAGAATGCAGTGGGAATGGAGGGGAGAGGAAACAATATAGGGAGTAACACTGAAGAGCGAGAAGAAATCGAGGGAAAAAATCAAGCGTGCTGATGGTAGAGCTCAGGCCTGGACAACAGTGGGATAGAGATACAAGAATTGGAGCCCTTCACCTTTCATTAAGCATGGATATTTCTTGGTTATATAGGGTTCCTAATTAAATAGAAGGGTGGAGGTGTGGAATGAAAACCTCTGGAATCCCTCATGGCTATTGGGTGGAGGAAGATCTCCTTTGGAATCCCAAAATATGTCTGCAGGCTAAATCTAGAAGGGTGGAGGTGTGGGAACAAAATTTTTGTAATCCCTAATGCCTGGAGATTAAGATAATGTTGTGATCCTCATTATATTAAAATATTACCTGTCTGGTATGGTTCTTAGAGACACCCAACCATTAAATTAACCATAGTATGTAATCCTCATTAATTTCTCGTGAGGTATATTAAAATTATTGCATGGATTAAAGAGGGGATTACCGACACCATAATCAAGACACTTGGTAGTCGATACCTTCAGATCTGACCCTTATAACTGTATGATTGAACGGTTCAATGGAGGCAAAAGAAATTTCTTGACCTCTTAACCTATGGTTTCCTGTTAACCGATCCATGATGTCAATATAATCTGGTCATCGATAAGATCAGATAGTGTGGGTTAATCTGCTGAGTTTTACCCTAATTACCCTACCCAAACCTGGAAACCCTTTTTCATTGTCATTGTGTTTGTTTCCTCCACTCTGAAATTATTGGAGCAGTTGGTTAAAATCCTTGCTATGCCATGAATGGGGTTCATCTCCTCGCCCCCAGTGGTTAGCATGGAATTCGCAGACATGAAATCCTTCGTTGGCTGTAGCACTGGAGTCACTTCCTCTAGCTTCCATGTTTCAGATTTTCATTTTGCAGGTATAACATCATTAATTCCTTTTTACTATTGTTTCCAATCATTTACTTGAAGGTTTCATCTCACAGCTCGGTGTAACTATTTTTCTGCGCTATGTCCCTTTTGTAGGTAGATCTAGGATGCTTCGAGTCCATCTCCCAGGAGCTTAACAGATTCCACGCTGATTGTTGATAGGTAGGCTTTCATGCCATTTGATTTGTCCTATTTATTTCAAAAATATTTGATCATAGCGAAGTACCAAGCCATTTCACTTAGTTATTGCAGGGTTTTACTTTTTCAAGGTTGAAGAATTTATCATGGCACACTCACCATGACACTGGGCTTATTGTAAATTTAATGTTTTAGCTTAGCTAGGTTGGAAACCTCCGGTCTAAAATTGAGGGTTTTTAAGTGACTGCCTTTGTTTACATCAGGTTTGAGTGTAATGCCCTAAGTGTCAAAATTACGTCTATGTCGATAGGTTGTAGTATTCCGGCCACACACTATGCAAGTTAAGTCTAGCCATGGTTTTTTATGCACTACAAGGTTCACCCTGAGATTTTAATGTATTGTTATCTTGTTTCCTTTCTATTTAGTTGTTACACTGCATGCAATGTTGGCCATATACATTATGAACATCTTTGCTATTTTTTTGTAATCATATCCGAATTGGAATCTCACGATAACAGGGTGGGGTTTTTACCCATAAGAAACTTTTAAGAGTTTGATTTCATTTGAACAATGAATGAAGTTGATTGTTAAATTAATGGATGGTCATTTAGTGAATAAATTATGTGAAAATATTAAGTTTTTGAAATATTTATACTGTCTATTTACTCATTCTGTAGCTACCATTTCTCTGGATGCATGTTTGTTGCGTAAGTAAAAATGCTTTTGTTTCCCCTACAGTAATTCTTTTATTTTACTCCATTTTCTGTAGGGACAGGCAATCGTCGATTTCTTAACTGGCATACAACTAAACCTTGTATATATTCGTTGAAGCTAGTTTAAATATGTCTTTATAACTAAGGATTCACTCTTTTTGTGTTTAAAATAACATTATTATCTGGTTCATGATTAGGACTAGAATGTTTCTATTTCAGTGCCAGAAAAAACTACTTTTACCAATTTAAAATCTGCTCATTTAATTTATGATCTGATATTTACGTTTAAATCTACCCATTTAATTCAAGTGAATGTTCTTGGTTGATTTAACCCTGAGGGGACCATAATTTCTTGATTCCACTACTGGGCTCGTTCAAACCCCTCGGTAATATACCTCGTGAAAGCTTCCTTTTTTACAAAATCTGCCCTCTTCGAAATGGAGGTTTTATATTTATTATTTCAAGACTTGATAGATTTAATTTAGTTTACTGAATGAAAACTATTATAGGCTTTTACTTCTTTATTAATACTCTTAAACTATTTATTCTTTCTGGGTTTCCTAATGCTTTTCAGTTCAAAGATGAAACCTTGATCATTTGGAGGGTTCATGTACTTTTATCTATATCAAAATCCTGTATTACTGTTGATAGATTAGCCATGGCTCTATTATTTGTTGCATCTTGTTTGCTTTACTCTTTATTGTGCTTATGTGTGATCCATATTCTTAGGTTGAGTCATGAGTGTTATCTTCTTTCATGGAGGGAGGGAGCCAATCTTTCTTCGAGTCTAGGGTAATTTCCACAAATGGGAGGGGAATGAATGTCCCAGAGATTGTACAGGTCCTTATTCACCTAAAATTTGTTGCTTTGGGCATATTTATTTTGGAGATGATCATAAAAACAAGGTACATAAATTTGAAATTCCAACAACAAATAAATGAACTACAACAACAAATTAACAACATAAAAAATGCTCAGAAAAGAGATATTGAAGATATTAATAAAAAAAAATTTCAACTGAAGTTGATACAATTTTTCATTTGAGAAATCATAATAAATATATACTAATGGAAATAAAGAAGATAGAGAAAGAGAGAAGGCACGACAAAGATCCAAAAACAAGGATAAGAGCATTAACACCTACACAATTGATGTGGAAAAACCTAATGTTGTTATCAATGAAGTTGTACTAGTGAAAGAGCTTATAAAAGTTGAAGCCCAAGTACATATTCTCAGAATAAATAATTATTATTTAATATGGATTACTTTATATAGTTCATGATGTTCTTGTGAAGTGAACTATTAGGTTCACTTCACCAACAATATCATAGTAGAAACAAAAGTAGTTCTAAACATAATACAAATTACACTTAACAAATCAAGAACTAAGAGAAACAACATAACATCGAACAAAACCAATTGAACCCTCTACATTTTTAGCTGAATACATCTCTCTAGGCTCATTAAGGTGATTATATAATATTATAGGTGAACTTGTGATCTATAATTTGTAATCTATCGATATAAAATGGGCTCTACACCTTTATGAAAAATGTGTAAAGTATCTAGGAGTCTTGCTCTAGGGGAAATCATTTTCCTTATATAAATCTACATAATTGGGCTTCTATGGATTTAGATCTCTTATGATCACCCTTATTTATTAACATTAGTTCTACATTCTAGTTCCCTAGTCAAAATATGGGCATACACAATATTTTACCCTTCCTTTAAAATTGTCCCAAGTTCGTTGTGTCATATATTATTGAAAATGTAGTTATAGGAACTCTTGAACAAGGTTATATTGCAACAAGGTGAAGAACACTTGTAAACAGGGAGTGTTAGAGTTTGCATACCTTGTTTCCCTGACAATGTTCATGTTCAACAACAGAAGCACACTAGTAATAGAAACAATTTAGATTTTGTTAGAACATAGGAGGTGCAACAATTTTAGAGAATGGTGGGTTGTTGATGAAGTCTTCCTTGAACAAGGAATGCACAATTTGAAGATTCTAAAGAGATTTTAGAGTATAGAAGGGAGTAGTGGTCTAAGGTTATATTTCTTTATGTTCACAGATGGTCAATGTGATGATGTTTCCCTTAACAGATAGGGGGTTCAAGGTTTTGTAATAGCATATTTCCTTGGTGGAGAACAATTTTAAAGTGGGAGTGTTCGAGTTTTCTTACCTTGTTGCTCTAACAATGTTCATGTTCAGCAACAGAGGTGCACCAACAATAGCAACAATTTAGATTTTTTTAGAACATAGGAGGTGCAACAATGTTATAGAAGAGGTACAGTGAAGGGGAGAGTTGGCAAATGAATACACCAACATTAGTATTATACTGGTATAATTTCTATCCTGAATTTAGTGGTTTGAGTTCAGTTCAAAATTAGAGTGTACTTTTCAAATTATAGAATAAAAACAATTTTCTATTTCTAAGTTACTTTTCTAGTTTAGGAAATGACACACTAGGAAATGTGCTACTCCGATGAGTACTCATTTACCTCCTAATTTTGCGTCATTGCACATATTTTAATTTTTGAAATATGTGTATGTTAAAATTTAAAAAATCTCCTAGTTGACTTGAGTAGGCTCACTTAGGCATGACATCTTATACAAATAGATGTGTCTTTTCATTCATAACTCAAAACCAGTATATATTGAGGTCTAAACACCTCATTCTAGCAAACAATTTTCGGTGAAGATTTCAGAGACAGATTGAAGAAGACAAAAGGATAAATAACCCCAAGGAGCAGATAGAAATTAATTGTTTGGGTTAAATTCTGTTGGGTTAGCAGTGAACCTCAGACAGTTGTACCTTGACCTGTGGAGACAAAATTAACCTTGAACCAATTTTTGGAGGGCAACTACCTGTTGGAGAAGCTCAAACTTGGATATGTGGTAGCCAATGTATGAACAATCTTGTAGCTCACCTTTGTTGTGGACTGTCACCTCCAGAAGCTTAGAAAATAAATAGTGAACATGAAGGCTTGGACTGGCAGTGACCTAACTCAAGGTTCAGTGGAGCAGGCTCGGTGCAGTGATAAAATTTAAGAACATAGTACTGTGAAGCTTAGATAATCAATAATAAGGCTTGAAACCCTGTCTTATAAACTCGTGAAGGCTCAGAAGCTCAGGATATTAGCAAGTGAATAGGTATTTGTGGTATCTTGGATTAGTAGTACAACTACCTATGGAGAAGACCTCGGACTAGTGAACAACCATTGTTGGAAGGTCAGATTAGTAACTTACCTATGGAATTGAACTTCCTTCAGAACCTAAAATAGATCAAACCTTGAGAAATTTTGAATTAGCCCAGAATTGTAGTTTGTAGTGTAGAATAATAAGATATTCATTGGCATGTGGAACACCCACATGGAAGATAACATGTCATCGTGATTTGGTTCATGATGTTGTGGCACACCCATGTGGTAGATGGTGTATCATCATGACACGGCTCATTGGTGATGTGGTGATGACATGGTGAAAAAATTTCACTAACGTGGCACTAACATGGAGAGGAAGTGTAAGGTGATGTGGAGCTAGGTATTAACCTATTGTTATACTAGGATATCGAGGAGTTGGTTCTGAGAAATTTGGAATCATGTATTGGGCCTATCTCCTAATACTAATAGAACCTAAAATTTTTCAATTGAAAAAATCATTGGACTCTATGACAACCTAAAATTGGATAACAAGAACATTAGTTATTCTTCACATCATTTATATATCCAAATTTAATGTTAATTGTAAGAATTATACTATAATTATTCTATCAAAGCATCCATACGATAAAGTTAATTCCTCTAATGTTTTTTTCTTTAAAATATTATTTTGTTAGTGTCGGTATTCCGATGATATAGTCTCTTACATTTTTTTTAAAATACATTTTTTTGCTGTCGGTATTCCAACGTTTATTTTTTTTAAAATAATGATTTGTGTTTTCGGTAATCCGATGTTTAGAACTGCCGCTCTAGCGAAATTTAGTTTTTTTTTAAATGTTTTGTGCCATTAGTCTTACGACGTTTAGAATCGTCACTCTAGCAACGTTTAGTTAAAAAAAAAAAATTGTTTCATTGGTATTCTGACATTTAGAAACTTCTCTCTAGCAACATTTAGTTTTGTTTTTTAAATGTTTTGTGCCATTGGTATTCCGACATTTAGAAGCGATGAACTAGCAACATTTAGAAGCATTAGACTAGCAACGCTTGTGTTCGTCGGAAGGGCGAAGATACTTGCAATGTCATAAGAGCGACAATTCATAAAACGTCGGAAGATCGACGTAAAATTTGGAACGTTGGAATTGTGACACCACCAAAAAAATGCCGGAGATAATGTCGCTCTATTGACAATTAAGTCAAGTGTCTGAATTTTTACTTTAGGAGAACCGAAAATTTTCCCCACCTCAAAGTGTCGCTCTTGGGATGCCTATGTGTCGCAAGAGAGAAATTTTTTCCATCGAAAATTGGGCCAAATGTGCTAGTGTGGTGTCTCAGTAAGGGCTCAGTGATCTTGTGTGGATTGTGGTAAAGCCTCGAAAAAATGAGATGGAAAATCCCTCCAGGATAGTGATGAGATCCAGAGGCATTCCAATATTAGTGCGGTTTTGGGATCTTGGTGTCAGTTTAGGTGAGATCATGGTATGGTGAGGGTGGAGGTGGTTTAACCTCTGGATTCCCTTTGTTGTTTTTGATTGGTTTATTCATGAGATCCCATATTCATGCTTGGAATATGGCATGGTGATGTCTAACTAAAAGAAACATTTGGTTCAATCATGTCTATGGTCGGGTGGTATATGGAAGTCCGAAACTTGGTTGGCTCTTGCCTATGTTTAATGAAAGCTAATTTCTCTTGCTTTTTTGTTTGTATTTATGTGGCTTTAATGGCTGGTACGTTATAGTTATTTCTGTGGTTATATGATGGTTATAAGCATGGTTATGTGATTGGTTCTAGTAATGGTTCATTTCATGTTTTTACTTGTAACTGAAATAATAATGGATGCATGACCTAATTAATGTTAAGATTGATATACCATCAACATGCGAAGTCTCATCCATTTGCAATGTTTCTATTTACTATGATATTTGTGCGTATTGTACAACTCAAAGGTTCTTACTTCCCACTTAATATTTCTTACTTAATTATAGGAAAGTTTGAATAATAAAATTTCTTATGAAATTTCTAAGGCTTTGAGGAAACAAAATAAGCATATGGCTCCTATTAATCCTGCACCTACTACTTCATAGAGAACATAGATGTTTCCCTTGTTCGCAAATATGACATGCAGAACTGAAAGCGAATCCTTTCTGTGGGAATATATGTATAAGATATTTGAAGATGAGAAACCACACAAAATTTAGAGAAAATAAACATCGGATGCCCCAAATTATTCTGAAGCTACAATTGGAGATGTAGCCAATTCATATCTTCATCGAATTACAACAAGGCCCAAGATAATACCATATACTCATATGGTGAGGTAGATTATTGAAAATATTAATATCAGGGACATAAATTTTCTTACCAGTAGAGGAAAAATGATTGGTTCCTTTAAGGTGGAAGACCTAAAGCAAATGTACCATCTTTGGGACCCTGATAAGATTTATGATAAATAATTCCTTTGTAATATTCCCAATTTTCCATCAATTAATTGGACTATTAGATTTATTACTTTTCTTAATTAATTAAGTAAATAAGAGGGTGGAGGGACCCATAAACCCCATAGATGAATAAAATCCACTTTTGATGTGTGTATGTGGATAATTTAGAAGTAGATATGCATTATGGAGTAGTGGAGCTGCTTCTTAAATGAAGGAAGAGTGGTGATCGTGCCAAATTAATGATAAGATAATGGAGATCATGGAGGAAGTCAAATGAGATCATGGTGCATTAAAAGTAAGATAATAGAGCACTAATGATGAGATAGTGGAGGAATTTGTGTATCTAATGCATACATGATGGAGAGAGTGGAAATTAAATAAAGAGATGGTGGAGAACATGGAGAGACAACGCAATATTCATGGAGGCTAGTGGCCACATGTGCAGCATAGTTATGAGGTGGGCTAGGGCTATGGAAGTGTTGGCTCGAGGGGTCCTGAACCAGGTTCAGAGTTCAAGGTTTGCCAACAAACCCCTATACTACTGACCCTTTCGGAAGTGACATACTTGCACAAGTCAAAGTCTCACCCGAAGTAGTATGGGTGGGTGCTGGAACCAAACTTCCGCACCCTTAGAAAGGATAGGTAAGGCAAGCAGAGCTGCATCCTGCCTCAAGATGTCTAGATCTTCCCAAGAAGGACTTATAGGTCTCTTTTCGCATCCACGTGCACAAGGTTGATTATAATATAGTGCTCAATAATCATACACTTTTAAGACGGTAGCTCAGTATTACATAAAATAGAACAAAACAGATCTAGATGCAGTAAAACATTTACACAAGACTTTCACAGATGAAATATAGAATACGCATAAGAAAGAAATTACCGATGATTCACATAAACAATATGCATAGATTCAGTTCTCAAAGCATCATTTCTATTCATCAATTGATCAATTCCCTATTACAATACTCGTCCCAGCCTGCACACACAACAACACAGTCCACACACAGTAGGACTCTAGATCTCTGAGCACATAGCCAGTAGGATTTCTTCCCCCAAAACCCAATCAGACTTACTAAACCACAATTTTCATCAATAGCTCTTCATTTCCCTCCCTTACAATTCAAAATTTTCCCCTATTTATAACAATCTAGCCTAAACTTTCCTACGGTTCGAAAATCGTGGTTTTCGGACCCCAGGTTTACCCTTTGACCCATTACAATGCTTTTGGGGCTTTGAACCACCCCAAAACCCCTGTGCTAGACTAAATATAATAAAAAATATACAAAATCGGACCAGTTTCGTAGCTTGTAGGAGACCCTGTTCCAACAGTCCCCCAACACAATCTTATGACTCGTCCTGAGTCACTGTGGTGGTGTGGTCTCTATCTGCGGATGCAAGGTATTGAAGGTGATGATTAGTGGAGGTAACACTTCCTGACTTTGGGCAGCAACACTTTGTGCGATATCGACAAGCTTCAGGGAGGTAGGGCCTTCAGGAGCCGTGGTAACCTGCTCCAATATCTGGTTGAGTCGTGCGATGGCGTCATGAGCATCCTGAGATATCTGGAAGGCGGCATCACCCCATGGATTCAAGTGCTTTCTGATGACATGCTTGGCGCATTAGAGATGTGCAATCGTGTCTAAGAAGGCGTTGCTAGTTTTTAAGAGTGCCAGACGCTGCGCAGGGACAAGGGAGGGCAAGGTAGCTTTGATTTGATCAAACACAACTTCCTTCTGTCATAAGTCCTCTTTGAAATGCTGAAGCATTGGATTGAACTAGACCGCTCTCTAGAGCTTCATGGCCACCTCGAGCAACTAAGTACCTAGAGTAAGCTGTCCTTTAATAACATCCATTGCTTTTGTTATCAACGCAACCCGTTGTGCCTATACCTCCAGGGGTATGGTAGGCTGTGGTTGGGCCTAACACGCGGTGAATTGGAGGGCCATTCAGGTCTTAAGGGTTTGGAATTTAGTTTGGGCCACCTTGAGTGTTGTACCCAAGCCTTCTATAGTAGCCTGGGACGGAGCTGATGTTGGGATTTGATCAGGGAGTTCTATGTTGAGATGGTGA
Source organism: Pinus albicaulis (assembly GCA_034641835.2). Lineage (NCBI taxonomy): Eukaryota > Viridiplantae > Streptophyta > Pinopsida > Pinales > Pinaceae > Pinus > Pinus albicaulis. The sequence goes on from CM076578.1 coordinate 939,485,176, forward strand.
ACCACTGTTTCGAGCTGCTGCTGCGTGCTCCGGTCGCGATGATGGATTTCTGGTAGCATGATGGTATGTAAATCCTGTAACACCTCGCAGGGCAGCTACGCTAGGTCTACTTGTAGTTTCGTAGCTATCAGGAGGTGGTCATCGACCAAGATAGTGCAAGGTAGTGAAAAAATATGGCTTTTGTTGGCAGGTATTATGGAACTGCGGAGAAGTCGCAGTGTATACCTATACCGGTTCATCACCCGGGGGGATGGAATATCCTTGTTAGTTGTCCCTTTCATGCATAGGACTAGCTGCGACTTGACTGCGTTAGTTCTTATAGTGAGCTACGACAGTTTCGTATCATCCTTTGTAGCATCTTCTGAGGCCATCCAGCTGGGGCCTGCGAGCATCCCAGTGTTGGAAATGTTGGGAACCTCCGTCGTGCAACCTTGGTGCCATTCTGCATAGGTTTCAAAGTCAATTTTCCCTACAGGGATCCAGAGAGCAATCATCTTATCAATCTTAGCATCACTAGACCCTCTCAACACAATGTTTGCAGGCACTGGACTAGTAGGTGATGAAGCATTTGGTAGGTTAGGGGTTGTCATAGAAAAAAAAGGATAAGCTCCCCAATTTGGAAACACGCAGACAACAGAAGTGGGTTTTTGGGGTATGACCCAAACGCTAAAGGTCCAGACAATCAAGTAGTAGAATAATAGAGGCAGATTATAAAGACAATATGGAGCCCCAAGCGGAGTTATCCTGTTGTCCTTATAATGTCTGGGTCTATCCAACGGTAGAGTAAATCTAACTTGAAACTTACCATCAAGCAACTGGTAACAACTCACCATAAATTGCTGCATTGATTGCCAGCCGCCTATCTTCCGTAATGGTAAGGTTCCATTTTTACCAGAGTGCAGTGTTTTGATGGTCATTATTCACACCTGAGGGCTTTCCCACAGATTTCTAGACTTTAGATGATGCCCCCGTGCTGCTTGCGTACCCCGAATTAAAGCCAACACCAGGTGTGTTGTAATGCAATTCAGTACCACTCCAGCAACTTGGCCATTGTACGCATCCCGTCCAGTGCCGCGGTTGGGATAGTTTGGGGATCAGTCGTTCCTTCTGTCGGGCTAAGGCCCCAATATTCAACCGTATGTGGTACCGACGTTCCCCTTGATCTGGGTGCGATGAATAGGTGTGATCTTCCCTCAGTTAAGGCGTTCATGTGCTGCCGAGTTGCATCGAGTGCCCCTGGACCATCTTCCATCCTAAATGTTCGCAGAAACTCATCTCGCAAATTATCCCAATGGAGCGTGCGTTGATGCTGCTTTGCATCTAGATACCATGCAGCTGGACTCAGTCCTAGGTCATGGATAACTAGGGGAACCCATTTGTTAGGGGTTCTGTCACCCCATTGCGTTCCCCAAGCAAGAAAATATCTGCGTGGGTCTTTTGACCCAAGGAACTTCTAGATCCATCTTCCAGCTGGGGCTCCAAATTGCAGGATCAACTTAGCCCAACATTCCTCCCAATTACAGAATACCTTCCCATGCATATCCCACCAACGTGCAGGCGCTCTACGCAAGGCTAGCTAAAGAACCCCTAGCCTATGTCCCTTGGGAAATTTTTCTTCGAATGCACGTAAAAATTCCTTAATGTCACCCGATCCCCCAAAGTAGGGCAGGTCTCTTACCTCGGCGGAGATGCAGTGAAGTTCCTTGTGAGCCGAAGACATCGTAGCGCTGAAACCTCATGCAATCGGCCTTTCCAATTCTCCAGTTCCCCATCAAAATCAGAAAAGAATTCACTATCTTTTTCCCAGTAGGGCACTCCATCCGCTGTGGGGTTAATCCAGTCCTCATCCTGCATAGTCAACTTGTAAATGTGATCTACTTCCTCCTCCTTGCGCACTGGTTCGGTATACCGTGCACCTTCCGCGGGATCCAATGGTACTATTACTTGCGTACCATTATTTTCAAACACTATGCTGCGATTTTTGAGATTGATGACACCCCCCATATCTATAGCTCAGTCCAGTCCCAGGAGTGCAGGGTAGGGATCCACATATTCCATGATTTCTATTACCTCAAAGTTAGCTTGGACCTTTACTCCTACAATATCTACCATGAATTTTTGTAGCCTTCCCAGAGGGATGATCTTTTGTCGATTTTCCATGCGCAACTAGATGGTGGACCATTCCAATTTAGGTTCTCCCATTCACTGCCATGTTTGCTTAGGTAACATGTTCACATCCGATACGAGGTCCAAAATAACTTGATCCATCTCGTAGTCACCAATCTGCGTAGTTAGCCACATTTCTCTACCAGTGCGTTTTTTATACCTATATAGTTTGTGTACATCCTTGGTCCCGGAGGTCAGATCGGGCCGCGCTGCACAATTATTTATTAATGCCTGAAGTTTCTCTACAGCCTTTGGGTTATGTAGCAGCTTTAGACATGCCTGCAGAAAGGGCTCAACCCCCTCATCTGTCTTGGGGTGTGTTTTTACCTGCGCAGTAGCTGCTACTCTCTGAGTGAGGTCCTGGTCAGCTAGGGCCATGGTCTCTTGTCCCCTCTTTATGTTCAACCCTCCTTGACAGGTCAGAGGATCCCTGGCAGCCTCTTCCTTCGATCCTTGGGTGACCATCCAACAACGTGTTATGAATTTCACACTTGGGTCTATGTTCCTTAGCTCGGCTTTAACTCTATGCACATTTTGCGTTGGGGTGGGATGCTTTTCCTGCATTTTTTCTATTAAGATTGGGAAATATTCGACCGCATGTTCCATCTGTCTGCAATATTTGTAGGATTTCCTAGTGGGATTTTGGAAGTCCCTTGCAAAGTGTCCTATTTCCCCACAGTTATAACAGATTAGCTATCCATGCCCTCAACCTATGCTCCCTCCCTGACCTCCCCTGCCCCTTGCTGGAGAGCCACCAAAGCTCACGGAAGATCTTGGTGATGCAGGGTCTGATTGTACCCTATACAAGTTTCCTCGATATATCATTAAGTCGTAAGTGCGACAATTCTGCTCATCATGTCCTACTGATCGGCAGAACCTGCACCACTGCTGCTTCAGTTTTGATACATACACACCCAGCCGAGGGCAATGGTCCGTATCATGCAGCCCTGCTACACGAGAGTCATCGCACCATAGTGCAGGTCTGCTTGAGCCTGGTATTGATAGGATGGGTCCCCCACTCCCTCTTGGGTGGATCAGACTAGGTCCTCCTACCTGCATGTAATCTTCCAATAGTGGGCACTGATCCTTCCTATGGCCAGATACCCAATATCGTATGCACCACAAATCTGTGCTGGCTCATTTTCCTCGTTCCTTTCGCAGGCTCTGAATTTCCATGTGCATAGCTCTGAGTTGCTCCTGAATTTGTTGTACTACTAAGGAAGTATGTTGTTTGGGTGAAATTTCTAGTTTCATAGCGAATTCCACATCTTTTTCCTGCGATTAAAAGGTTTGGTGACTCATTGGCATACGCAGGTGGGGCAACAACATAGCGATGAACCATTCTGTATGTTTTCTATCTTCATACTCAAATCCTCCTTCCTTGATATCTTTCTTCAATCACTGATCAACCTCCCATACAGACTCAGACACAGCTTGCTTGAAGTCCTTCACTTCTACTACCAACTGAGAGTAAGATTTTGGCTTTCGGAATTGCTGCTTTAGAGCATCCTTAATGTCTTTAATAGATTCACTCCCGTTCTGAGAGACGTATCGCATATACCAGTCTAGTGCTCTATCTTCGAATGCTAGGGACAACTGCACTCTCTTCACCGTATCATTTGTCACATTTTTCACAGTACATACAGAATCTGCAACAAACCAAAATTGGTCCATATCCTCGTCTCCTACTCCCTTGAAGGTAGGTAGTTTTAGGTGTGCAGCCATATCATTGTCTAGCATAGGTGGAGTTATGGGTGAGTTCTTACCTTTATGCGGCTTGGATGGTGGTGTAGCTGGGGGGCTTTGTGCAGCCATCTCACACAGAGGATTATATGCAGATTTTCCCCCTCAAGGTTGGTCCGGTAGTATTTACCACTTTGCGTCACACTCCCGTCTGGATTCAAGGTCATTTAGTCGGTATGACTAGACAGAATAGTATATTCGCACAGTAATATCTTAATCAGCAAAGGTAATGTCTTCAGAAACTTGCCTCGAAACCCTATAAAGAATCTTCGCTCGGCCTCAGAGTAGGAGAAAAACTGATCAATGGAAAATTCTGTCACAAATCCTCCTAGCACACTATCCACCCAGTGATCTACCATGCGCATGATAATATTATTAGTCCTTTCTAGCTGCTGGATTAGCTCTGGGGTCCACTGAGTGACTCGTTCATCATTCCAACAACTCTAGAATTCTACAAGCCTAGCTAGCCACTCCCGAAGCTCGATTGCAAATGTTACAAAAAATATTTCATAGATTTCTGTAAGAATGTACCTATTTTTCCACTCTTTCGTTGTTACTTCGTGTTGCAATTTTATTTTACCAAAAATTCTTGATTTTCTTTTCAAACCACTCCTCAATTTCCTTCCTTTCAGGCTTCCAATACTCTCTTTTCATTACCTGATCCCTTTCTCAAAATGCTTTGGGTCCCGGAAACAGAACTATTTGTTGGCTCGAGGGGTCCTGACCTAGGGTCGGAGTTCAAGGTTTTCCAACAAACCCCTATACTACTGGCCCTTTCGGCAGTAACCTACTTGCGCAGGGCAAAGTCTCACCCGAAGTAGTATGGGTGGGTGCTGGAATCAAGCTTCCACACCCTGAGAAAGGATAGGTAAGGCAAGCAGAGCTGCGTCCTACCTCAAGATGTCTAGATCTTCCTGAGTAGGACTTATAGGTCTCTTTTCGCATCCACGTGCGCAAGGTTGATTATACTATGGTGCTCAATAATCATACACTTTTAAGATGGTAGCTCAATATTGCATAAAATAGAACAGAACAAATCTAGATTAGTAAAAAATTTACACAGGACTTTCACAGCTAAAATATAGAATACACATAAGACAACAAGTACCAATGATTCACATAAACAGTACACATAGATTCAGTTCTCAAAGCAGCCTTTCTATTCATCAATTCATCAATTCCCTCTTACAATACCCGTCCCAACCTGCGCACATAGTAGCAGGGTTTGCACACAGTAGGACTCTGGATCTACGCACACACAGCCAGTAGGAGTCCTTCCCCAAAACCCCAACCAGACTTACTAAACCACAATTCTCATCAATAGCTCTTCATTGCCCTCCCTTACAATTCAAAATGTTCCCCTATTTATAACAATCTAGCCTAAACTTTCCTACGGTCTGCAAACCGTGGTTTTTGGACCCCAGGTTTACCCTTTGACCCATTAAAATGCTTTCAGGGCTTTGACCCACCCCAAAACCCCTGCGCTAGACTAAATATAGTAAAAAATATACAAAATTGGATCAGTTTCGCAGCTTGTAGGAGACCCTGTTCCAACAAGAAGGCTCACAAAACATATAAGGGAGATGAAAGAAGTAATAAAAGGAGAGATTTTGATTATTTATGATCTATTTAGATCTGGATTTTTCATTTGACATTTATATGCATGCTTCAGCTGTTTAGCTAAGTCTGCAGTGCTATTTAGCACAATGGTGTTTCTGAGCGGAAATCCGACCCTTACCCAAGGGGGACTTCGAGTGCCTACTCTAGGAAGGTTTCTTTGAGTTGTTTTACATCATCAGGAATTAGTGCCACATTCAGCCACTCAAATATTCACATTCAATGTCAGGAATTATTCATTCCTTCTTAAGGGTTTGAGAGGTGGAGGTTGTTTCCAGCATCTCAGTTAGGAAACTGGTGGAGGATTCATCCTTTCATCTTTTGCTTCAAGATTAGTCTTCTAGGAGCTGTATATTCATTTCCGACATTTAGTCCAACATTTCATACCTCCATGCAACATTAATTCCCTAAGGGATTGTGTAGTCCAGTCCTGTAAATCTATTGGAGGAGAGAAGTTTCCATTATTTCAGCTGGAAATCCTATGAGGGACTATCTCCTCACTTTGGGCACATTATTTACATCATTTAGGAGCTTCATTGCAGCATCTAGCATCAGGCTATAGAGCCTCCATCATTGATAGAGCATTTTTTCTCAGCTGTTGTGTATTCAACAACTACATTTAGTGGAGGAGGAAGGAGGAATTAGATCTTGAGCTTCTAGCTTGAGGATCTAGTGAAGCGATCAGCCCTTGAAGCATTGAGTTGACTCTATTTCATTGCAAACATCTATTCTTTAGTTCATGCTTCAGATCTGCATACCCAACAATCACATAGTTGCATCCCTAAGAGGGTGATTTTCCAAGATTGTCACATCTGGAAATCCTTTCTGGGTTATCTTGGGTATTCATCATAGAGCCTGGATCTACACTTCTATATTTTTCTGGTAGTTGCAGTCCTAACATTTGCAGCAGGGAGAATGTAGTATTCCTTCCAGAAGCCCAACAGTTTCACAATCCCTCTTGTGGGAGCACTTCAGGGTATGATTCTAGGCCACTTGTTTGGCTTGAGTGTCTCATATTTTGAGCAATGTTGTACTTTTATTCTACATCCTATATAATAAAATGGCTCAGCTATTCTGTCTATTTGTATGGTGTATTTAGATTATTTGTTCATTGCTGCAGTTTTAAATTATTGTGTTTTTGTATTACTACATTCTCCCTTTTGGGATATTACATCCTTGCAAAATTCGCTAAGGAAAATGAACTCAAATTAGCGCCAATAAAGTAGTGGAGGAGTAATCCTAACAAACATAAGAATGATGAAAAGGGTATGTATTCTATTGATTCTCTCAAAATTTCCTATTGCTATATCTTAGCTATGATGTCTAGACCTTTTGGTCAGTCAGACACAACTAAATTCCCAGTAGAATGGGTTCCCCTTATGGAAGCAACAAATCACTCTTATGTTATGGATTGGGGCAATCTTATTTTAAATAATATTGCCACCAAAATTTTAGAGTACAAAAAGAATCGCTCTATCTCTTCTAAAATTTTTCCTCCATTTTTTATGAGTGGTTATATTATGGATGCCGTATGTTTTATATCAGATTTTCTAGCCATGGGCTGGAAATGGACTACCCAAGAACCCCTTCCCATTCATGTATTTCATAGTATTCTCTGGGAGTCCAAATATTAAATTCATTTTTACAGAATCTGTCATGGAGTTATATTACCCATTTTTGAAGCTTTTTTTTAATGAGAAAGCCCCCGACTTTCTAGACAACCCCAAGACGATTTTTTTCTATAGGAAATTGGTTTTGTGAGGAGTCATTCACCTCTATACAAGTATTTGGGAGCCTATATCATCCACATGTCTTACCACTGTATGTTCCTGATAAACTTCTCACAAGAGAAATCACATACCAATATGTGGGAAACAGTCTGACCAGATTTTTGAAAGAGGCCAAGAAAGCATTATGGCCTTCCTTTCCAATTTACCATGGTGTGTATCGATTAGAAAAATACAAGAATTATATACTGGAAATTGGCCAAAGCAAGTGTTTGGAATTGTTTACAATTCCAAATAGGCAATATGATCCTTTGAATGTGGCCAATAACTTTACTACTCAAGTGAAAATCAGACTCTTTGTGCACGAAGATGATGATTTTGACGACTTTTTTGAGTTTGTTGAAAACTATGCTGCAGTTAAGAAATTGGAAAATGTATGGCTTCAGCCATCATAACTATTAAAGTTTTAGAAATACAGAAACAGGAGACTGGAGACAATTCCACTCAATATTTTGGATGTCTCTCAAATCACGCCTCAGAAAAAAAATGAGTAAGCTATTAAGGATATTGAAGTCCTTAATACAACAGATAAAGAGAAGTCAGTTCAAGTTCAAACAATAGATCTGGATTTCCCCAGGAATATCAAAGATGTCTGGAAATATTTTGACCTCAAACTCCAAGAAGAACAACTAGCCATGATTATTGACCAACAACAAAATATACAAAATCCCCATTCTACAAGTCAAGACCCATATAATGTTGCGTCCTATGAAAAAATGAAAAGTATTGAGAGAATGGAATACATCCCGACCTTCCCAACCTCTAAAATTGTTTTAAATATTCAAGAAATCCCTCCTTTAGATATCTTTTATAGTCCTAGGCACAAAGAAGTTGTTAGAAGGTAAAAGAAAAGGAGAAGAATAAAACATGCCCAGACTCTCACTCAAGAAGATATGCCAATGGAAATTGTTTGGAAAGTTATCAAGTCATATACTTCACATGATCTAACTTAGTTATCATGGTTTGTAGGCGCTTATGGATCTGTAACTATTGACAAGGCATTAGAGATTCATCATCTAATAAAGAAAAAATATGAAATTATACTTCAACTTGAGACAGAGTTACAAGAAGAAAAGAAGAGTGTTACTCAACAAATACAGGTACAAATTTCACAACTGTAAGAGAGCCTAAATCAACTGAAGATTCAACATCAAGGTGAAATTAGTTCTAAAGATACTCAAATTCATCATTACAGCTCTCCATTGAGAAAATTAAAGATGTTCCAAAGTGTTATCACTCAGATTGAACCTCAGGCTGAAGAAGGAAATTCTGAGGTAACCACAAACCATGCTTAGCCAAGTAGCTAGCCCTGCTAGGCAAGGAGAGGGCTCTCTCCATAAGGATCACAACCAATATGGCTAAATAAAGAAGATATTAGGCTAGTTATAGTAGCTCAAGGTTTTGATTTGATTGTATAGGGTTGTGTTGGATCAGAAGGAGAAAAACAGTCAGGTCAAGGGAAATTATGTCAAAATTTACAGGGTGTTCTATGGGGCAAGGTAGGCATAGTGATTTAGCACTTTAGGATTTAAATGGGTGGGATGATCAAGACATGTGAGGAGTTAGAAATAGCATGGTGAAATCATGTGTTCTTTCTAAACCGAAGAAATTATAGACTGTGAATGTCTACCCAAAACAGAGCATATGAGAATGGATTCTGCTTATCTAACTTGCATACATTCACTTAGAAGTTATGAAATGATGAAGAAAATTAACAATACATTTCATCAAATGAAAACAAAAGGATAAACTGAAATAAACACCATACCACAGGGATCCCATAAAAATAGCTACAAATTTGATTAATATTCCTGCTCATAACTGATACAAAGTATGTGTCTTCAAAGGCCAAGCATCCAACTAAGTCCAACCCTTACCATGACTGAGAAAATACATGATATAGACCTCAAAAAAACTCATCCTAGCTTTAGGGGGTCGATTCCATGAGAGGAGGAGCTGTTCCCAGAAAGACTGAACTGACGACTAGAGAATAGGGTGGTCAAAGTGACTCATCCCTAATTTAAGCAAACTGATTCATTACATGTCATTGAGGCCATTTACCTAATGTATCTACCCTAGGTAGCCGTTAGAACACCATAATTACATCATCAACCACTTATTACATTAGTAAAAAGTCAAATTTACACAAGTTACACAAGTTAAAGCTAATTCTGAAAACTGAGAAAATTGACCAAATTGGAAAAATTTGTCCTATGCACAGTGCCAAGGAGGAAATAATAGTCTTCTTGGAGGTCATTTTTGACTGACTTCTCGGTGTCCAAATAGAGCTCATGATAGCTCCTTGGAAATCTTGGACTGTATAATTTCTAGATCTTCTTGTAGTTTCTAATTTGGAGTTGTTTTAACCCCTCAAAAGTGAAATCTCCCAAGACTTCCTCTATGCGCAGTACCAACCTGAAAAAGAGGTAGAAACATGATTTTTTGGGTATTTTGGGCACTTTTTCCTGACCAATTTTTCTCTAAATGCTTATAAAAAATACAGGGGGTATGTGCTCATCATCATGAACCCACTGATGTCTTTTATTTTTCCATTGGATGCCCCAAAAGAGTGCGCAACGCCAAGGTGATACGTATAGAGCTAGTTTTTCTGTGTTTTTTAAAATTTGCACAAAAACTGAAAAATTTCCAAAATTTTTCAAAATTGCCCAAAATTTATGGGATAGGCCCAAAATCACATGTCAAGTTGAGATAAGGAGGCATCAGCAAGCATATTGAGTTTGTCACCTCCTTTCTTGCCCTTCCAAATCTCTTTTAGTTCATCCTTCATCCATTTGACCTTGATATTGCAAATTTTGTTCCGGGTCTGATAGTGATAGGCCATGTGCCTGAGCATCTGATTGTCTTTGTTGGCCTTCATTAGCAGCTTCTCCAAGAGAATTTTGACTCTCTCAAGCCACACTTCTCTATTATCTTCAATCTCCTCTGTCAACTGCTAGTTAAAACTCAGACTTTGGGCTTCTTGCTTTTCTTTCTCCAATGCTTTTTTGAGGCCACTTGTCTTTGGCCTTTTCCTGATATTTTCAACCTCTCTTGTGTAGCCTTCTCTATTGTGAAATATCATCTTCCTCAAACTCATCATCATTGTGTTCTTCCTCCCTGTAATCTCTGTCCTCTCTCTCCATGTTTGTTCTTGGCACTTTGGAAACCCTCGGGGAGAGGAAAGAAAAGGGAGATTGAGTGAGGGGGTGAAGGGAATGGGGTCAGGGAAGGAAATGATTAAATGAGGGCTTTAAGTGATAGGGATAGGGTCAAAAAAATTAAGGGAGATGGGGAAAAGGGTTAAGAAACCTTGTGAGGTGATGGGAGGTGAAAAGATGAAGGGAGATTAAATTGAGAATTTAATTACAGGTCAAAGGTAGGGGGGAAATCTAGGAAAAAATAGTGAAATTACTAGAAGTTAGGGTTTTAATGGAAAAGAGTAAAGAGACTTAGGAATGAGGATGTAGGAGTAGTTTTAGTGTTTTTAGAAGTATAGGGTGATGTAGTAGGGTATAGGGACAATAAATTGGGACAAGGAGGGTTTTGGGAAGTTTGTGAGGGGAATGGGGATTTTGGGAGAGGCAAATGAAGACTAGGGTTTCCTTGCAATTTTGGCCAACATGAAACACAAACACAAGCATAAAAATGAATATGGAGGGAGCTATAAGGGTTAAATTACTTGTATTTGAGGTGGAGAAGCAACCTTGAGGTGTATATAGAAGTTTGGGAGAGTTTTGGCCCAGTGCGCAGCGCCACACCCAGGTGCACAACGCCCTCTCTCTATGCACAACGCTGTGTAAATTTGCACTGGAAAAAACACACTATGCACAACACCTCACTGCTATGCGCAAATCCATATTGAAGGCCACTTTTTAAGGCCTTCCCGAAGTCAAAATTAGGAACATGATATCTCGTTGGAAATATATTTCTCTTGGCTACACAATGGACCTATCAAGCATGGAAAATGATCAAGTATAGCCCCTCAAAAATAAATTCTCCCAAGACTAGTCAAAAAGTGCAAAATGGGGGTGAAAAAATGAAGTGTGCTCTTGCAGGAAACTTTTGGAGGCCTTAATCACCTCCGAATTGAGCTCATGATAACTCATTGCAAATATCTTCTAGTATAGTTGACATTTGACTTATCAAGCAAGTAATTTGGACATTCCATATAGGATAAAACGTGACTTTCCCAAGGTCACTCCAGAAGTGCAAAAAATCTCCTATGACACCTGTATTTTTGACATTTATCCAAAAATATGACACTTGTGTAAAAAATAAAGTAGGTTTATCTTCTTGGACCCATGATGGACAAATACCTCTCTCACTTTTGTCAAATTAATCTTTGTTGGGTCAGAAACATAGTTTGAAGTAAAACTAGCCCTATGAGTGGCAAATGGCTTGACTCTTGGAATGATTTCTTGGAAAATGATGGAGACATGATGTTTATGAGTTTGGAATGACCTCATACTTAGTGATATGACCTACCTTATGCCTCCTCTACTCATATCTCTCCGATTCCATAGAAAAACCTAGCTCAGTGGGAGAGGAAATTAGGGTTTAGTGCTTGTGGAAAATGATGACTTAGGCACCCTTGGAAAAATACAACTCCCTTTGACATTTGATCAATTGCTAAAGTAGAAATTTTTTGTATTTGACACTTGATGTGTTGGCATGTGGAACTCTGAGTTGGTAGCCTTGGGAGACTGAGTACTTATTACATTTGAACTGACATAAAATTACATGAATAAAAATAAAATTACATCTTGGAATGAAACTCACACTTGAAATCAAATTATAAATTTGGAAACCATCTTGGAGATCATATTTACATGGTAAAAAGACATTATTGGGATCACTCTCACACCTTTTTTTTACCTTGTGAGATGGAATGGTGTATTTTTTGATTTTGAACAATGAAACCTAATGACCTAATGGGACCTTGAATGACCTGAATCCATGTTTGACTTTCACTGACATAAGACATAGTGAAATAAGCTTTTCAAAAGTGTTTTTTATGTTTAGCAAGACATGAAGGTGAGCCAGAAAATGATAATTTATAAGGGAGAGTGAGACTTTATGACTAGGGATACCACCAGTGAATCAATTTTTTTACATGATTTAATGGAATGATAAAAAATTTCTGAGTGGGACACCTAAAATGAATATGAAAGAGTGATTTTGATCACTGATGGCAGAATGCATATTCTGACACTAACAAAAAGATTGATAAATTTAGGAAAGAAGCTTCAGAATTGACACCTTATTGGCACAACAACATGTCATATTTTGTCAGAAATTAACCAACATTCTTGAATTATGTGAGCAAAGTAATTCACTTGTGAATCACATTGCTGATATGAGAAATAGTTTTGAGGATATAGATGAGAAGGTATCCCAATTTATTACCTGGCAGGATTCCTCTGATGGCTGAAAGGCCAACTTGCCTAGAATTGAATAATCAACAATATAAATTCTGTTCACATATTGGGATATACAACTAAAGAAAGAAGAAAGGGCAATAACTAGAGCTAAAGACGTCTCTACAAACATTGTGGAAACTATCAGCCAAAACCTGATCGCAACAAATATCATAGATATATGTCCTCCTAGTGAATTACCCTTGGTAAAATATTTGATAAGGAAATGGAAATAAGTGTCAAAAGTGAAATAGGAGCACATCAAGAAGATAGAAAATTTATATTGGGAAAGATACTGGAGATATCCAGTGAAGCCTCACAGCCAATTTCTCATGCTTTGCCATCTTACAGATACATCTTCATACATGTTACCTCCATTATCTGATGCTATTTTTACTAGAAACCTGTGCAATAGGCCAGAAAAACCTCTCGAGGTTTAGCCTATGCTTAATATTCTTCAACTCAAGGAGGAAATGGAAGAAGGGACAACAAGACAATCCACCAACAAATCACCCCTTTAATTTCTGTTTCTATTTTTATTTTACTTAATTTAAGGAGAGTTGTTTGAAACCTCCTCAATTTTTATTGTAATGAAAATTTTAAGACTTATTAGTTTTTTATTTAAACCCCTTCATGTCTTTTAAGAAGGGGTCCTGAAATTTTGAAAAGAAGAATTTACTGATGTTGCACTTCTGTACTCTTAAATTTTTCTGAATAGAAAAGGCTGGACCGAGAGTTATTTTTCAAATGAGCCGAGTAAATATATATATGGTACATTTATCTTATATGTTTAATTTAATGTTCAAATGAAAAATAGTTCATTTATCTTATGAATTTTGTTTTATATATTTGTTTGAATATAGTTTGACATCAATTCACTTTTGAACGTGTTATTCTGATATCATTTACATGTATATGCAATACCTGCATTTCGTAAAAGTTGCAATATAAGATTCATCAAATTGATTTAATTAAATTCTAAATTAAATCAGTTATCTTATTTGTTTTTCATATCTCTAAATGAATGTATGATCTTTATTTTCACTTATTGAAAGATTATTTCTTTAGATCACACAAAGAAAAAATTTCATATTGGGATAGATAGAGATAGATTTAGATATAAACATATAAACATATAGATTTATTGTTTGTTGCAAGCTTGCTTTTAATTCCATCTATAAAATTCATTTTAGAGATAAAACCATTCATTCACTCCAACTATGTTAAATTGGGAAATTGGTCCCACAAATCTAGTTAGAACCATCATTCCAAACAGAAAAGGGATGATTTTCAAGTCCCCGACTGGGTGGTTTTCCTTGATGTTGTTGCACCAATTTTTGGGGCCTCAAAATTTTTGGCGCTATAATGAGGGCCATATGACTATGAATGGTACCAAAGCTTCAATTCAAAATTAAATACCATCACCAGAGACATTCTCCCTTCGAATCCACAACTTCTAGTCTTGTTTCAAAATCACCTACTCATAAATGAGAAGTTGTTCATTCTCCTCCTCAATCTCCTAGTTCTGTTCATAAAGAAATATCTTTAGAATATACTCCAGAATCACCTAAAGTATAGATGTTGATAAAGAAATTAGAAGAAATTTCAATTTTAGCAGAAAAACCTATACTTTCATAAGCCTCAGAGGGAAGTGTCTTTCTTCAATTTTTGAAGGCACTGGTGTATTAAATCGATCTAAGAGTGAAAAAATTGGAGTTATTCATTTCAAATTTCCCCTTCATTCTCATCTAAGGAAAAATTCTATTTTTGAAACACAATCATCAAATAGTGAGATTCTATCTGTTTCTATCTCTCCAACAACATCAATCACTCTTCCCTCTTATTCATCTTCTTAAGCAAGTTCTTCATTGATCATTAATCGTTCTTCTTCTTCTCACTCTACAACTGCTATTACAAGTAGTATTAGTTCCATAATTTTTTCTTCCATAGCCTCAACTATTATTGGAACTACTTCTTCTACTTCAAATCCTCCTCTAGGACCACCCAATCCTTTTCTTCATACAATGGCTAATAGACCATGGAAAAATCCTGGAGTTGTTCAACTACTAGGGCCCCATCATCCTTTACCCAAGCTTCCTGAAAGATGGCTACCTATGTATAATCCAGATGATGGATTACCTGCAGAAGAGCATATTCATAATTTCATGCTTGCCATAAATCTTAATGGAGTTACAGAGGAAAATTGCGTGATTAGACTAATTCCTTATAATTTTCAAGGATCATCTAGATCATGGTATTTCTCACTACCATCAGGTGCAATTACTAGTAGGGATATTTTCGAAGAAAAACTCCTTACTAAACTTGGAGATGACCACAATACTGCAACCATTATTAATGATCTTTCCAATCTGAAAGAAAATACAGGTGAAAATATCAAAGACTTCAATTCCAGATTTAATAAATTTCTCAACAAAATCCCAACCACATCTAAGCTTGGAGTAGACATGCAAATAGAATGGTACATATCCTCTCTTCCTTCTAATATTTCTATTTTTGTAGATAGAGCCAATAAGGCTAATTTGGTCAAGAATATGAAAGAAGCTCTTTCTGTTGAAAAAAGAATACTTGCTTTAGAGAAGAAAAAAGCTCGAGAAGATAGGAAAACCAAGAAAGCTTCTTTTAAAGATGAAACCAAAGAGAAATCATCTAAATATCCTTATGATCTTTAGGGGCTAAAAAAGGTTCTCAAAACCATGTCCAACGATATGGTTGATATAAAGAAACAAGTATCTGAATCTTCTTCAAAGAAACCTTTTAGATATTTAAAAACAAATCAGTCTTCTTAACCCCCAAATGTGATCTCAAATGCTGAATCAGATCAAGATGAGGATCATGATGAAACGATATCATTTGCTGAAGAATATAAAGAAGAATAAATAGTTGAAGTCCATGGACTACGAGACTTTATTCTCCCAACCTCTGATGATGAAAATGAACATGAGGCACTTCCAGTAAATACTAGTAGTAAAAATTCTATCGATATTCCTCAGTCACCTCAAAAGTAAAAGACTGCATCCTCTGTAGTTAAGGATAAAGTAATCAATAAAAAGACTTATTCTACTCAAACAAATCCAACTTCTTCAACTCTTCCATATACCTCTAAAACATTAGTGGTTTCTGACACCATTGAATACAATTTAGTGGAAGATATGAAGAAAATTAAAGAAAACATTTCTCTCTATGAACTAAGCAAATTAAAATAGCGACAAAAAAAATTCCTTAAAGAATTGAATGCAGTTCCCGCTACACCCTTGACTATACTTGTAACTTTGAAAGTAGTTAAAGGAACAAGTAAGGCTCCTAACGATTAACCTAATAAAATTGATGCAAGTGATTCTATTTTAATAGGTGACAGATCAAATTCATATGCCCCTCCTTTTCTTTTAACTTTTGAATTATTCAACTAAAATGTACATAATTTTTTAGTTGACTCTGGAGCTTCATCAAACATTATGCCATAATTTGTTTGTCTCAAATTGAATATATGTCCTCAGAAGTCAGCAGTGCATATTGTACAGTTAGACATAACAAAAACTAAAGTATTAGGAGAAATGAATTCAAACCTTATTAGATTAACATCCAATCCAAAGGTTCATCAAGTAATTGATATCTTAGTTGCTGATATACCAGATTTCTATGGTCTGATCTTAAGCAAAGATTGGTAAAAAAATATTCATGGCTATTTTGTTACTGACTGGTCTCATATGTGGCTTCCCCATAATGGTAAGCCAAATCAAATCAAAGTAGACCATGAAAAACATTTAAAACATTTAGTAACTGAATTCAAAGAAGAAAATGAACCCATGGAATTGACTAATAATATCCCTGGCAATTACTCGAATGAATCCTTATTAGGGAATTTCAATGCTCTAAAGTCTCCATTTCTTACCAATTCAGTTAATTTACAGATTCAAAATTTTTCTCTAACTTATTTTATCAAGTGTGTAAATATTATAGATAAGCCTTGTAGTGATACTTTATTTTGGACTTTATATTTTGATGGGTCAAAATCTAGTGAAGGAGCAGGAGTAGGTTGTATATTAATCAATCCAGAAGGTGAAAAAACTATCCTTACATGTAGACTTGAATTTGAATGCACAAATAATATTGCATAATACGAGGCACTGGTTCAAGGCTTAACGAAAGAAATTGACCTTGGTGTTCAGTATCTTAAGGTACTTGGAGACTTTGAAATAATTATTAAGCAGGTAAGAAATACTATACACTGTATTTCCAACCATCTTAAACATTATCAATCGCTAGTACAATCTCTTACCTTTTATTTTTTAGCATTCAATATCTCATCTATTCCAAGAATTCAGAATTCAAATGCAGACCTTCTAGCAAATGTTGCATCGAAGCTTATTCCTTCAGAATATTATAGCCTAGATAGATTTTCTATAGAATTGATTTTTCACCCATCTATTCCTGATAATGTTATGAATTGGGGGGTATTCAATGATAATGATGATGTTATTACTTTTCTTACATCTGAAGGATCATATGACGATTAATTGATTGATGAAGATGTTCATGAAAGACAATTACAACAAAAATCTGAAGAAAATGCTATACCTAAGTCTGTGGCCAAACTTGAAGATCTCTACGATCTTAAAGACAGATTCAAAAGTATTACTAATTCTAATCTCCAAAGTTCAACTTTGAGGTTTGAACTAGTAAATATAGGAACAGATCTAAATCCTCATAACATCAACATAGGACTTCATCTTTCCTCTAATGAAAGATTAGAATTTATTCATTTATTAAAAAAACAAGATTTTTTTTGCATGGAAATATGATGACCTAAAAACTTATGATACCTCAATCATTCAACATACTATCCCAATGATATCCATTAAAAAAACTATATAAATAAAATTAAGGAAGATTCACCATGACCTTGAAATTCAAATCAAAAGTGAACTCAATAAACTCCTTAAAGCAAAAATTATATTCCATGTTATGCATCATAAGTGGGTATCAAATTTAGTTCCTATTAGGAAAAAGAAGGGGGATATTCGTATTTGTATTGATTTTGGAAACTTAAACAAAGCTTGCTTGAAAGACAATTTCCCATTACCACCAATGGAACAAATTTTAGAATCAATTGCTGGTTATGAATTAATTTCCTTTCTTGATATATTTTTAGGCTACAATCAAGTCCTAGTTCATCCTGGAGATAGATTAAAAACTACATTCAAAACAAAATGGGGTACATATGCCCATTAAAAAATGTCATTTAGATTAATCAATGCAGGAGCAACCATTCAAAGATAAATAGATATTGCTTTTAGAGGGTTAATAAATAAGATAATGGTTGTCTATCTAGATGATATAACTATTTACTCCAAGAAAAGGAGATACCATTATCGCGATCTTAAACAAATCCTTGAACGCTGTTTAAAATATGGAATCTCTTTGAATCGAAAAAAGTTCTTTTTCCCTTTAAGTGAAGGAAAATTTTTAGGATTTATTGTTTCAGAACAGGGCATTTATATTGATCCTGAAACAATTAAGGCAATTTCTGAACTATGACATCCCCATAACAAAAAATCCATGCAGTCCTTTTTAGGACAAATAAATTTTCTTAAAGATTTGTTCCAAATTTTTCTCAAATTGTTTTTCCTTTGCAAGTGATGATTAAGAAAAATTCACTATTTAAATGGGGATATGATGGAAGAGAAGCCTTTGATTTGAAAAAGAAGCCATCATTAATGCACCTTCTCTGTCTACCCCATATTTTTCCAAATTTTTTATTTTGTATACTTTTGCATCATAAAAATATTACGTTGTTGTATTAACATAGATTGATGATCAAAAGATTGAAGAACCTATTTAATTATTTAGTTCAAACCTCCAAGGTGTTGAACTAATTTATTCCGAAGTAGAAAAAAAAAAAAATCTATCTATAAATCTTTAAAGCATTTTATACCTTTTATCCTTAAAACACACACTAAGGTAATAGTTCCATTCTCAATTGTAAGGAAACTACTTATACATAAAGAACTAGGAGAAAAGAGAGAAAATTGGGTAACTTATTTGCAGGAATATGACATTGAAATAAGACCATCCAAAATCATTAAAGGACAAGGTCTTTGCAAACTACTATCAGCAACATCCAATTTATCAAATGATGAAGAATTAGGTAATACTGTTCAAATTGCTGAGGTAAGATTAAATGATTCAGAATCACAATGTACTGATTTAATTTTTTACTTAAAGAATGGATACACTCTGATAGAACTCAATCATAAAATAAAGAGAGCTTTAAGATTAAAAGCTAATAAATACCAACTCATAGACAATGTCTTGTTTCAGAAAAAATATGATTCTAAATTACTAAGATGCCTTGAGAAATCTGAAACTTAGAGAGTTTTGTAGGAACTCATGATGGACCTGCAGGTGGACACTTCGGTGGATATACTACTGCACATAAAATCCTTCATGTAGGTTATTACTCGCCCACTCTATTCAAAGATGCTCATACATATGTGAGAAAATGAAAAACATTCCAAACTTCTATTGGAAGACAAAGAAAGCTAGCCTTGCCATTGCAACCAGTCAACATTGATCAACCTTTTGAAAAATGGGGATTGGATATCATAGGTGAGATTGTTCCTAACTCATCCAGGCAGCATAAATACATTATCACTGCAACAGATTATTTTACTAAGTGGGTGGAGGCAATTCCTCTAAAGGTAGATAATTTAGAAGCAATAATTGAATTTATTAATCAATTCATTATTACTAGATTTGGCTTACCTAATTCACTTATGTTTGATAATTCATCTTATTTTTTGGGAAATAGTATGACAAACTTCGCTCTTAAAATAGGTTTTAAACTTAAATACTCTGCTAAATATGATCCCCAAGGTAATGGTTTAGCAGAATCAACAAACAAAAATATCATTAGAATTATCGAAAGAAATATTGATCAAAATCAGAAAAATTGGAATAAATCTTCAACACTTTCACTACGGGCAGTTAGAATTACTCAAAAAGCCTCCATGAGAACTTCTCCATTCCATCTGGTTTATGAGAAAGAAGTTGTAATTCCTTCAAACTTAGCTTTTACCTCACTAGCCCTAGTTCAATTTATTGATGAGGTGCCTTCTTCTTCCCTACAATTAAGAATGTCACAGATCCTTAAAATGGAAGAAGAAAGGGAAAAATCCAAAATAACTTATGCTCATCATTAGAAAATAGTGAAAAGCTCTTTTGATGCAACTTTTGTTTCCACAAAAGGCTTCCAAGTTGGAGATCTTGTACTCAAATGGGACAAAGCACATGAGGAAAAAGGTAAGCATACCAAATTCCAAAGAATGTGGCTTGGACCACCAAATCATTGAACAAATCGGTCCATCAACCTTTATGTTACAAGACCTTAAAGGGAGAAAAGACTTACTCCCTGTTAATGGTTGATCCTGAAAAAAATATTTTCTTAGAAGAAGATTTTCTTCTAAATGTATTATATCCATTTTATTTTCTTTATTTTTAGAAAATAATGATTGATTACATGCTTCTGGTTGTTCAAAACACCTCTAAATTATTTTATTTTTTTATTTTTGAAGAATAGAAAATTTTGAGGAGACGACTACCAACTTAGAAATTTGAATGAATATTATAATACTTTGAGATTTTTCCATCGAAATTTTAAATTTTGTAAACTCGGAATTTGTAAAGTCCTTTTAACCTAGTATCAATCAAAAAAAGGTTCATATTTACAAAAAAAATGACTTTTTGTAACTAAGCATATTTAACTCTAAAATTTCATCCAAATATCTTAAGGAGTCAATAATTCTCCCCATCCATTGAAAATATATTTTTAGAGTTTTATTCAAAAATATAAAAAAATAATAAATACTTAAAAGGATAAGAAGTCTCATCACATGCTTTCTTACCATGATCATAAGTTAATGGTTGATTGACATTACCACAACTGCATACCAAAACAAGGTAATGGCTCATGATTATAAAAATCATAAGACAAAGGGTCTCATCACGAGCCAGCTTGTTTAGTCTAAATCATAACTAGTGAATGACATTGTCACTTTCTAGTTATCAAGCTAGGACAATGCCTTTTTAAGAGAAAAATAAAATGAGTAACTAAAGAGTTAACTCAAAGAAATTGTACATAAATGTATGGGATACTGAGTTATTTATGGTTAAAAGGTAACCTTGCTTAAGCTATTAATATTTACTAGCAACAGTGTCTCTACCTATGACAAAAGGAGAAAATTATAAAGCCAAGCTACATAAAAGAACACCTACTTTATCTTTTAAACCATATAATGATTGATATAGACTAAAGGAGATATTTATATATGAAATTTTTATAGAAGATTAACAGTATAGATGATTTTTTATATTCAAGGTAATTTTATTCATTTAAATATTTTGAAAATAATTCTTGTTTCCTTAAATTATTTCTACTTATTTGAAGATATTCAAGAAATTGTTTCTAAGAGATAATTGGTTCTTCTAGTGAATCACCAATTGTTGTGTAAATCAACAACCCCCATTATTTTCTAAGCCATAGTTACTTTAGAAAATAATGGGGACCCTTTTATTTTTTAGAGTTTAAGAAAATAAAACCTTAGAATATTTCTTTTTATAGGAATAGGGGTTAAAAAGGATGAAAACCTTAAGAATTGGATTTCCAAATACTTAAGCGGAGATAAATCGCATTTCCCAAATCACAAAATCATTTACATAACGAAAATAATGAGTTAAACATTTTTTTGATGCAATGAATATTACCATAACACTTTTATACAAGGAAAAATCCATATTTTTAGGTAAAATCCAATAAAAAAAATACCGAATGGACTGACTTCTACCATGCCAGATAAATCGCATTTCACAAATCACAATTTCTCCCAACACTCTCATTTTCTCTTGCTCTTACTTACCGATGCAATAAAGCGTATCGCATCACATTTTCGCAAATAACTCAACCATGCTATTTTGTCACTACTCATAATCTTCGATGTGATAAAGAGATCGCATCTCATATCGTATATTTCTCGCCCATTACACAAACACATATTGCATGTTGTTAACCTAGCTGATATTGCGATTGCGATGACACAATCGGCATAAAATCTATCTCGTTATTATTTAATGAAGAGATTACGCACGAGTCATGATGTAATGCGACAGATCTAGTTTTAATTGAGAAATGATTATAATGGAATGATAATCAATATCAGTTATGAATGTCATAAATTAACGGTTTTATCAACCATACCACCATAATCGTTTCCTTGCAATGATCATTCAATTCATATCCCGTCAGCATGCAAAGTCTCGTCCATTTGCAATGTTTCTATTTACTACGATATTTTTGTGTATTGTAAAACTCAAAGCTTCCTACTTCCCACTTACTCTTTCTTAGTTATTTACAGGAAAGTTTGAGTAACCAAAGTTCTTCTGAAATTTCTAAGGCTTTGAAGAAACAAAAGAAGCATATGGCTCTCGTTAATCCTACGCCTACTACTTTAGAGAGAATATAGATGTTTCCCTTATTCACAGATATGACTTGCAGACCTAAAAGCGGATCCTCTCTATGGGAATCTCTGTATAAGCTATTTGAAGACAAGAAACCACGCAAAATTCAGAGAAAAGAAACAAACGGATGCCCCCAATGCTTCTGAAGCTATGATTGGAGACGTAACCAGTTCATTTCTTCATCGAATTGCAACAAGGCTCAAGATACTACCATATACTGATATGGTGAGGTGGATTATCGAAAATCTTAATATCGGGGTAGAACTTTCCTCACTAGTAGAGGAAAAATGATTGGTTCCTTTAAGGCGAAAGACCTGAAGCAAATGTACCATCTTCCGGACCCTGATAATATTTATGATAAATAATTCCTTGCTAAATTATCTAAGGAAAATGAACTCGAATTAGCGCCAATAAAGCAGTGAAGGAGTAATCTTAACAAACATGAGAACGATGAAAAGGGTATGTATTGTGTTGATTCTCTAGCAAGTACCTATTGCTATATCTCAGCTATGATGTCTAGAATTTTTGGTCAATCAGACACAACTAGATTCTGAGTAGAATGGGTTCCCCTTATGGAAGCATTAGATGATGCTTATGTTATGGATTAAAGGGGCAATATTCTTTCAAATAATATTGCGACCAAAATTTTAGAGTACAAAAGAATCACTCTATCTCTTCTAAAAAATTTCCTTCGTTTTATATCAGTGGTTATATTATGGATGTCATATGTTTTACATCATATTTTCCAGCCATGGGCTGGAAATGGACTACCCAAGATCGCCTTCCCCTTCATTTATTTCATAGTATTATGTGGGAGTCCAAATATGAAATTCATTTTTACAGAATCTGTCATGGAGTTATACAACCCCTTTTTGAAGTTGTTTTTAATGAGAAAGCCCCTAGACTTTCCAAAGAGGCCCAAGCCAACTTTTCTTCTATAGGAAAGTGGTTTGGCGAAGATTCATTCACCTATGTACGAGTATTTGGGAGCCTATCTCATCCACATGTCTTACCACTGTATGTTCCTGATAAAATTCTCGCAAGAGAAATCACATACCAATCCATGGGAAATGGTCTAACCAAATTTTTGAGCCGTGTACTGCTTACACCATCATCTAACCCACTATCAATAGATGGAACCAAGTACACCATGTAAGACCAATTTTACCCCTAAGTAAAAATTGCTTTCTACTATGTCAAACAACTTAATAAACCACATTTATTAGCTTGCTTATGGTTCAAACAAGAAACCCCAAAAGGAAATATTAAAATTCAGATCTATATTTGTTTGATTTTCTCTCATGGAATAATTAATTAAACAATAATTCAATTATTATTCCTGGTCATGGTTAACCCAAAACAAAGAAATTAATTAGATAAATCTTTATTTATCTTATTAGTTTCTAAGAATAATTATTTAAATCTTATTTAAATAATATTCCTTGTTAAATATGACTAAATCACCCATAAATAATTAAATAAATCATTATTTATTTGATTATCATTCAACCACTTCCTTAAAATGATAAATAAATCATTTATTTATTTATTATTTACAAAAGGGATCAACTTAATTCAAATACCTTTCCCTCCAACAAATATAATAAAAATATTCCATAAAATATTTAGATTTGGCTAACTTTATTTTAATCATGCACCAAGATCTAGAATGACCCAATATTTTTGTTATAAATAGGAGGGTTTTTCCTACCATTCTTCACCTTTTGTTTGCCTATTAGATCAGTATGGATCTAAACTCTTGGTCTGACTTTGAGCCATTGTCATTGTCATACTTTCCATTATTTGTTGTGTGAGCTCCCTTTGAGTTCTATCTTTGTCTGGGTTTTCTACACCAACAGGAGAGAGAAATGCTAGATCTGAAGTGCTGAGGACTTCCAAGAACCCATCCCATTGAGGAGAATTGGAAACATCTTCTTGTTTTCCTCCCAGGTGCCCTTAATACAAAAAATTCTTTCAAAATTGTTCTTGTCTTGTCTATTGGATATATGGAGAAAAACCTTCTTTTTACTGCTTAATGTCTTTCTATGCATAGATCTGGTTTTTGCAGCTCTTGTCTTGATCAACTAAATACAGACCTGAAGATATTGGCAGCCACATTTGATGTTAGGGCTATTAGTTATGCGTAGCTAAAGTGGTATTTTTTCGTACACTTCGACAAAGGATTCATACTTACAACTGTCGACTCCACACGGGTTTTCAATTACGACCGCTGTCGTTTTTCATATTCCTGCATATCCAGCTACTTCAGACCCTAGGGTTTCTTTTCAACTTTTTTTTCTTCTTATTTTCATGTTTTTTTTCATCTATAAAACCCTAAAACATTAAAATTTCTAACTTCCGCGTGTTTCTGGCCCTATTGCGTAGGTGACAGACATCAGCCGCAACTGAGACGGCAACTTTTCCGCAAATTTGCTGCCGAGACAACCGGAGTTGGAGGTCGCACTTTTCAGCCCAAAAACTGTGACCTGGACTCCAGGTCGATCTGTTCAGCCCCTTTTCTGTGACCTGAACAGGAAAACACGTCAGAACCTGCGACCTGTGCTTTTTTCTGCTGTTTTTTTGCAATTTTTTTGGGTTTTGCTGAAGCTTCTGTAAGGGTTTTACAGCCTCTGTCTCTGCCTGCTTGGACCTGTTTCTGATCTATTTTTCTCATCTAAGTGGGAACCTAGCCCCCTAGGGCTTCAGTACCCTCCACTTTTGGTGGAAGAGTTTTAGCTATTTCAGCTGTTTGTTTTTTTAGAGTTTCAGCCTTCCCTTTTTCAGATCTGATACCTCATTCTCATATCCCTTTAAATCAGCTCTTCTTCCTTTCACATCACCTCTTGTAGTTTTTTTTGGACCTCCCTTTCGAACCCCCTCCCTGTCCTTTCCGCTTTTTGCTGATTTCCTCCTTTTTTCCAGCTACCTTGCCTCTGCCTCTTGGCTGTGATCTGCACCTCTTTTCAGTAGCTTTCTCCTTTAGATCCCTGTCCCTTTTGACCCTATATCTATTGGCCTCTTGTTAGTGTGTTTTGACTAGATTTTTTCCCTCTTTTAGATTAGTTTTGAGAGACCCGCCTTCTTGGGTTCAATCGATGCACTAGTAGCTGTTAACTTTCTGTTATTTCAGCATTATATACTGTTTTTGCAGCATTATTTTCAGTTACGCAGCACACTTTTTCTCTTGCTCTCAAAACGAAAAGGGTTTAAAAATTAAAATTAACGCATGCCAAACACTCACCCTAAGCGAAGAAGAGCCTAGTTTACACCGCCAGGCAAAGACTTTAAAATCAATTGACACTGCACCTTTTTGCCCTTATTTCGACATTGTAATCACCTGATTTTGCACCTCCCTGCCTTTGTCGGTCGTTCTTCTTCCCCTCGTGCCGTGTTTGTGTTGTCACCATTGCGCCCCCAAGGTGCGCTTCCTGGAGACTTCTTGGCCTTCACCCTCAGTTTCCGGTTGATCGACCTACTCCGCCCCGCCGTCGTCGAGCCAGTCCTCCTCCGAGTCCGCATTCCGACTCCTCTTCTGATTCATTGGGTTCTCCTTTTACTTCTGGTTCTCCCCCTGTCACCTTCACTATGTCTGGTCCAGGGCCTAATGCTAGCGGTAATCCTGGCCCTAATGCCGGAACTGCTACTAGCGGAACCACCACAGGAACTACCTCGGTCTCACCCTTGCTACCGTACATCGCAGGCCTCAGCCTCCCCGATTTCAATCAGTTGATCAACGAACCTATCCGCCACGATGTTGGTTGGCCTGCTATGCCAACCAAGCTCCCCTCCGAAATCCCTAAGTTCGAAGGCCTTGCTGGAGAAGATCCAACCAACCATGTCCAATCTTTCCACATGTGGTGTTCCTCCAATTCCATTACCGATGATTCCATCCGTCTTCGGTTGTTCCAACGCACGCTTACCGGTGAAGCTTCCAAATGGTATGTTGACCAAGCCACCTCTTCCCATACCACCTTTGCCACCATTGCCCAAGCCTTTTTATCTTATTTCCAGCTCCCTCTCTAATATGATACTGGTACGGAGCTCTTGACTTCATTTAAGCAAACCTCTTCAACCCGCCTTTCTACCCATGTTCAGGAATGGCGACGAAGACGGAGCTTATGTCGAGCCCCCCCCTTCGAAGATTGGGTTTATATGGACTGATTCCTTTGCACTCTCTTAGCTCCCATCGGCAAAGATGTCACCTCCCATTTCCCTCAAACCGAAGAAGCCGCCCTCCAAATAGCCTTGAAATATGACCTAATCTACGCTCAGTCTCGTTATGTTTATACCGTCCTTCCTGACCTTCCCAGGCCTAGGGGTGCTAATGCCCCGGGGGCATCTCATTCCACCGACGGTATCGTTGGAGCCTTTTCTCATCCATATGCTCAACCTCCTATGGGCTATGGTCTCCCTGAGGGAGGGGCTAGCACCGCTAGCACTTTTCCCCCTCCCGGTAGCATGTATCCAGGATACGGCATGCCTCATCCTTTCGCCCAACCTCCTGCTTACCTCAATGTTGCCCAACCTAACCATTACCCTTATCCACAGCCTGGTACGCCAACCCCTCCGGCATATGTGCTTCCATCTCCCTTGCCTCCTCCAACCCTGCAACAGCACCTACAGCCCCCTCCAGGGCAAGTATTTGCACAGCAGGGCGCGACTAATCCCCCTTCTTCTCAAAGTAGGTGGAGAGGCAATCTAAAAAATTCTGCCCCTGGTACTTATGGACCCAATTCTCAAGGTATTGACCCTAACACTGCTAACCAGCAACAAGGCACTCAGCCCAAGCTGGACAGGCCTCTTTGCACAATTAAGCCTTGTTCGTGTTGCAGTGTTTATGGTCATTACACCCATGATTTTTCCCTCTTACCACAGATGCGGCAGATGTGGGAGTCTCAAGCCACATTGCACGGACAACATGCCTCCCCTCATGCTCCCCCTAATGTGGCCACTACTCAACCAGCTGTGTTTACTGATCCTTTCCCTCAGCAAGGATTCGTGGCTACCCAACCACCTGACGGACAGGTCGCCACTTCACCTTCCATTTCTGGTTCCTCCGATTACCAGATCCTCATGATGAACTCTGATCCATCCCCTCCCGTTGACCTTCACCTTCAAACTTGGTCTCGCCAGTACCCCAAGCCTCCCGCTCAGTCTGCCCCCGAGTCCCCTTCTTTAGGTTCTACAGAGCCTCTTTCGACATCCAAAGGCACCTTACATATCCCTCAACCCAAAGTTGAGGTTCATACCAAGATTCCTAAGGGACCATTACATCGAAATGCTGCTTCTTGTCGAGCTTCTCATTCGTATAGCATAGTAGATGATTTGGCGCAATCTCCTGCTGCCATTTCCACATTGGAACTCCTCCAATCGTGCCCTTCCCAACAGAAGGCTATGCTAACTTCCATGGGCGCTGTAGATCCTGCTGATGACCAAATGATTGTTTTCGAGGCCCATCAATCAGACCATCCTCCTCTTCCTGCTTTCGTCACCTTCCAAATCCCAGTCAAAATCCGGAATTCCAATGTTTCTCGGTGCATAATTGATGAGGGGGAATCCACCTGTGTGATGTCCATTTCGGTTTGGAAGCAACTCAGATCTCTTGAGTTGGCCCCTTCCACGATCACCCTTCAAGCATGGGACGACCACGCCTCCCAGCCCATTAGCCTTTTCCGTAATTTTCCTATCACCCTTGCCGGTAAGACCGTTTGCGTTGACGTCGAAGTCATTGATGCCCCTCTAGACTACAACATTCTATTGGGCGAAGCTACACCTATGCCATGTCTGCTGTCCCATCCACGGTTTTTCGCAAGATGTCTTTTCCTCACAATGGAAAGATAGTCACCATTGACCAGCTAACTTACCCTGAGCCACCGTCTCAGACCTCCCCGGAGACGACCATCTCTTCTGTAGCCAATAAGAAAATCGTCGATTCCTTGACCAGTGTCTCCCCCGGCGTCTACAAAGATTCCTCCCTGCTTGGAACTTTTCATGGTCTCCCTCCTCCTCCTCTCTCTGATCCCAGCTTATCGAATGTTTGCATTATGCAATCATCTCAGGCTGCCCTTACGCAACCCGCCTCGGCTAGTCAGCAACCTCAGACGCAACCTCGCCCACCGCAACCCGCTCCTAGCCCTTCATCTCCGCCAGACGGACCTCTTCCTTCTGGCTCTTCTCCTACAACTGGTATCCCTAGACCCCTTTATCCCCCTGGATCGGTTCCCCTAGGCCTTAACCATCTCGGAGCCGTCCCTCCTAGTCATTATCCCACTGGTCAGATACCTTTCCTGGCTCCCCCTCCCGGAGTCTATACGGTCCCCATCATGGCCACCCTCTCTCTCCCTAACCTGAACCTGGGTATACCCGTCTGGTACCTTCACCCTCCATCCGCTACCCCACCCGGTCACCCCAAACCCTACCTTGCTTTGACACCAGTTCAACTGGTCCCCCTTGCTTTCTCCGTCACCACCAGGCCCCCCGCACCTCCCCAGGACCCTGCCCCTATGGTGACAGCCCCAGGAAAGAAAGGCAAAGCTCACAAGGGGGCAACCAATCAGGACCAAGCCACCCCGACAAACCCTACCCCTCCTCGACCGCCAAAGCACGCTATCCAGTACACTTTGTGCGATATTGTCGGTCACGCCACCCATACGTGTCCTGAATTGTCACACCTCAAGATCCTGGTCAATGAGACGTTTCCCGACTCTGATATCCCTGAAGTCTACATCACTATCCCAGATTCTATCCCGAAACTCAAACCCTTGCGCACAAATCACCCTTGTGCTTTGTGCGATTTCCATGGCCATTACTCCCACCTCTGTCCCCGCCTTGACGAGTATCGTTCCTCCTTAGACACATACTGCCAATTCAAGGTTACGCATGACAAGATACCTTCTCACTTGTCTGAAAGTTATACTTCAATAGGACCAGAGGATATTCCTACTCCCATTCACATTCCTCCTCCCGCTATCGAACCAATAGAGCCTTCGATCACCATTTTGTACCTATCGTCATCCTTGAGAGATAATTCACCTAACCTTCAACTTGCAGACACTCTAGGTTCCCCCTCAGTTGACCTTGGATCTGTTGACGTTGCGCATGTGAGCCCTTCTCCACAAGATGACCAGTCACACATCACTACATCATCGGGTGATCCTCCTTCCTCCAGTATTCCCCTCTTCCAGTCCGATGAAGACATTATGGAAGCCATGACCAACCCTGACTTTCCGTGGGATGATATGCACCATCGCGCATACTTCCTCCCACAGCAGTCCCATGACCAATATGCTGTGGAAACCAAAGACTTCATTCCCAATGCAGTCGATTGGTTCAAAAATCCCATCCTTGCACCTGATGCTTTCGAAGAAGGAAACATGGCCAACATCTCTCCTACCATTAAAATTGACATTTCGGTCAAACCAGGAATCGAAGAATATATCACCTTGGGCGCCCAATGCACCCTGAAAGAAATCAAAGCTTACATGAAGCTTTTCAAAGAATTCCCCGATATTTTCGCCTGGTCTTACTCCGAAATGCCTGGGCTCGATCCCACCATCATCGAGCATCATATCGACACGTGGCCCGATGCCAACCCAGTCTGAAAAAATTTGAGACCCATTAATCCTTCCAGACGTGATGCTATCAAAGCTGAAATCGATAATCTCAAGCAGGCTGGTTTCATTTATCCTATTGAATACACCACTTGGGTGTCCAACCCAGTTCCCGTCCTCAAGAAACAAGGCACCATCCGTGTCTGCACGAACTTTCGCGACTTGAACAAAGCTTGTCCCAAAGACAACTTCCCCACACCATTTATTGACCAAATCATTGATGAGTGTGCGGGGCATGAGGTTCTATCCTTTATGGATGGTTTCTCCGGATACAACCAAATCGTTATCCATCCTACTAACCAAATTAAAACTGCGTTCATCAGTCCGTGGGGAACTTTTGCTTACCGGGTCATGCAATTCGGCCTTAAAGACGCCGGCGCCACTTTTCAATGGGCCATGTCCTATTGTTTCCATGAATTAGCTCATATTATCCTTGATTATTTAGACGACCTCACTGCGCGTTCTAAGCATTGGGCGCAACACCTCCACGATCTGCGTATCGTCTTTCTCCGATGTCACAAGTATAATATCCGCCTTAACCCGTTGAAATGCGTCTTTTGCATTCCCACCGGCCATCTCTTAGGCTTCATAGTGTCTAAGGATGGTATCACTCTTGACCCTTTGAAAGTTCAAGCCATTCTTGAACTTCCCATTCCACGTACCCTATGCCAGCTCCAAAGTCTCCAAGGCAAAGCTAATTTTCTTCGTCGGTTCGTCCCTGACTATGCCACCACCGCACATGGGTTCCTTAGACTCCTCCGATCCAATATACCATTTGTTTGGGATACCTATGCTCATGAGTCTTTCGATGCCCTAAAGCAGGCTCTCACATCCGCTCCCTTGATCCGCCCTCCTAACTTTGATATGGACTTCATCCTGTACATCTCCACTTCCACCTATTCGGTCATTGGAGTCCTTATCCAGGAAGATGACAATGGTATCGAGCATGTGATCTACTATGTCAGTAAGAACCTAGTAGGGCCTCCTGTTTCCTACTCACATGAAGAAAAACTAGCGCTGGCTGTTGTGTTCTCAGTCCAAAAACTTAGTCATTACATCCTCATGCATTCCACCAAGGTTGTGACTAATTCCAACCCCATGGCTTTCCTATTGAGTTGCCACATTCTCACTGGGAAGTACGCCTGTTGGGTCATCATCCTTCAAGAATTCGACCTCGAATTTGTCACACCAAAAAGTAAGAAAGGTTTAGCCCTTGTTGAACTCATTTCTGAATTACCTACCAGAACACAAGATCCTCCAGTTAGTGATGATTTCCCTGATGAGCACTTATTCGCCATTACTTCGGACGATCCTTGGTACGACAATATCCTCACTTACTTGCGAACCCAAAATTTCGCTCTTCACCTTGATCATGACGCTTGATGACGTATCTGACACCAGGCTCCTCGCTACCTTCTTATCGGTGACGATCTCTATCGTTGCGGTATAGATACTGTCCTTCGTCATTGTCTCACGCACACTGAAGCTGAACAAGTCCTCAATGCCTGCCATAGCGGTGCTTGCGGTGGCCACCTCTCCGGTCTTGTTACTGCCCAAAAAGTCATGCGCGCTGGGTATTTCTGGCCTTCCCTCTTCAGTGATTGCATTGATGCAGTGAACACTGTTCCAATTGCCAACATTTCACCCCTAAGGCGCGAGCTCCCCCAGCTCCCCTCCATCCGGTCGTCTCAACTGGTCCCTTTTGTAAATGGGCCATCGACTTTATGGAGTGTCGCCCGCCATCCGTTGGTAACCATAAATATATCATCGTGGCGGTCGACTATTTCACAAAATGGGCTGAGGCTATGCCAACATTTAACAACACGGCAGCTACCGCAACCCTCTTTTTCTTTAACCACGTTATCGCTCGATTTGGGGTTTCGAAACAACTGGTCTCCGACCATGGCCAACATTTTGAAGATGAGATATGGCGTGAGCTATCCTCACTGTTGGGTTTTGAGCACCAATATTCCTCCTCCTATTACCCCCAAGGTAATGGCCAAGTTGAAGCAGTCAACAAAATCCTCAAGACTATGCTTCAACGAACGGTGAATAAGCACAAAACCAACTGGCATCTTATGCTCTTCCCCGCTTTGTGGGCCTATCGAACTTCTGTTAAAACCGCCACCGGGTTTACTCCTTTCCACCTTGTTTTTGGAGAGGAGGCAGTCTTACCGAACGAGTGTGAAATTCCTTCCCTGCATCTGGCCGTTGAACTTCTCCCTGACACCCAACCTCTAGAACAACGACTTATCATGCTTGAGCATGCCTCCAAAGACCGTCGTGTTGCCTTGCAAACCATGGAAGCAGCCAAGAAATGCACCAAAGCTCAGTATGACAGAAAAGTCCAGCCTCGTACTTTTCACGAAGGTGACCTTGTTCTAGTTTATGACCAGGCCCATGATGTCCTTGGTCATGGGAAGTTCGACTCATTATGGCTAGGCCCTTACATCATCAGTAAGGATCTATGTAAGGGGGCATACCTTTTAGAGGACTTCGAAGGCAATCCCCTTCCTAATCCTCGTAATGCACTCTATCTTAAGAAATATTACCCTTAGCATTTCCCTTCTGAAATGCATGTTTATTTTCTTTTAGATAGCCAGCATCTTTTTCATTTTTGTGATTTGATACTTCACCAGGACACATTTTTTCCAAGACGGGTCACTTCCCCTCTCATTAAAATCACATTTCTTCACTTACAACACTTGTACTTGGGGCACCACTTTTCCTCCTTACTTGTCTTTGTTCATGTTGATTTTCGTCGTGAGTTACCATCTTGTACTCATATTTTCATGGTCCCCCATTGGACCTCTACTATGTGGTAGCACCATCGAGTCGCCCTTGTTTAGAGCATCCAAGAGGAGTCATCATCACATTCATGGAGTCTATCCCGAGTCCCTTTGTACCTCGCTATAGTCCTCCATTCCTCATTGCTTGGTTTCTCTCTTGTGTCGCACGTTATGGCCTTCAGTCCCACTATCCCTTATCCCTGATGATATTGTGTCAGTCGCTGCCATGTCATTCATGCCCTTTATGCTCTAGTAAGGGAAGTCGTCCATTCGCTACTCAGTCCCCTCCATTCCACCATCATCATTGGTATTAGTCTGTCCGTCGCTCTACTATTTTCTCTCGTGCCTTAATTGAGGATCTCTCATTGCCTCACCTATGGCGGACCTCCTTCTGTCGACATCAGCTCCTGCATTCCAGAAGACAGGTCTAGAGGGCGGTGTACCTTGGTTCCAGCTTCCACTCTTGTTCGGTGCCTCGGATCAGGCAAAGGGATCTCTCATTTCCCTTTGACTTGATTGTTTCTCCACTCCAGCTCCTTTCATCATGATCGAGATCCGTATACTTGATGGTTTAGTGATGTAGCAGCAGCTCTTGGTGATTCCCGGGTGTGTGTGAGATGTCTCAGTCCTCATGAGGGGGTGGCCCTGCAGGTAGCCCCCCACATGCCTGGATGACCTCTTCATTGCAGCCCTCGATGCAGCTCCATATATTTGATGATGTTGGCCTTAGCCGCTTGCAACGCCTCTTTGATTTGCATGTATCAGTCAAATTTTGTGAGCCCTTCCCCACTTATAGGGGGAATTTGGGTTGTATTTGTATCTCCTGTACTCAGATATTATTGTATAAGTCCTAGCCGTTATCCCAGGAACAGCATGTATGTGGGATCCCTCATTGTATTTTTATCTGGCTCATGTTTATGCCGGCTGTACTTTATGGTTCGGTCCCTTGGTTACTGGACACACTATTCTTTTGTACTTTGTCTCGGTGGGCATAGGTATGCCTCCCCTACCGCCTTTAGCACATGTACCCTCTCATAAAAAGAGACTTGTTGCACCTGCAAGTCTCGTCTCCTCAGGGTCTAGTTCTTCAGCACATTAGTCTACCTTAAATTTCTCTCTCTGACTTCCCTTTTGATGTTTGGTGATTGAGTTCTTACAACGTACTTCGGTCATATGATTTGCTCCTAACACTCGCACGCTGGGGGGCAATCTGTTACACCATTTTTTGGTCATCTAACCTAATATCATTAGATGGACCCAAGTACACCATGTAAGACCAATTTTACCCTAAGTAAAATTGCTTTCACTATGTCAAATAACTTAATAAACCACATTTATTAGGTTGTTTATGGTCTAAATAGGAAACCCCAAAAGGAAATATTAAACAAATCTATATTTGTTTGATTTTCCTCATGGAATAATTAATTAAAAAATAATTTAATTATTATTCCTCATCATGTTTAACCCAAAACAAAGAAATTAATTAGATAAATCTCTATTTATCTTATTATTTTCTAGGAATAATTATTTAAACCTTATTTAAATAATATTCCTTGTTAAATATGACTAAATCACCCATAAATAATTAAATAAATCATTATTTATTTGATTATCTTTTAACCACCTCCTTAAAATGATAAACAAATCATTTATTTATTTATTATTCACAAATAAAGGGATTTGACCCAAGTCAAATACTTTTTCCCTCCAACAAATATAATAAAATATTCCATAAAAGGTGGATCTAGATTTGGTTAACTTTATTTTAATCATGCACCAAGATCTAGAATGACCCAATATTTTGTTATAAATAGGAGGGTTTTTCCTACCATTCTTCACCTTTTGTTGCCTATTAGATCACTCTGGATCTATACACTTGGTCACATTTTTCTACATTATTTGCTGTGTGAGCTCCCTTTGAGTTCTATCTTTGTCCGGGTTTTCTACACCAACAAGAGAGAGAGATTCTAGATTTGAAGTGCTGAGGACTTCCAAGAACCCATCCCATTGAGGAGAATTGGAAACTTCTTCTTGTTTTCCTCCCAGGTGCCCTTAATACAAAAAATTCTTTCAAAATTGTTCTTGTCTTGTCTATTGGATATATGGAGAAAAACCTTCTTTTTACTGCTTAATGTCTTTCTATGCATAGATCTAGTTTTTGCAGCTCTTGTCTTGATCAACTAACTACAGATCTGAAGATATTGGCAACCACATTTGATGTTAGGGCTATTAGTTATGCGTAGCTAAAGTGGTCTTTTTTTGTACACTTCGACAAAGGATTCATACTAACAAAGGCATTATGGCCTTCCTTTCCAATTAACTATGGTGTGTATGGATTAGACAAATACAATCATTATATACTAGAAATTGGACAAATAGAGTGTTTTAAATTGTTTACAATTCCAAATAGGCAATATGATCCCTTGAAAGTGGCCAATAACTTCACTACTCAAGTGAAAATCCGACCCTTTGTGCACTAAGATGATGATTTTGATGACTTGTTTGAGTCTATTGAAAACTATGCTGAATTTAAGAAGTTATATACACACCACAACTATTAAAGCTTCAGAAATAGAGAAACAAGAGACTAGAGACAATTCCACTCAAGATTTTCGATGTCTCTCAAACCATGACTTAGAAAGAAAATGAATCAGTTATTAAGGATAATGAAGTCCTTAATACACCAGAACAAGAGAAGTCAGTTCAAGTTCAAAAAATAGATATGCATTTCCCCAAAAATATCAAAGATGTTTGGAAAAAGTTTGACCTCAAACTCCAAGAAGAACAAGCAGCGATGATTATTGACCAACAACATAATATAAACCCCCCCTTCTACAAGTCAGGACCCATTTACTGCTGGGCCCTCTGAAAAAATGATAAGTACTGAGAGATGGAATACATCCCGACCTTACCAACCTCTAAAATTGTTTTAAATATTCAATAAATCCATCCTTTAGATATATTTTATACTACTAGGTACAAATCAGTTGTTAGCAGGTAGAAGAAAAGGAGAAGAACAGAGCATGCCCATAATCTCACTCAAGAATATATGCTAATGGAAATTGTTTGTAAAGATACAGAGTCAGATCCTTCACAAGATCTAACTCAGTTTTCACAGTTTGCGGGAGCTTATGCATATGCAACTATTGACCAGGCATCCAAGATTCATCAACTAATAAAGCAAAAAGATGAAAAGATACTTCAACTTGAGACAGACTTACAAGAAGAAAAGTAGAGTGTTAGTCAGCAACTACAAGTACAAATTGCATAACTATAAGAGAGCCTGCATCAACTGAAGATTCAACATCAAGGTGAAATTAGTTTTAAAGATACTCAAATTCATCAATTACAATTCTCCATTGAGAAAACGAAATATGTTCCAAAGATTGATGAATTTAGGAAAGAAGATTTAGAATTGAACACCTTATTGGCACAACAAAAGGTCATGTTTCGTAAGCAATTAAACAACATTCTTGAATTATGTGAGAAAAGAAATTCACTTTCAAATTGAATTGCTGATATGAGAATTAGTTTTGATGATATATATGAGAAGGTATCCCAATTTGTTACTTGGTAGGATTCCTCTTGTTAGTTCCAATCTTCGCAACCTATCACCAGGGATCAAAATGGGCTCTTACTATGTCTGGTTTTGTTAGATGTTTTTCAAATGATATTTAGTGCAAAACATATTTTAAATGTGTTAATCAAAAGGATCTCACAAAAAAATTTCCAACAGTATATCACACTCCCAAAACTGGTTTCTGGATTAGAAGATATGATCGAAATGAATGATTGATTCTTGGTTATGCATGCTTTGAGGTCAATTGCTGCACACAGGGAAAATTTTACTACAAAATCAGTTTGGACAGAAATTTTACAAAAGTGAAAGAGGTTTTTTTCCATCACATAACAAATAAAAAAACCCTCCTTAATTTTATGCACAAATTTTACCATGTGGGAGATATGTAGTGATATTTGAAGCGTACATTAAAACAAAATAAATTTTGCAGTTATTTTAATGTTTTAGTCATTTTAGTGCGGTGCCATGTTACAATCTATGGAAAGTAATTTTGAGAAACCCAAAGAAGTTTTTGTTAACCACGAGCCATATAACAAAAAAATATTTCAGTTTATTTACAGGTGTTGTGAATTGGAATATTTGACTAGATCTTTACAAATCATTTTTACAAATTTAAATTTTTAATGATTTTCTGTTTTAGAGATGATTTTGTGGCACAGATTCCAAGCAACTGGAAACGAATTTCAAAAATTTGAGAGATTTTTTCTCCAAAATGACCTTATCTACAAAAACCTCTTTCATTTTTGTAACAGGGGCTATGTTTCAAGCGATACAAGTTCATCTTTGACACCTAATTTTAGAAATTCGGTCCAAATTTAATGTAACCGATTCTATTTTGAAGAAGATGGTCAATCTCAATTCCCTTAATACAGGGATGAGAAAATTATATATATTTTATGAATTTCAGAGTGTAAGGGGTATTTTTGCAGCAGAGGGAGGCTGCTATTGGAATGTGTAAAGTTTTTCTTGAATATTATTTTAATAAAGATTTTTCTGCTCTTTAAATTTGGGATTCATCACGGTGTTTAATGCGTAGCATGTTTTTCTTGTAAATTCATTTCCAGGCTTTGTTTTTTATACTAATTTGGTTACAAAATTCTCCAATGGAAGTGTTAGGAATCCATCCATGCATGATGCTCCTTTCACAATGATTATGTTGTTTGATGTAGTGGTTATCTTTTCAGAATCCATCCTCTGTTAGATGCTCTGTTGAGTAAACCTGTGCTTCTCTTTCTTCTAAAGTTGTCACTGTAGATCCATCCCCTGATTGATGACTACAGGGCAGTGGTATTTTCCCTCTTTTCTTCTCTAATTACATCTTTAATCTAGTTGTACATTGCACTTACTTTGCCCCAAGTTTTCCGGTAGAAACTAGCACCAAATTCATAGCCGAATAGTCCCTTCTCTTGTTGTTTTCAACCCACAATTTTCAACCAAATCCTTATTCTTCATAGCTAGCCTAAAATTCAGTTATTGCAGCCACATTTTGTTGGAAAAGAGAGAGCCCTCTCTGGTCTGGCAGGGCTAGATGCCAGATTGAAAGCTTGGTCTGTGGTTACCTCAGAGTTTCCTCTTCTCAACCTTGGGGTTCATTCTGAGTGCTAACATTTTGGTGCCGTTGCCGGGGACGAGGTGACAGATCTTCTCTAGGAAATATTGTTCAAGTTGTAGATCTGATTGCTGATGGTGGAAAGTATTCAGACACATATGAAGGCTGAAATCATCTACCTGATGATTCCATTGTTCAAAATCTTGAGTTTCAAATTATTGATGGTGGCTCAACTAGCTAAATGAAGGAATCAACTGTTGCTTCTATTTGTTCAAGTTATTCATGTATTGATTTTTCTAATCTTCCTGGTTTTCCTAATCAATTACCAAAGGATGCATATATTTTGAGTAATGGCCCTAAATTCAATGGGGAATATCTGACTTCAACTCTTGAACATGTAGCAAATTTTAAAACATTTGTAGAATCTCTTAGAGTAAAAAAAGAGGATGTTTTTATCAGATTGTTCTGTGATTCCTTTCAAGGAAAATGTAGACAATGGATTGAAAAATTTTCTGTCAGATCTATTAGGTCATTTGTAGAGTTGTAGTGTATTTTTCTGGAAACATGGATGGAGAAAGAGGAAGAATTCAAAATAGAGGTGCCCTCTATTCAAGGCTTTAGTGAATGGGAAGATATGTGCACAGATGATGAGGTAGATGAGAACTTTGCTTCATCTCTGTCTTCTTATTTGAAGTCTTGTCAATGTAGCCATGAATTTAAGCTCAAATTTTTGCAAGAGTTTGCCATAAAAATTGAAGAATATCTAATTGAATTGGAGACCCAAATACAGTCCCAGGATATGGACTGTCAAGTCCTATTCTTTGGGGACCTTTTTTAGCAGAAGGAAGGAAAGGTAAGACTGCCCTTGGATGTTTGCATTAATAATTTGCAGCTGGAAGCATGTATTGAGGAGTTGGGGCAGAAAAGAGAGTCTAGTTTCTTTGATCCTGTTGCGGCATATATGGAAAAAAAATTCCGTTTAAATAACAAGCTATATTTCCTTTTATACAACTAGACTCCTTTTGTGCATGTATGGCTGTCAGCATTTCCAGTTGTGTCCTGGTTCAAGCACTTCCAAGAAACATCCTTGTCAAAGTTACTTGACTGGTTGGTATGGTATTACAAGTTGCCCTAAATAGGTTTGTGCATAAATAAGTTGCCCTAGGCAACATTTCAGCTTCTGGTATTGGTTTATGTACATATTGCAATATGTATATGTTTTTGGATTGGTATGAGTTTTTTGGGTTTACAAAGGTATGCTGACTGTATTTCCCAATGGATGAGGCACTTGTTCTACAATGTTCTTGACACCTCCAAGGAGCTGCCATCCCCAATATGGCCGATGTTAGTTCCAGTCTTCACAACCTATCACCAGGGATCAAAATGGGCTCTTAATATGTCTGGTTTTGTTAGATGTTTTTCAAATGATATTCAGTGCAAAAAATATTGTAAATGTTTCCATCAGAAGGATATTGGAAAAATATTTCCAACGGTATATCACACTCCCCTAACCAGTTTCTGGATCAGAAGATATGATCGAAATGAATGATTGATTCTTGGTTATGCATGTTTTGAGGTCAGTTGCAGCACACAGGGAAAAGTTTACTACAAAATCAGTTTGGACATAAATTTTACAAAAGTGAAAGAGGTTTTTGTCCATCACATACCATATAACAAAAACCTCCTTCATTTTATGCACAAATGTTACCATGTGGGAGATATGCAGTGATATTTGAAGCCTACATTAAAACAAAACAAATTTTGCGGTTATTTTACTGTTTTAGTCATTTTAGTGCAGTGCCATGTTACAATCTATGGAAAGTAATTTTGAGAAACCCAAAGAAATTTTTGTTAACCACGAGCCATATAAAAAAAACCTCTTTCAATTTATTCACAGGTGTCGTGAATTGGAATATTTGACTAGATCTTTACAGCTCATTTTTACAGATTTAAATTTTTAATGATTTTCTGTTTTAGAGATGATTTTTGTGGCACAGATTACGAGAAACTGGAAACAAATTTCCAAAATTTGAGAGAGTTTTTTCTCCAAAATGACCTTATCTACAAAAAAATCTTTTAGGTTTGTAATAGGTGCTATGGTTTAGGAGATACGAGTTCATATTTGACACCTAATTTCAGAAACTCGGTCCAAATTTAATGTAACTGATTCTATTTTGAAGAAGATGGTTGAGCTCAATTCCCTTAATACAAGGATGAGAAAATTTTATATATTTTATGAATTTTAGATTTTAAGGGGGATTTTTTCAGCAGAGGGAGGCTGCTATTGGACTGTGTAAAGTTTTCCTTGAATATTATTTTAATAAAGATTTTTCTGCTCTTTAAATTTGGTATTCATCATGGTGTTTAATGTGTAGCATGTTTTTCTTGTAAATTCATTTCCATGCTTTGTTTTTTCTGCTAATTTGGTTACAGAATTCTCTAAGGGAAGTGTTATGAATCCATCCATGCACGATGCTCCTTTCACAATGATTATGTTGTTTGATGTATTGGTTATCTTTTCAGAATCCATCTTCTGTTAGATGCTCTATCGAGTAACCCTGTGCTTCTCTTTCTTCTAAAGTTGTCACTGTAGATCCATCCCCTGATTGATGCCTATAGGGAAGCGATATTTTCCCTCTTTTATTCTCTCATTACATCTTTAATTTGGCTGTAAATTGCGCTTACTTTTCCCCAAGTTTGCCGACAGAAACTAGCCCCAAATTCATAGTCCCTTCTCTTGTCGTTTTCAACCCACAATTTTCAACCAAATCCTTATTCTTCATAGCTAGCCTAAGATTTAGTTATTGCAGCCACATTTTGTTGGCAAAGATAGATCCCTCTCTGATCTGGCAGGGCTAAATGCCAGATCGAAATCTTGGTTTGTGGTTACCTCAGAGTTGCCTCTTCTCAGCCATGGGGTTCATTCTGAGTGCTAAAACCTCTCATGGCCGAAAGGCCAACCTTCATAGAATTGAAGAATCAAAGAAATAAATATTGTTCATAGATTGGGATATACAACTAAATAAATCAGAAATGGAAATAACCAGAGCTAAAGACGTTTCCACAAACATTGTGGAAACTGTAAGCCAGAACCTGAACGCATCAAATATCATTGATAGATGTCCTCCTGGTGCATTACCCTTGGTAAAATATTTGATAAGGAAATGGGAGAAATTGTCAAAAGTGAAAGAGGAGCACATCAAGAAGATAGAAAATTTATATTGGGAAAGATACTAGAGATATCTAGTGAAGCCTCACATCCAATGGCTCATGCTTCACTGTCTTACAGATATATCTTTATACATGCTACCTCCATTATCTGATGCTATTTTTACTGGACACCTACACATTAGGACAGGACAACCTCCCGGGGTTAAACCTATGCTTAATATTATTCAACTCAAGGAGCAAATGGAAGAAGGGAAAGCATGACAATCCACCAAAAAATCACCCCTTTAATTTCTATTTCTATTTTTATTTTAATTACTTTAAGGAGAGTTTTTTGAAACCTCCTAAGTTTTTATTGTAATGACTATTTTAAGAGTTATTAGTTTTTTATTTAAACCCCTTCATGTCTTTTAATAAGGGGTCCTAAATTTTTTAAAATAATACTTTATTGATTTTTCACTTTTGTACTCTTAGAGTTTTCTGAATAGAAAAGGCTGGATCGAGAGTTATTTCTCAAATGAGATGAGTAAATATATATATGATAATTTTATCTTATATGTTTCATTTAAGTTTCAATTGAGAAATAGTTCATTGATCTTATGATATGTTGTTTTATATATTTGTTTGAATACAATTTGACATCAATTCACTTTTGAACGTGTTATTCTGTTATCATTTATATGTATATGCAATACATGCATTTTGTAAAAGTTGCGATATAAGCTTCATCAAATTGATTTAATTAATTTCTTAATTAAATCAATTATCTTATTTGTTTTTCATATCTCTAAAAGAATGTATGATATTTATTTTCACTCATTGAAATATTATTTCTTTAGATTGCACAAGGAATTTTTTTTCATCCTGGGATAGATAGAGATAGATTTAGATATATAGATATAAACAAATATATTTACTGTTTGTTGCAAGCTTGCTTATAAGTCCTTCTATCAAATTCCTTTTAGAGATAAAACCATTCCTTCAATACAACTATATTAAATTTGGAAGCTGGTCCCACAAATCCATTCAGAGCCACCATTCCAAACGAAAAAGGAATAATTTTCAAGTCCCCGACTGGGTGGTTTTCCCCGATGTTGTTCCAGTGATTTTCGGGGCCTCAAAACTATGTTATGTGGTTTTTAAATTATTGGTTGTGCACTTGAGTCAAAGTATACTAAGTCATATTTTTTTTGCAGAAGGGTTACTGATGTGCTTGATCTATCCATTTTGTCCAATTTCTAAGCTTTTCCAATGGTTGTAATTCACGGTTTTGTAGAACATGCCCATAATAAGCTATTTTGTAGAAGGTTTAATTTGTGTATGGTTATTATATAGTTTCAAATAGTTTTTGGCTCATTTTAATTTCAAATTGAGTTATGGAAGAAGCATGACAATTAAGGTTCAATGGTGAATAATCCCAGAGGCATGGATAGTCTTGATGATGCATTTTTCATTATCAAAATCTATGTTATATGTTTTGGGAGCTTATGATTAGGTTATAGTTGATGTTGAGTATATGGAAAAAAAAAGGTTTCTAGATGAGATTTATGTGACCATATTGATGAGTAGGTTAGAACAAATTTTGTACAAGGTGTTGAAAATAATATGATAGTAACATTTTTCTTAGTTTCAATATTTATATTGATTAATGAGAAGGTGAATCTAGTTTGAAATATTTTGAAAAGAGTTCCATAAGAAGTTGAAGATGAAGGTGGGTGCTTCCACTGAGGCTGATTCCTTAATCAGGTTGGAGTATACAACAAGTTGAAGCTTTCATATCACTAAAATTGCTGCCTCAATAAGGTTAGATTCTACATCAAGTTGAAGCTTGCTTATCACTAAGGTTGGAGACTAGAGTAAGTGAAAACTTGATAATCTTTGAGGTTGGTGCCTCAATAAGGATGTATCATATAGTGAGTAGATTCTTGCACATTTCAAGGTTTGTGACTCAATTATGTTGTAGGCTACGACAAATATTTTCTTTCATATCTTGGGGGCAGGTTCCTCCAAAAAGTCGGTGCTTGCAAATGTATGTAATGAATTGAAGAAGAAGAAGAAGAATTTGTGGTTTTATCTCATATGGGTTTCCACATAAAATCTTGTGTCTCATTGTCTTGACGTGTTTATGATATGATAATGTATTCTTGATGCATTTTTATATTTATTTATATGTTGCAAGTATTTATGATACATTTCTATATTTATTTATATGTTCTCTTCCATGGGAGGCCATGGAGAGATTGTTCTTCATCTTCCTCACATCATGGATTGAGGCTAAAACATTCATCTATAGCTATTGTGTTATTCTTGTAGTAAGAGAACACTGGAGTTGTTGGTGTTGCAGTGAGGGACCATCACCATCTCACTTCCGGAGTTGTTGTATAGAGGAGAGGCCATCTCTTCCTCTAGGAGATCAACAAAGGATATTCTGGAGCCTTTTATTGGAGGTCTTGGCATTGGGCCATTATTTTTTCTCATGTCTAGTGCAGTCCCTTTCTCCTATAGCGTTATTCTCTGAGAGAGTTTGCAGAAGGAGTTCATGTGGTGCATTAGTGAGTGCAGTTTTCAGTAAGGGGATCAGCCCCTTTCCTTTTGGAGATCATTGGAGGAGGTTTGCACATCTATTGCAGAATATTCCATCCTCTTCCATGTTGTATTATATTTTAGTTGCAGCAGCTACACTGCAACTTCGACATTTTACTATTTTATGTATTTTAGCCAATCCCTTAGAGGATTGAGGCAATAGTGTTTTTTGGGGTTGAGATATTTCTCCCCCATATTTATTTGAGCATATCATGTCATATCTTTCCATGTATATCAGCTTGCAATCATTTCCCTCATGGAATGTGTAGTTATAGAGTAACTGGGTCATGTAGCAGTGCATTCTCTTGTTTTATGTACATTTCCCTTTGAGGTTGATTTGAGCTCACCTTGAGAGGTATTTTCCTCAAGGAATTTGTATTACATTTTCTGTTGCATATTATATATCATATTTTCACTCTTCTTACATTGTGTGAGACATTATTTCACTGCTGCTACTTGTTGGAGTTTTCATGCTGCTGAAGTTTTTCTCATTGAGCATTATTTCAGTACACTTGTTGATGGGAGATCTGAATAACCTGCTTAGGGTTATTTCTTTGGGCTTATATTCTGCAGGGAGTTTGTATCAGAAATTTTCTAAGGCATCCCGAAATTATATTGCCTTATTTTCACATTGGTTTCCTTATACAACGTCCTCATGGGCAGCTGTTGCAGAAATTCCTTGAAGGGAATTATTAGCTTGTGACAAGATCTATTGGCAGAGTCTGCTAGAGGGACAGGTAACCTCTAGATCCCATTCTTCCTTGTGAAGATGAAATATCCAGTAAATGCCGCTATAGTCAATCTCTGAAGTAGTTCAGTGTTGATTGTTAATACCCCTGAAGGTGGAAAATAGGAATATCTCAAGATATTCCCGGCATTGCAGAAATTTCCCCATTTGGGACATTACAGTGGTATCAGAGCTTCGAACTTGGCTCAGCTTGTGAAGTTTGAAATCCAAAGGAAGAAGAGGTAAAAATTATGCAGAGGATGAGATTGATCTCATCAGTTTTGGGTCCAACAACAACCTCTCCAAGGAGGTTGAGGAAATAGAATAAAGGAGAAGAGGGAGGACCATGCACTTCCTATTCTCACAGAGGAGCACAACAGAAGCAT
Organism: Pinus albicaulis; assembly: GCA_034641835.2. NCBI lineage: Eukaryota > Viridiplantae > Streptophyta > Pinopsida > Pinales > Pinaceae > Pinus > Pinus albicaulis. The sequence goes on from CM076578.1 coordinate 939,529,829, forward strand.
GGACAACACTTGGAATTTGAATTCTAAGTGAGTATCTACTGAATATAGAACAAACCCTAGAGTATTCCAAGAGGCTCTATATTTTTCACACTTGTTCAACAGAAAGAGGAAAGAAATTGGTGGTTCAGCCATGCGAGGAATGCAAGGGTTTCTACTCTTGCTGATCTTTCTCAGATCTTGATTAGAAGATTTGGCCAAAAGAGGGAGGAGCCCTCACCACCAGAGGCACATTCCAGCACTTTCACATTCATGGAGGAGCAACCTCCACCTTCAACTATTGAGGCAGCCATCACACTTGGGGAAGAGACTCTTGCAGAAACACAAGATTCTTCCAAAATCTCTCCAAGGTATGCATGATTTTGCATCTATTATGGGGATTGTAATTTATTGCATGCTGATTTTCTTGAGGAGGGTACTTTCACTGCGCTGTGCCAATATTCTCAGACACCCTTGATGAGTCATGCACCACACATGAGGTTGGGGTTTGAGATATGGACCATGGAGGAGATTGCATTTCAATGTCCCATGAAATGCAAAAGGAGAAATTTTTTTTGGGACAATGGTATCTCTTGTGAAAGAGGTACCAAGTGGTAGGATACTTACACCAGAGCGTAGAGCTTTATGGAGGATATGTGCCCATCGGAAATGTAGAGGATATATAACCCATAGGTCCCAGGATCATTTCACACTTATTGCACTTGATGGACAAGGGAGATTATGGGTGCATCATGATGGACTGGAATTTATCTTACCACTCATTATGTTCCCATTTCAGATTGGGTATGGTGGAAGTATAGGGGATTAGGAAATATTCTTGTTGCTCAGATTTTGTTTGAATGTTACGGGAGCAAGAGGAGGCACTAGCCTAGTACAAGAGGATTTCTCTTTGATCTTGGATGCCAAGTATCACCTTCTTCATGGGAGGAGCTCTACATTTGAAGCAACATGATGGGAGGATTATTTGGCAAGATTCATGTCAAAGAGGGAAGCTCTGAGTTGACAGTGGCCCTACTCCAAAGGCCAACAACGCTGTCACTTGAGAGCTTGGATTACTTGTTGGAGTGTTCTCAAAGCCACTTCACAAGTGATATACTTTGGAGGAATGTAGGTGATTAGCATGAAGTAGTAATGGAGGAGAGCACTCCTTACTACATTTTGACTCTCTTGGCTTGGTTGCACAAGCACAAGAAGAGGGATCTACATGCAATGTTTATGGGTTCTTCTTTCATGCATTTTCATGCATATTCTTCATTGATGGAGGAGTCCACTTGGGAGGGCTTCCTAATGGATGTATATCAAAATTTGGCTAGATGCATAGCCCAAAGGATGGTGAGATGGTTGGCACAACCACTCCCCTACTATGTTGCGGAAAGGGGGACTTTTCACTTGAGCCATTTCAGCTCAAGGCCAAAGTACATGATGAGGGAGGTAACTTTTTGTGACATGCCTCGTACTCTCTTATCTTTATGAGTGGCATATCAAATCAAGAGGGAACCTTCCTTCTTGCACATTGTGTTTTTTTGTACTTATGGTTCATTGCAGCAAAATGATGGCTATTTCAATAGTGGTTTGTGGTGGAAAGCCACATAGTTTTGGTGTGCACATTTGACACCAAATTTTGTTTTCATGATCACATATTGCAGGATGAATGTGGTAGCAAAAAATTTGCTGAAAAGACACTTGTTACTTTCTATTTTGAGGTAGGCCAATGATTCCGTGCACTGGTTCCATGCATGGGACCATATTTCACCTCCTTGCTCTCATAAGTTTATGCTTCCATATGTTGCTGGTGGAACGCTGTTCAGAGGAAGCACTGTTTTGGAGAAGGGAAAATAAATTGAACATGCCCATTGGGAGGGTGATTCTCCCTAAATTTCATGTTATATGTTTCAGGAGAAGCAATGGGAAACCCATTATTGCCAAGCTTCATCTCTTTCCTTCACGAGGGAGGAGTTGTTTGAAGAGTTCAAAATTTTGGAGGAGGCACTTCATGGTTTTTATGTTGATGGGGTAGCTTGGGTCTCTTTTGAAGACCATTTCATTTCATCTATATATCAGTAGTAGCCCCATATGTATTATGAGAAGGGAGAGACTGATTGGGTGGATGCGCCCTTTGGGAGAGGAGACCTCCATTCTTTTTGCAGCACATGCTCCAAGGGGAGTATGGAAAGATGATATGGTCACCATGTTCAGCCATGTGTTTTTTTCCATGAGGTGAACCATATGAATGTTTGGATGCCATATGTTGATGAAATCAAACTAATCACATATGAGATGATGTGGGCCAGCCTGTTTTGCAGCGTTGCAGGAGAGGTCCTTGGGGATCTAGACTTCATTTTGCCTCTTGAAGGCAACACTTTGCAGCCCAAGATAAAATTTGACTCCAAATTCATCAAAAGTGCAGAAGAGGACAGTGTGGGGTAGGCTATGAAGCTTACCAAGTTCAGAAATTCAGCCCACCTATTTCTCATGAGCACAAGGTGGAGGAGTACTTTCAGGAGTTGCCTAGTTGGAGGGTGACTCATTTTACTTGGTTGATTGCTTGAGGATGGATGATATACATGAGAATATTTCATACTCCATGCCTTGAGTGGAGGAAATTTTGCAGTTAATCCTTGCTCTTTCTTGAGGACAAGAAAGTTTTGGGAGGGGAGGACTGTAATGTTCCAAATTTTGCAATAAAGTATTTGGAACATTAATTTTTCTTTTATTTCAATAAAAGGAATAAAATGGGTGAGGGAACCCAATGTAGCAATCTAATAAACACTCCTAAGTTGAAAAAAATCACTTAAGTGGCTTAAGATAGCAACCCCAAGTGTGAAAAGGGACAAAGGCAAGTGAGCTAGATCATGGTTGACCAAAGTCAACAACATACCCTAAGAGGGGAAGCTTGCACAAGAAGATTGCGTAGTTGGAGTGGAGGGAAATTTGAAATGAGAGAAACCCTAATTTGAGTGGCGTACATGCATACATTGCATAATAGATGAAAGAAAACCATTGTGGACATCATTCTTGAAGGTAGAATTCGAAGTTGAAGCTCTCTTCAACTTGTTGTTGTTTAGCACAAGAGGGATTCCTGTTTAGGAATGCCCTTCTCTTCCATGGGAGGCCATGGAGAGATTATTCTTCATCTTCCTCACATCATGGATTGAGGCCAAAGCATTCATCTACAGCTGCTGCATTATTCTTGCAGTGAGAGAACGCTGGAGTTGCTGGTGTTGCAGTGAGGGACTGTCACCATCTCACTTCCGGAGTTGTTCTGTAGAGGAGAGGCCATCTCTTCCTCTAGGAGATCAGCAAAGATATTCTGGAGCCTTTTATTGGAGATATTGGCATTGGGCCATTATTTTTTCTCATGTCTAGTGCAGTCCCTTTCTCCTACAGCGTTATTCTCTGAGAGGGTTTGCAGAAGGAGTTCATGTGGTGCATTAGTGAGTGCATTTTTCAGTAAGGGGATCAACCCCTTTCCTTTTGGAGATCATTGGAGGAGGTTTTCACATCTATTGCAGAATATTCCATCCTCTTCCATGTTGTATTATATTTTAGTTGCAGCAGCTACACTGCAACTCCGACATTTTACTATTTTATGTATTTTAGCCAATCCCTTAGAGGATTGAGGAAATAGTGTTTTTTGGGGTTGAGATATTTCTCCCCCATATTTATTTGAGCATATCATGTCATATCTTTCCATGTATATCAGCTTGCAATCATTTACCTCATGGAATGCGTAGTTATAGAGTAGCTGGGTCATGTAGAAGTGCATTCTCTTGTTTTATGTACATTTCCCTTAGGTTGATTTGAGCTCACCTTGAGAGGTATTTTCCTCAAGGAATTTGTATTACATTTGTTGCTGCATATTATATATCATATTTTCACTCTTCTTAAATTGTGTGAGACATTATTTCACTTCTGCTACTTGTTGGAGTTTTCATGCTGCTGAAGTTTTTCTCATTGAGCATTATTTTAGTACACTTGTTGATGGGAGATCTGAATAACCTGCTTAGGGTTATTTATTTGGGCTTATATTCTGCAGGGAGTTTGTATCGGACATTTTCTAAGGCATCCTGACATTGGATTGCCTTATTTTCACATTAGATTCCTTATACATCGTCCTCATGGGCCACTGTTGCAGAAATTCCTTGAAGGGAATTATTAGCTTGTGACAAGATCTATTGGCAGAGTCTGATAGAGGGCCAGGTAGCATTTATATCCCATTATTCCTTGTGACGATGAAATATCCAGTAAATGCTGCTATAGAAAATCTCTGAAATAGTTCAGGGTTGATTGTTAATACCCCCGAAGGTGGAAAATAGGAATATCTCAAGATATTCCCGGCATTGCAGAAATTTCTCCATTTGGGACATTACAGTGGTATTAGAGCTTCGAACTTGGCTCAGCTTGTGAAGTTCGAAATGCAGAGGAAGAAGAGGTCAAAATTATGCAGAGGATGAGATTGATCTCATCAATTTTGGGTCCAACAACAACCTCTCCAAGGAGGTTGAGGAGATAGAATAAAGGAGAAGAGGGAGGACCATGCACTTCCTATTCTCACATAGGAGCATAGCAGAAGCATGGAGAACACTTGGAATTTGAATTCTAAGTGAGTATCTACTGAATATGGAACAAACCCTAGAGTATTCCAAGAGGCTCTATATTTTTCACACTTTTTCAACAGAAAGAGGAAAGAAATTGGTGGTTCAGCCATGGGAGGAATGCAAGGGTTTCTACTCTTGCTGATCTTTCTCAGATCTTGATCCGAAGATTTGGCCAAAATAGGGAGGAGCCCTCACCACCAAAGGAAAATTCCAGCTCTGTCACATTCATGGAGGAGCAACGTCCAGCTTCAACTATTGAGGCAGCCAGCACACTTGAGGAAGAGACTCTTGCAGAAACACAAGATTCTTCCAAAATATCTCCAAGGCATGCATGATTTTGAATCTATTATGGGGATTGTAATTTATTACATGCTAATTTTCTTGAGGAGGGTACTTTCACTGCGCTGTGCCAATATTCTCAGACACCCTTGATGAGTCATGCACCACACATGAGGTTGGGCTTTGAGATATGGACCATGGAGGAGATTGCATTTCAATGTACCATGAAATGAAAAAGGAGAAATTTGTTTTGAGACAATGGTATCTCTTGTGAAAGAGGTACCAGGTGGTAGGATACTTACACCAGAGAGCAGAGCTTTATGGAGGATATGTGCCCAGCCGAAATGTGGAGGATCCATAACCCATATGTCCCGGGATCATTTTACACTTATTTCACTTGATGGACAAGGGGGAGTATGGGTGCATCATTATGGAGTGTCATTTCTCTTACCACTCATTATGTTCCCATTTCAGATTGGGTATGGTGGAAGTATAGGGGAGTAGCAAATATTCTTGTTGCTCAGATTTTGTTTGAATGTTGCAGGAGCACGAGGAGGCACTAGCCTAGTGCAAGAGGATTTCTCTTTTATCTTGGATGCCAAGTATCACCTTCTTCATGGGAGGAGCTCTAAATTTGCAACAACATGATGGGAGGAGTCTTTGGCAAGATTCATGTCAAAGAGGGAAGCTCTGAGTTGACAGTGGCCCTACTCCAAAGGTCAACAACGTTGTCCCTTGAGAGCTTGGATTACTTGTTGGGGTGTTCTCAAAGCCACTTCACAAGTGATATACTTTGGAGGAATGTAGGTGATTAGCATGAAGTAGTAATGGAGGAGAGAACTCCTTACTACATTTTGACTCTCTTGGCTTGGTTGCACAAGCACAAGAAGAGGGATCTACATGCAATGTTTATGGGTTCTTCTTTCATGCATTTTCATGCATATTATTCATTGATGGAGGAGTCCACTTGGGAGGGATTCCTAATGGATGTATATCAGAATTTGGCTATATGCATAGCCCAAGAGATGGTGAGATGGTTGGCACAACCACTCCCCTACTATGTTGCGGTAAGGGGGACTTTTCACTTGAGCCATTTCAGCTCAAGGCCAAAGTACATGATGAGGGAGGTTACTTTTTGTGACATTCATTGTACTCTCTTATCTTTATGAGTGGCATATCAGATCAAGAGGGATCCTTCCTTATTTCACATTGTTTTTTTTTGTACTTATGGTTCATTGCAGCAAAATGATGGCTATTTTAATAGTGGTTTGTGGTGGAAAACCACATAGTTTTGGTGTGCACCTTTGGCACCAAATTTTGTTTTCATGATCACATATTGCAGGATGAATGTGGTAGCAAAAATGTTGCTGAAAAGACACTTGTTACTTTCTGTTTTGAGGTAGGCCAATGATGCCCTGCACTGGTTCCATGCATGGGACCATATTTCACCTCCTTGCTCTCATAAGTTTATGCTTCCATATGTTGCTGGTGGAACGCTGTTCAGAGGAAGCACTGTTTTGGAGGAGGGAAAATAAATTGAACATGCCCATTGGGAGGGTGATTCTACCTAAATTTCATGTTATATGTTTCAGGAGAAGCAATGGGAAACCCATTATTGCCAAGCTTCATCTCTTTCCTTCACGAGGGAGGAGTTGTTTGAAGAGTTCAAAATTTTGGAGGAGGCACTTCATGGTTTTTATGTTGATGGGGTAGCTTGGGTCTCTTTTGAAGACCATTTCATTTCAGCTATATATCAGTGGTGGCCCCATATGTATCATGAGGAGGGAGAGACTGATTGGGTGGATGTGCCCTTTGGGAGAGGAGACCTCCATTCTTTTTGCAGCACATGCTCCAAGGGGAGTATGGAAAGATGATATGGTCACCATGTTCAGCCATGTGTTTTTTTCCATGAGGTGAACCATATGAATGTTTGGATGCCATATGTTGATGAAATCAAACTCATCACATATGAGATGATGTGGGCCAGCTTGTTTTGCAGCGTTGCAGGAGAGGTCCTTGGGGATCTAGACTTCATTTTGCCTCTTGAAGGCAACAATTTGCAGCCCAAGATCAACTTTCACTCCACATTCATCAAAAGTGGAGAAGAGGACAGTGTGGGGTAGGCTATGAATCTTACCAAGTTCATAAATCCAACCCACCTATTTCTCATGAGCACAAGGTGGAGGAGTACTTTCAGGAGTTGCCTAGTTGGAGGGTGACTCATTTTACTTGGTTGATTGCTTGAGGATGGATGATCTACATGAGAATATTTCATACTCCATGCCTTGAGTGGAGGAATTTTTTCAGTTAATCCTTGCTCTTGCTTGAGGACAAGAAAGTTTTGGGAGGGGAGGACTGTAATGTTCCAAATTTTGCAATAAAGTATTTGGAACATTAATTTTTATTTTATTTTAATAAAATGAATAAAATGGGTGAGGGAACCTAATGTAGCAATCTAATAAGCACTCATAAGGTGAAAAAAATCACTTAAGTTGCTTAATATAGCAACCCCAAGTGTGAAAAGGGCCAAGGGCAAGTGAGCTAGATCATGGTTGACCAAAGTCAACAACATACCCTAAGAGGGGAAGATTGCACAAGAAGATTGCGTAGTTGGAGTGGAGGGAAATTTGAAATGAGAGAAACCCTAATTTGAGTGGGGTCCATGGATACATTACATAAAATATGAAAGAAAACCATTATGAACATCATTCTTGAAGATATAATTCGAAGTTGAAGCTCTCTTAAACTTGTTGCTGTTTAGCACAAGAGGGATTCCTGTTTAGGAATGCCCTTCTCTTCCATGGGAGGCCATGGAGAGATTGTTCTTCATCTTCCTCATATCATGGCTTGAGGCCAAAGCAGTCATCTACAGCTACTGCATTATTCTTGCAGCAAGAGAACGCTGGAGTTGCTGGTGTTGCAGTGAGGGACCGTCACCATCTCACTTTGTATTAAATTTTCTGCTGCATATTATATGTCAGATTTTCACTCTTCTTACATTGTGTGAGACATTATTTCACTGCTGCTACTTGTTGGAGTTTTCATGCTGCTGAATATTTTCTCATTGAGCATTATTTCAGTACACTTGTTGATGGGAGATCTAAATAAACTGCTTAGGGTTATTTCTTTGGGCTTATATTCTGCAAGGAGTTTGTATCAGACATTTTCTAAGGCATCCTGGCATTGGATTGCCTTATTTCACATTGGATTCCTTATACAACGTCCTCATGGGCAGCTGTTGCAGAAATTCCTTGAAGGGAATTTTTAGCTTTTGACAAGATCTATTGGAAGAGTCTGCTAGAGGGCCAGGTAGCCTCTGGATCTCATTATTCCTTGTGAAGATGAAATATCCAGTAAATTCCCCTGTAGTCAATCTCTAAAATAGTTCAGTGTTAATTGCTAATACCCCCGAAGGTGGAAAATAGGAATATCTCAAGATATTCCCGACATTGCAGAAATTTCCCCATTTGGGACATTACACCCTCTCAACATATGGGAAAGGGATAAAAGAGGAAAAATAAAAAATCAAAGAAGCAACATTCAAAGCAGAAAAATAGGATAAAAAACATGAAAATAAAGCAGAATCCAACTCTGATGAGGAAGAAGCCAAGTTTGTTCAAATGATAAAAAGAGGAACTAGAAAGTTCAAAGGTAAGCTCCATTTTCAGTTCTTTTAATGTGGAAGGATAGGAAATTATCCTTCGAAGTGTCCTTATTCTAAGATGAATTATAGTGTTGATGAGCCAAAATTAAATTTTAAGAATATAAAGAAGAAAAAGTAGACAAGAAGAAGGATTTATACTCAAAGGAAGAAAACGATTAGGATATCAATGGAAGTGTAACCGATGATGAAAGAGGTGAAATATTTTTCATCTCTAAAACATAAGAAACTAAGGCAAAAATAGATTATGAAGGAGAACTTAGAAATGCATTAATGGAAATAAATGCCCTTAGAAAGAGGGAAGGACAATTAATGCAACAACTCCAAGACAAAGAGTTGAATTAGGAGACTATTCTTGATCTTAAGGTTGATTTATAAGAGGATAAAATAATAAAAAGTTTGTCAGAACAACTACAAGAGAAAGAAAAACTTTGTGAAAGATTAGAGAATAAGTTATACTCTTGAGAGAAGAATTGGAGCAACTAAAACACAACCTAAAGCTTCATAAGGGACTGAATCTCTAGATCACATTCTTAGGATGCAATGGTCACCCCTCATAAAAATAGGACTTGTTTATCAAGGAAATTACGAGGAATATAGGAACAATGGTCTCCCAATCACATCAAATGAAGATCATCTCAAAAAAATCAACTAGAAATTCATTGCATCCAGTAGCAACTCTATTGAAGGTCCTAACCAAATGATGAATCAACCCAAGCATGTTAATTTGAATGACTATTAGGATGATGCCAGTAAACAACAAGGTACATTCAATTCAAAAAATTGAAGCATATAAATTGAAAGGGGGGAATCTCCCATGACAAAGAATATTCATAAAATATTTACAAACAGTAATGAAGCAGGTGCTGGAAATCAACAAACGAATGAGGCTCCTCCAAGGAACAACTTCAGAAGATCAAGGTAAACCTATACCTTGAGGTATCAAAATAAGTTATTTGGTTTTTTTTTTTCATGTATAAAATTTCGCCTCAAAGCACAGGATTTCAAAACCTATGATTTGTTCATATATACATGATATGATCAAGTATTTAGATGGAATCTCATGGAAAAAATTAGAATAATACCTCATATATTTCAACAAATTTGGAAGCCCAATTTTGAATTTTATATGTGTCACAATTAAGGTCATACAACATGATATTACAGACTCAACTTGAGATAACATAAGAGAGAGGGAATTTCTATCAATCCAATGATTAAATCTACAAGATGAAGAAGAAGAAAATAAGGACCCAAATTATATCTAATCCCTCAGATATAATTCCTTGGTGAAGGCTTATTCAAGACTATTATTTGTTGAATAAGAAACTGAAGAAGCAATTCTATGTAATAGGAATGATCACATTGATAAGAGGACAGCATATGGAAAGTGAAAGAGGAATATTCCAGATGAAAATATAATGGTAGAGAATTCATGCAGGTTTCCCATCAAAGAAAAGACAAAGGAGAACTTAAGAAATCCATGAAAATCATAGTCTCAAGGGGAGACTCCACCGAGTCCATGGAAAGGTTCAATATTGATACCATGGTATCAAAGGGAGTCTTTTTCAGGACCACAGAAAAGGAGTGATAATATTGTCTTAGATCAGGTCCACAACGATTTTAAATAACATTAGGATATGGTAGAATTATGTCAAGAGGATATTATATTAGGTCCATAGGAAACGTTCGGGAACAATTTGTGAGCACAGGAAAACAACATTGATCTCAAGCAAAATTGATGAGTAAGGGAAGCATGAATTTAGGAGGAGACTTCGTTAGATCCACAAGTAAGAAACATGATCTCAAGGGGATATTCTATGAATTACACAAGAAAGGGAATGCGTACTTGATGAGTAGTGGAAGACAAGTAAAGGAAGCACCATCTTCGGGGGAAGCAATTTTAGGTCCACAAGAAAGTACATAAAAAGTTGGAGAAACATTCACAACATGGTCATAGGGGGAGACTTTATCACAATCAAAAATAATTTTTGGAGATAGAAGAATACAATCTCATGGAGACTATACAAGATCAAGTTCACACATGATTATGGAAGTTTTGATAGACAATTATGTACCTTTTCCAATGATTTCAAATGGGGAGAGAATGAACAAATTAATACATAAATTAACTGGAATACATTAAATATAAGAATGCAAACATTGATAAAAGGAAGGGAAGAAAAAAGGAAACATCTTCTTATTGTCAAGATAAATCCCCTCTGCAGATAGAGGCAATCTCTCTAGCCCTAGAGTGGGTCTAGAAACTTGAGATACTTTATAATGCAAAGCTTTCTTAGATAATATTCAAAATGCGACAAGAAAAGAGATAGAGGTACCTTTTCCTGATGCTATGTTCAAACCTATTGATGATGACCTTGATCCATGATCCTTTTAGGCTCGCTACTTGCTAGTGGTGGCACACAAATACCCACGGATAATCAAGAGGCAACAAAAAACGTAATATAATATATAATAATAATTAAACATTAGCTATCTAACATATCAAGGAGTACTAGAATATTTGCATAAAACATTAGAAAATATACAGAAAGCAAAAATCAGATGTTTTATTGATAAAAGTGAAAGGAAGAGCTTACAACCCCAACCTTGTTGTTGGAGGCCTCCCTTTGGTGGAAATCTGAGTCCTTCATCGAAGCTCTAAATCATTCCTTCTCCTGGAAAACTTAGGCGTTATCACAATGAAAAAATGAAAAGGGAATGAGAGTTCAGACTAGCCCAAAAATGACCAACTAGTAATGGAAGGACGGGGACCAATTTATAGGAAGGGAGAAGAGGTCAGGAGCCCATGAAAGGAGGAGGAAGGTCCACTTTCTAAGGGAAAAATCCCCATGGATGAGATCAAAGATATAAAATCAGAGAGCTTGAATCTATCACCACTGTTTAACAACCAAATCGCTACCCTGGAAATTCTAGAGGCCAAAGCTTCTCCTCCATTTGAGGAAACACTGTCAGAAAGGGATCAATGTGGTTTTCCAAGAAATAAGGGTGCTGGAAGCACTAAGCTAGAACCATCAATCTAACATCACTGCAAGCATGAAACTAGAAAACGCGCCGACCCAGAAAACTAGGGTTTTGACCAAGTTCCTTCAGTAATATTCCAAGGCAGTTTTCTTTGAGTCTTCAGGGGATGTATTTATATATTTCTTCATGGTGGAAACATAGCACATGGTTTTTCATGGGGCACTTTAGGATCAACGATGGAAAATGAGCATGGTGAGAAATTACTGTGTAACATATTCCCCCTAAAGCATGAAGGTAGAACAAGGAGTGATGGATGAAATGATTTATGAACCAAAGCAAAGAACTCAGATCATCGCCAGGAAACCCGCCAAATCAAACATTTTACAATATATGACATCTCCGGTATGACTATACCTAACCACATAACTCTACACTATGCATCAAATAACACATGAAACCATCGAATGGTCACAACCATCCGTCTAAAGATATCAGAGAAATGGATCTGTGGTATCGACACAACCATCCGTATAGATAAGATCATTCATAAAATCATTAATACTCAATAACTCCCCGCAACCTAGATAAAAAATTAGATGTGACCTAGGGTCTTCACTGCGATCTCAATCAACCCAATCTACGAATATAGCCATGAGAATAGATGCGTTGGTGTCGAAAATGGTAGAAACAACCTGGTTATGGGTTAATGATGAAAACTGTTAATAAGCACGAGAGAAACCACCAATAATGATGATGGAACTTAAGGTACAAAAACACAATATACAAGTGTGAATGAATGTGTTGAAGTCGAACACTTACAGAACCATTCAATCGAAGGCCAATGATGTGAGCCTGTTGTCGAACACAAAGAAATTTCCATTAAGGCATGCAAGCTCCAAGGTACTGAAAATAAGTTTCTAAACCACTTTTCTGGATAATGAGCTGAAGTTGAAAGGAAGTGATTCGTCAAAGGAGGGAAATAATGATTCCCACATCATTGACATGAAACAACAGATATCTCAAGATGATAGGAGTGATTCGATATTGCAACAAAGGGGGTCAGATAAAAGGATGTTTGACAATAAGGACTTCCCTTGAACACATTGGAGACATGAATCTGAAGTGTGGCATCATTTGACTCAAATGGGATCATAGGTCATGATGAAAAAAATGGTGATCGAATAGGAGGAAAATGGATTTCCCAAACCCGTGGAGGCAAAATGACGGATGAGGGATATCCCCAACCCGACACGAACTGTAGATGAGTGTCATGTTCAAGAGCGACAAACTACATAAAATAGACATAGGATGTTCACTTTCATTTTTCCTTTGTTATTTCTAGTGAGTACCTCTTTATTTTTGATAGCCTGTGTGAAGAGGATAATATATGCTGAGGGTGTAAGTTCATTCTTCGAATGAATCCATCCTAGTATGTTTAACGAGCCCTAGGAAGGAGAAACTCGGTCTTGTCATGGTGAAAAATCTTTCACCGTTTAATATTTATCGAGTCCAACAGAAGGGTAACTCGGTAAATTTTTATGTTTAAGGATTTTGAAAAGAAACAAAAAGGAAACTCCATCATGTCCCTTTTCATAAATCGTCTCTTGAATCCGAAAAGGTAGAAAATAATATATGATAGAACCTCTTGACCATGTTTGATCAAGGTATTTATTTTTCATAAATAGTAAATCTCAGCCCAAAAAGGGGTAAATGTATACTAATATTACGTCAATTCATTTACTCTAACGAGTTAGAAATGACAAGTACTCGACAATATTTTCATTTTTCGAGTTAGAAAAGAGTTGAAAGTTGACTCTAGGGGGGTTACTTTTTTGTTTAAGTTTACCGAGTCTGAAAAAGAGATAAAATAAAACTTGTTTGCATCATAAATATTCACCAATAGTGTAAAGGTCTTCTGATAGCACCAAAAATGACAAACATCACTGATATCGATGAAAAATAATAAAATAATGGAAAAAATATTTCAAAAATCTATAAATAGACAAAAATTAAATTCATTTTCACCTTTCTATTTTGAGTAAATTGGAGAAGGGCATTTTACCCATTTTCCCTCTGAACTTCAGATTAGTGGTGCGGCCGATCTAGGACACCATTCAATGATATGTCAGTGCCAGGTAAGAGCTCAAATCCTCCTCTTCATTTTGATTCCATTCATTTAACATTTAGATTTAGAAATAGAGAGATGGAGGGAGGATTTGAATCCAGCACAGGCTCAAGCTATTGGACCCACACTAGTTGCACTTAGCCCGTTAGGGGAAGCGCGTCACCATTGCCAAATTAATTCAGATAGTCGCACTGGCCACGAGGAAGATTTTGAAATAAGAAATATACCCATTTACAATGGATGATTTTAAAAAATACTCCAATAAAAGCTCCTAAAATGTCTTTTGAACATGTTTTGCAGGTGATTTCAGGAGATATGGTCATCGAATGGAAAAAATGAAGCAACGAGGTGGAAGACCGCCAAGAAATTCAAGAACATAATTGTGTAAATGCATTGCGCAATGGCGGATTATTGAAATTCTTTCAGAAATCAGGGCTGAGAGCTCATCTGGAGCTGCTCCAGTATTTGATTGGACTATGGGACGTAGATCGTCAGATATTCATCATCGAGGACCAGGAACTAGAATTAGATATCATGGAAATCTATTTCATTACAGGCTTATCCAGGAGAGCGGAGAGAATCCAACTCTTTAGAGCTCGCCCAGGGGGTGAGAGTACTAGTATTTTCATACAAAGACACTATCCTAGGGCTCGAAATAATGAGATAGAGAAGATAGAGATATCCTCTATCAGATTACTTCCCTTACGTACAATCATTCATTGCATGACTCGAGCGGTGGGAGCCTAGGTGTTTCATGAGGCAACAAAATCGAAATTCTAGTATGCAGTGGACTGTCTGGCTCATATTATGTTCAACGGGTGCGAGGTGTTATTGGCCAACATGAAGAGCCAATTACCAAGTGAAAAACAGGTCGCGTGAAACAATTTAGGTATGGATCCATTTTGGTGACCTTTTCCTTGGAGAGAGTACCATTGTTCTAGTATTAGCGTTTGGAGATCCATAATCCAGCCCTAAGAGACCCAAGGCTGGTGAGGTGGTGTGAGATAATTCGCCGTCAGGGTGGGGGCTAGTAAATAAATTTCCTTACAAATTTTTTCAGCTAGATGCATTGTCAACTCATCATGGTTGAGGACTTTGCATATGCAGGCATCTAATTCAAGGGATATCCATATCTACCCATTCCATTAGGCACACAGTGGAATGATGCATTTGAATTTTTTTTTAACATATTTTACTTTTTGAATGTTTTTGTTATGTATTATGAGACTTGAACTTATGATGTTTTTTTAGATATGGGTCCTATGAGACCACCAGGCATGTCACTGATTGTGAGGAGGGTAGCCTTCCCGATGGAGGGTTTCCCTTACGAGGAGGGAGAAGACCCATTATTCGAGTTAGAGCGGAACTTGGTAGGCCTTACGAGAGGCATCCAAGAGTATGCTACCTTTGATGATATTCCTCTTCACTTTCATAGGAATATGGTCGGGGTTCCTGGCAGACTGTGTCATTTACTATGGCGAGTGATTCGAGAAGTTACCTGCTATCAAGAGAACCATGTGGGTGGATAACAACCCTGTTTTTATGTTTTGTACTCATGTAGGCTCAAAGAACCATTTTTTTCACAGAACACATATTTTTTGAGATTTTTATGTAACACACTTAACAAACCTGATACACACACACACACACACACACACACACACACACACACACACACACACACACACACACACACATATATATATACATGTTTGTATGGCTACTTGTGTATCATAATGATGTGTTGTTTTTTTTACATATTGCGCATATGCCTATCTAATACATGATTTGCTAATGTATCTGTTAATGTGTTTAAATGTCTTGGAATATGTTGATATGTAATAAAATCAAAATGAATTTCCAATAATCAAACACACAAATACATACGCAAAATTTGGGGATTTTGCATAGAATAATGGTCATTTAACTGTAACACAACGAGTTGTGAGTCTAATTTAACAACCAAATCTTTAATTCCAAGATCCATAATTTCCGATAATAGCTCGATAACCACACTATTTTTGGCAATATTGTTAGTTGTTAGACCCAAACAAATACCTTGTAAATTAATCAACTTGCCATCAGGGGAAACGAGTTCCCATGATGTGGAAGACAGGTTCCATGTGCTACAACAAGCGCTATCAACAAAACTAACATAATGATTCGATGACATCTACAAACCAAGTGGAACATAAGGTGAGAAAAAGAAACATGTTTGCAAAGAAAACAATCACACCAAAAATCCAATCCAAGCACACTAATGAATCAAAGACTAATTTAAAAAGTATCACACTCATGATTAAGAAAAATATTTCTTCAGATATACCCATTCTAGGGCTCAACCAATTGATTGCCTTCTTAATATGCTAGCTCATAGGCTCCTCTTTCCAATACTCATTTAATGATGTAGGCCCCATGCCACATTGGCTCGAGTTTTCTGACTCCCAATTTTTCATGGGCTTGGTCATAAAGCAAGACCAAATCACCTTCAGAGAAAACGCGAGGGTTGAAAGATTTTTCATATTGAGCTTTAACTCTTTTTTTTTGTGCTTCAATGACTAAAGAAACAAGTCTTTGGGTCTCATCGAGACGTTCACAGTAAAGAAAACGTTCCTCTTTTGGCGAAATACCATAAAGTAGTTCGATAGCTAGCTTCAGAGAAGGAATTTCACATTCGATCGGGACTGTGGCCTCTAGACCATACACCAATTGAAATGGTGTGAATCCAATGGCAGTCTTAGCAGAAATTCAATAAACCCAAAGAGCTGAGAAGAGCATGAGATGCTAATCTTGTTTCTGTTTCCCAATGGTGTACTGAAGCATGGTCACCAAAACTTTGTTGATAACCCCAACATGGCCATTGGCCTGTGGATAATAAGGAGTGGAGAAGTCATGATGTAACTTCAACTGAGTAACGAGCTCTCTCATCATATGATTTTGAAAGTGAGAGCCATGATCAGTAACAATCACTTTCAAGACACCGAACTGAGGTATGACATGATTAAACAGGAATTGTGCTGTAGTTAGACCTTCATTATAATATGTAGGCATCACTCTGGCCCATTTAGTGAAATAATCGATGACAACGATAATATAATCACACCCTCCGACCGAGTGAGGGTTACAGGTCATGAAATCTATGCCCCATTTTGCAAAGGGTCTAATGGTCACAACTGGGTGTAAGGGTGAGGGTGGGGCGCACTCTTTATGAGAGTAGATTTGGTAGACATGGAATTTTCGTATTGCAAATTTAAAGATATACGGCCAAAAATACCATGCACGAAGGATTTTTTGGGTGGTAGCATAACCAGACATGTGACCACCATAGGCCCCAAAGTGGCAGTCATTGAGAAATTTCTCATTTTTCTCAAGATTCAAACATCTATGGAGGATGGAGCCAACGCCAGTGCGATATAGAGTGTCTCCAACGATATGGTAAGGTTGGGGCTGGTAGCAAATCCATCGTCGCTTAGAGCCTGATAGCTTTGGCTGAACATTTTGGGTCTAGAGATAAACGATGATGTATCCATACCATGTGTTGGAGCGGGGTCCCCTAAGGCACAAATTCCAATGATATTTTTTGTATATTTGTATTTTCGCATTGCGCAGGGGTAGTTAAAGGGATTCCCCCCCCCCCCTAAATTTTGGATATATTTAAGGTTAAATGTAAAATATAGGTCTCAAACCATGCTTTGAGACCATAATATCTCTGCGCTGGGCATATTATAACTAGATAGCATTTTTCTAAGCTAAGTAGTTCAATTAAGTTCATGTGATATTTATATTTGGATAATATCTACGCCTGTAAGGGTTTTTGGGTTGGGTAAAAGGCCCCTGCTGGCTATGTGCATGGAAGGGATTGTAAGGGATTTTGAAGGAAAAGTTGATGTATTGACAGATTTGAAGGATTAATAGAAGGACAAATTTTGGTGAATTCTCTGTGTTATGTGTCTAATTTCTGTTTATTCTTTGATGAGATCACACTATCTATTTACTTATTGATGAATGCATAAAGCTAATTGATATGTTTATGCATGAGTATTGACTTATGCTAATTAAGATCAAGATTTGGCTCTGATCTATTGTTTGCACTGAAGAAAACCCTATTTCTGTGATACTATATCTATGTTTCTTTTATAAGGTATTGTGCACATCTGATTACAGTGATTAGGTCAAGATTTAGTTTTGATTTATTATCTAGGACAAGTACTTTTGTGTATTATATGAATGATTACGAAAAGGTTTGTAATAATGTTATAATTCACTTCACACACCTATGGAAGGTTAATTAGGGTTTTTCCAAAGACCACATCATTAAATTCTCTCTCAGGGTGTAGAGACCTGGTTCCAGCACCCCCCCATACTGCTTCGGGTGAGACTTTGGTCTGTGCAAGAAGATTATTGCCAAAAGGGCCAATAGTTGGAGGGTTTGTTGGTTTATCCATAAACTCCGAACCTAGGTCAGCACCCCTCAAGCCAATAATTGGAGGGTTTGTTGGTTTATCCATAAAATCCAAACTTGGTCCAGGACTCCTCAAGCCAACAAATGGTTCCGTTTCTGGGATCGGGATCATCATTTTGAGGGAGATTTGATGTTGTGACATCCATCACGCAATGAATTACAAGACTAGTTGGATAGAAACATCCTTGAATTTTCACTACAAGAGAATAAAATCACTAAATTGTCTGACGGACAGTGGGTACATAAGTATATTTACACTGCAGTACAAGGATTTTTCTTTTGTTCCTTTGCACATGAACTATAGGAGTGGTTGTCGCACTTGGCTGAGTTCCATCACTACATAAAAGGCATGGTAGTCTCAGAATGGACTCCTGAATTGATCCAACAAGTAGAGAAATTTGAGAATAAAAACACTCATGTGGTAGATCATTGGATTGATTGCCTTCTAGGCAGATTTTTGACCAAATTTTTTGTTTACCAATTTTTGTCATATTTTGAAGCTAAAAGGAGGTTTTTTAAAGGTCATAGAGGTATGTTTATGTGCTCGTTGAAATTATTACCGAAAATGATATTGTGTGAAAAGGGTTGTCTGTGCGAACATATTTCTTGAATGCATCAAAGAGGTTCAGTTACACACAATGGAAGAATTTTCTGAAAATATTCTGAAGAAGTCCTTTATAACCTCTAAAGCCTAGATTTGATAGTGAATCTGAACCAAAAACTACTAGCTCGAGTGACTCTGAAGAAGAAAGCTCATCATATCAGAAAACCTTGAATCTATTTCCTACACCACCCACTTTGTTAGTATCCTATAATTCATAGGATCTCAAGGTGATTGGATATTTCATCTTCCTTGCAATTTCATATTGAAAAGTTTTCAATATCCAAATGATTTCCAACAAAAAAATATATGAAAAAGAAAAGAAAAAGAGGGTATAAAAATAGAGAAAATAAAATAGAAAAAAAAGGAAAAAGGAATGAAGAAACCCCAAAAAGAAATAATAAATAAAAGTGCTGCAAATTAAAATGCCACTACTCATTAGATAGGTTTGTTCAATCATACAGTTTAATCATGATTGTATAATTTTCAATTTTTGCTGATAGGTTAGAAAATAAGATTTTCCAAACTATTTAATCTTGGCATATCAGTAGATAGGTAGAGAATGAAATTGGTTCAACAATTTAAACTAAGTCAATGTCTAAAATAAGGATAGATGCTAGGTTAGAAATTTAAAATAAAAAATGATTTAGGGTCTACAAGCCCAAATGCACCCTGCAAAAGAAGAAAAAATGTTATATTTGTAGTTTGGGTTGGTAGATTTGTTGAGGTGAAAGAATGGAAAGAAAATATGAAGTCTATCCTACAAGGTACAACATCAAAATTTCATTTTTCCTATGGTGGAAGAAGAAGATCAAAACAGAGGGTGTTACACTCAAAAGGTTGAAAAATGGATTATGTTCTAAAGTTTGGGAACTAAATTATATTCCAAAAATCATTTGGGCATACCTTATGTCTAAATTTTACCCTAAAGTCCTGAAGATATTATTATTCCCTTTATTCCAACCCCCTAAAACACTCACATTTTTCTTTTATCCTAAAGTTCTACATTACCCCTCGACATCTATTATTTACCGACCCCACCATCACGTAATAGATCCCATCCGTGTTAATTGTCCATGACCTCTCCATCATCTCCACACATCACTCCACATCCGACAATCCATAATGATTTTCGGCCCCCCTTCAGCCTCCAAAATTTAACAATGGGGCGGGGTGGGGGGGGGATCTGAAATTGGTGGTATCCAATACTGTCGAGACTACAATGTGTCATTCCACGAGTAATTCGCTCCCCGCCTCCCTCCAATATTGTTCACTTCCATCACCCCCATCTAAAAAGAGGTTTCTACCATTTAATATACCACCGCAATTTTGACTTTTCAAAGGACCATTGCGAGTGCCATTATGCCACGTCCACGATGGCCTATCCACTCCACCCTATCACATCCATTCCCACCAAGATCCCGTTGCACCATAAATGGTCAGGCCATTATCCAACGGACCCGAACAAAATCAGTGGTCCCACAATCACAGTTTAAGCTTGAATTCATGCCTAGGATCAAGGTTTACCTTTCTAATGATGTTTAAAAAAAAATTGCAGGTATTGGATTTGTAAAGAAATCAAAATCAACCACCGCTGAAGAGATGCCACCATTCATTAAAGGAAATATCATCTCTTTTAAACTCGGATTACATTTTACTTAAAACTATTCAATTCTGATCGAGATCCCCTTTCTATTCTATCCCTTCCCCAATACTGATCTGCAACAATTCCCCATTCTTCGCTCCCTTCGTCTTTCATCTAATTCTTTTCTACATAAGTGAGAAATAATTTACAGAAGATAAAAAGTGCCTCCTAAGAAATACTGAGAGCCTTTTAACCCTATGGTATACCCTCAGGTGGACTTAGATCATATAGTCCTGGAAGACAAAGATTATAAAATCCACGAGACAGAGTCAGACTTCGATTTATTCGATGTCTATTGCTGGGTCGAGGAAAAATTCCTTGAAGAAGTTGATGATATAGGCCAGTGGGAGAACAAATTGATTTTTTATATCTTTCCTAAAACCCATCGCCATCCAGAGTTTATCAGAAAATTCCAATCATGTTATGACATCAACTAGAGAGCCATAATTAATCCAATAGGAGAAATATTGTTTTCTATTGATGCCCAATCCATTCAAAAGATGATGCAAGCCCCCATTGTTTAGAACACCGTTCCTTTTTGTTATGAGGCCCTTAGAGAGTTATACCAGAAGCTGGATTTTACCAGTAGGGCTAAAACCTTAGATGTTTTCATGGCTACTAATGCCCCAATGCCAACCAAGAATCCACCCTATCCTTCATCTATCTTTCCCGATAGGGCCCAACATATTTTTACTATTTTATCTTATTTATTAGGGTATCACACTGATCAGTGGGTGGATGAAGCCATGGTTGGTTTCTTATCTATTCTTTCCTCAGATTCCAAACCTGCAGTCATGTTCAACTATGTCCAATTTCTTGCTGATGCTATTCATGGTCAGTTCCTAAAGTTTCAAACACAAAAAGTTTTCAAATACACCGTTGTGTTGGTGTATATATTTGTCAAATTTAAATCTAGTAGGTTTCAGTTTGACATGATGAAGCTAAATGATGATCCTAAGCCACAATCAATGATTTTTTGGACTACTTTATTGATGAAGGAGGAGAATAATTGCTCCTACAAGAGCTTTCTAGAATTATTTATAGATCCAAAAATTAGTGCACTTAGTAGTTCCATAGAGCCAAGGTTCCATGAGGAAATTAAGAAGGTGATGCAGTTGACAAATCAGATTAGAATAGTTGATTGGTACCTCCACCAAAACTACACAGAGATTAGAGTTTATGGAAGTGAATTGGCCCCATACAAACTGCCCAAGTACTTCTCTATGAGAATCTTTGCACTTGAATATATCAGAGAAATGATAAATGAAAATGAGTTTCATTTTGTCTCTGCAAAGAAAAAGTCCCAATTCAGGATCAAATCACAGATTGGTCCATTCATTTGAAAAAATAGAGAAGCAGGGGAGGAGGCAGATAGAATATTGAAGGAGATGAAGTTCACTCATAGCTTCACTTGGTCATATGATCTAATGGAAATCATCTCTAAGAAGAGGGTGGATAATAAATCCACACCATACATTCATACCCAAAAATGAGAGATAGAAATGTACATGAATCAATAAGAATAGACAACCAACACACTCCAGGAGGAAGAAGAGGAGGTCATTTCCACTTCAGAAATACAAACATCAACTCCACAAGAAATGAAAGCTGTAGGAGAAAAAGATGAAAAAGGAAAGGAACCCAAGAAGGAAACAAGAAGCAAAAGGAAAAGGGATGACCAAACTGACATGGATATTGATACATCCACCAAGGAGTTCAAGATGAAATACAAGAGGAGAGACAAAGTTAACATGCACATTGACCAAGGCAGTGAGAAATATCGACAAACTATTATCACAATCAGAGATTCACCAAGCTCCTCTCCAGTAGGTGGCCAGACAATTTTCTCAACATCTTCTGCCGCTGTTCCTTTTGAACAATAGAATGTGAAAAATCCAACATCTACTTCCACTACAAGCCAAAATGAGGATGATATATATGATACATTTAAAGAAATAAAAAGAAGGAATGAAATACTTAAGACCAGCACTTATAATCAGTTTTGGAAATAAACAAGCAACTCCCAAAGCAGGCTTCTATCAGATTTTGACTCTTAAAAGGGAAGAATGAATATGGCTTTCTTAGAAGTACAAATCCCTCAGCCCAAAATTGTAGCAGACTACAAGAAGACCTCTTTTGAATTTGATGTAAAGCATATTCATCCAATAGAAAAAATGGAGATGCATAAGAAGACAGGAGAAATGATATCCTCTACATTAACTAGTATAGCCATGAGTCTCTCAAAGTTTTAGGTTACATTGTCCAAAACATAATCACAACTGAAGATGGAAAAGATTTCCTCTAGTGCCAAAGACTCAAGGATTAAATCCCCAGAGGATATAGTGAGGAAAATTGGGTACAAATCATCAAAATTATCAGTGGCAGAAGAAATTTTAAAGAAGAAGAATGCATATATAAATTCTTTAAGAAGACAACTCAAGATGCCAGCAATAGAAGATCCTCTAACTAAGGAGATAGAAGAAAATGAGACACAAAAGGCAGAAATGATGCAACTGATCATTGATCAAGTTGAGCAGATCAATAAAATGGAGAAAATGGTAAAAGAGAGATAGAAAGCAGTAAGATATGCAGTGAAGGAAGTAACGAAAGAAGTAGCCAAGGCCATGATTCCACTACAAGTAGTCCCTCTTGCTATTATTCATTCAGAAAATTCCACAACTATATGTACACTAGGAGAAGGCACTAAGAAGTTATCTAAGGCTACGGAAAACATGTCCTTACATATAACAAAAATTAAAAAGTTGCAAGATCAAGTCAGTGACCTACAATATCAGATAAAAAGGAAATAATCATCACATGCTACAAAGTTTCAAATCATCAAAAATTTGACAGAAAGTTTGTAGAAGTCCCTTTAAGAATATTCAATTGGGAACATGGTAGGGAGAGTCAAAGAAATTATCTGGCAGAATATAATTGACTCCATGAATGAGATATGGAAATCAATCCAGTTAACTTTTGAGCAGAGGGATTTGATTCATCTAGTAAGTGTTGCAATAGAAAAGGAAAATTAGGAACTTGGGGATAAGCCCGCAACTGCTAATAACATTATTAAATTTCTCAATTCCAAAATCAGTTATGAATTGGAACCCCTGGGAGTAGAAGACAAGACAATAACTATACTTGAAGTTAAAAAAGTGTTGAACAAGGAGAATTTAGTTGCACAGGTTGAAGAGAAGTGTAATCAACTTCAGATTAGAGTAAGCAGGTTCTTCAATAGGATGGAACCTCTCAACAAGAAAGGATTGCCTTCATTATTTGTGATTAATGAAAAAATCATGGCAAAACCAGACTATGTAAAGAAGCTCATTGATATCTCAAAGGATGCATCCAAACATGCTAATATGAAGAAAAAAATGACACATAGATATTTCTATGAAGTTCTCAGTAGCGAAATATTCATACATCACGAAATCAAACACATATTTCAGGTGAATCCAACATTTATGAAGTACAAAGAAATTGATGAGATATACATAAGATTAAATAGGATCAAAATTCCGAGTCTAGAGGATTGGGAGAAATTGTGTGACTTGCAAGAATAAGTACAGAACAATATGATGACAGAACAACTAGCTCAGTTACTTATCCACATCAACAGATCCAATGTATCAGTACATCACAACATCATCAAACTTTCCATCACAACAAACCACTACAACCTTCAACAACGACTTGATGAATACTTTAGACATCTGTCAAAAAACCATTACAACATGTCCATGCATTGGTCACAAATGTCAATTTCAGTTGTAATTGTAATAAATGAGTAGATTGACTCTTTTGATACGAAAATCAGTAGGAAGTAGTTTAAATATAGCATTTTATTTAGTATTAGGGGTGGGACCCTAGATTGTAAGCAATTTTTTTTCATTGGAGCATTGTAATTTTTGGAGCTGGAGTATAAATAAAAAGGAACTTTTGCAAGATTCATGTACAGTGTTTTCCTAGTGATGTTTTTCCTTTATCATGTTTAATGTTTCTCACTGTAATATCTTTATGTGTATCATTTAAATTCTAATTGTAAAACAAGAAATTTAGATTAAGTTTTGCTGCTTAGAGCACCTTACTTCTGACTATTTTTACAATTTTAATATTTTATTTTGATGCATGGTTTAAGAATACTTAACTGCATTTAAACCACTACTAAAATCATTCTTCTCAATCTCATGATTTCACTATGTTATAAAACACCCGTATACACAGCTAGTTTGCCTTGTATTTGCTCTGGAAAATTGTGTAATATTCCCAATTAACTTTTAGCTAGTTGGAATATTATTTTTGTTTTTGCTTCTAAGTTAGAAGAATAAGAGGGTAGGGAGACCCATAAATCTCCTTAGTAGGAATATTACACTCCTAATGTGAATGGGGGTCATCTAAATAGTTGGATTAAAGACCCTTATGTGTGAATATGGGATGGAGCATGTAGACTAGGTCAACTTTGACCAAATCAACAACACTGGTATGGAGGGAGTGGACATTCATTGAGGGACATCGCAGTTTTGGAGGGAGATTCGATGCATGGAATTAGTGTATTTAATGAGTGGGGCCCAAGGTGAGAAATCTCACAAAGCATATAAGAAAGGGGATGGCAACCATAGAGGGCATGATGGATTATTATTTTGTTTATGGTCTGTATGACTTGTTTCTCTCTTCAACTATTTAGCGGAGACTGCAGTGTTGTTTAGCACAAGGGTGTTCCCAAGCAGAAATCCCACCTTCATCCTTGGGGGAATTTGAGTTCCGACTCAGGAGAAGTATTTGGGCTACATTTCCACATTCTGACATTAGGCCAAGCGACATCTTTCTTCTACAACACAGTTTCTGCTGAGGATTGCGTTGTGTTTCATGGTGTAATAATGGAGGGTTGGATTGGGATATTTCTAAGCTAGTTTTCAGTGGAGGAAGGTTTCATTCCATTGGGAGGAAATTAAAGAGGGTCCTTGAGCAATATTGAAGAATTTGGCACTAGGCCAACTTATTATTATTCACTAAACGCAGTTTCGGTCTTGGACTGCGTTATTTTAGGGAGGAGTTGCACGGGTGGTTTCAGTACACCATTTGGGGAGATAGATTTACAGTGGAGGGATAAGAATTTTGCTTGGAGAGTCTATTGGGAGAACGCTTCATTCTATGCTACATGAGATCAGCCACATCTTCCCAGTTATTCAGTTGTAGTGAATCTTTAGCCCCAGGGTTGCAGCTCACATTTGTATTTTGGTGTATTTTCCAGAAACCCTCTTGGGTTGTCATGGAAGGGTGATATAGAGCCTTGATTTTTATGTATAGTATCTCTTGAGGCATATACCTGTATTTTTTTATTATTTTATGATCCCATGTTGTATTTATGTTCACTATGACTGTGCTGTAGCAGCTCTCTAACATTTTGCATATTGGCAACATCTCATTTTTGAGAGAATTTATTCATTGGAGGCTTGTTTTCTCATGTTGTATGATTGGTGCCTCATTATATTTCACTTCTTTTCCACTGATATGATTAATAAAATGGCTCCATATTTGTCTCACATCTGGATGTAATGATTTTCACTACTATTTCCTCTATTGTGTTCAATATTGTTGCTTTTCCTATTTTGGAATATTAAAATGGTATCAGAGCATAATCTTGGCTTAGCCTGTGCATTTAAGCCAATATGTCATCAGAAGAAGGATATCCTCTCAAAGACAAAGGGAAGAGGTATCTCAAGAGAATAAACCAGAGATATGATTATACAAATGATAAAGAAGACAAGGGAAAAACTCCCATATCAGGAGAGGAGGATGACAAGGAGTTCCCTAAGCTTCTTCTTCGTACTATGCAAGATATTGCAAGAGAAATCAAGGAGATGAGGGCGGATAGATATAAAGAATCCCATAAAGGGTTTCTACATGGAGAAGGCTTCGTAATTTCACATCATTGGAGTGATTAAATAGTGAAGTAGCAGGTTTCCCAACGCTCTACAATGCATACATTTTTAGTAGTGGGAAATGGAGGGTTTCAAGAAAAATAATCTCTTCAAGACTAATTTCTTGAGTATGAGTCTCAATCTCAGAGATTCAAAGACCATTTGATATTTCAGGAGTTTTGTTAGATCAAGGAAAATAGGAGATCCCAGCATCACAATAGAGGTGGAGGATTCATACAACACAATGATCTTCACTGGACTATGGGCATATTTTCGTACCCACTTTTGATGGGACATCCAAATGCACTGCCAAATCTTGGGTAGAGAAACTAGAAATCTAATTCCAGTTGAACCATGTACCAGATATGGAAGCTATCAAAATAGCAACGCTGCACCTTGAGGGTGAAGCACATGATTGATGGTTTCATGGTATTTCTACATTGGGTCATGCCAATGTGATTGCATATTCAGATTTCACAAGGAGGTTGGTGGAGAGGTTTGATCGAAGAGTCCCAGAGGCACCTTTCATTGAGCTAGCTAAGCTAGAACAATCAGGTAATCTAGAAACTTACATTTCTGAATTTCTAAAACTTTCTGTTACGGTTCCTGATTTATCTACAACTAGGAGGGTATATATGTTTATTGATGGGTTAGAATAACCTCTACATGGGTTGGTTAAATAAAACAAACCCACTACCATTCAAGATTCCATTGAAAGGGATAGAGATCTATAATATGCCTTGCGAAGAGCTAAGGAAACATTTCAACAAAATCCCACTTTCCCATCAAAGGGAAAATATGGGAAGGCTCATCCTTCAAAGGATAGCCAAAACAAAGTACCTATTAGTGATGATGTCTGAGAGACTTAAGGAGAAGGAAGCTTTTCTTCACATGCCAAGAATCATGGGCACCTAGACATAGATGTGAAATAGGGAAGGCACACTATATAGAGGTATTTTCTGATAACGAGGAGGAAGAAGAAGAGCAACCAGAAGGAGGTCATAACACTGGATAGTAGGAGAGGATCCACCACCACCAAGTGGTGGGGATGGAGCATTTTATCCAATTGGAGGGGCCCTTGCATCATTGAGAGGAGTACCCAAGTGCTTGACCTTGAGATTTCGAGCTTCCATTAAGGATCACAGGGTTTTAGTGTTAATTGACAGTGGGGCTACCCACAAATTTATTGATGCCCAGTTAAATTAGGGAGGGAAATACCCACTGATGACTTTGAGGGATTGTCAGTTTTGGTCCTAGGAGCTAGAACTATGCAGTGCATGAATTATGTTCCATATTTATCTATCACCAGGAGGACATATACATTGAATGATCACTTATTTTTGGTTTACATACCTGACACCAATGTGATATTGGGTGTGTAGTGGCTGATTACTTTGGGGAAGGTCACCATAGATTGGGAGACTTTGTAGATGGAGTGGATGGATATAAAGAGTGGCAAACATCATATGATTAGGGGCATGCACACTTACCTCTCTTAGATAGCTTCTACACAAAAAACAAAGCTAGATTTGCATAGTGGAAGAAAGGACCTAACAGTCCTATCAGTTATGCAGATGACTTTGGCCCATGACACATTACTATCTAGAGGCATTCCACTTGGGAGGCCACATGATAAGGAGTTTATGAGGGATGTCTCACAACAGGTTTCACCACTCATAGATCCAGGAGTAATCAAAAACTTGGGAGGTCTTAACACAACACAGAGAGTCTTGGGAGGCTCAAGGAAGAGGTAGACATTATCCCAATATCAATATTACCCACTCTCACCCCACATCTTGCGCTGAGAGAGGATGTTGCAGGGATGGAGGATGGAACCATCATGGTGCAAGGAGACCACTCCATGGCTTTAGAGAATCAGAAGATACTTACACTTAGGAAGAAATCTTCCACATATGGTAGAGGTTGGTGGCCTCTCATACATACCTTGGCCAAAATCAGAAATTTTTGGATGGGTGATAGCTTCCCATGGAAGGCTAACCTCTAAAAACTTCAACCTTTACTTGAGCATGAGCAACTACAGGAGGAGCAACATAGGAAAGATAGAAACATCCCGGTATGTGAATTTGGCGTGGGAGATTTCAAAGAAGGGGATATCCACATGACAGATGATTTACATGGTAGAACATCAACGCTGTCACTATGGAGTATAGATCCTTATTGAAGATCCCAACTATTGGTGGAATACTCCAAGGATCTCTTTTCATGCAGGATACTTGATGGATAGTATTCAGATGGGACATATATAGTGAGAGATGAGGTCATCTACTATCAAAGTAGAATCTTCTTGAATAGGGCTTCTAAGCTCAAGGAGAAGCTACTTCATGTAGCACATGAGGATTTTCTCTTCAGCCACACTTTATCCATGAGAGCATATCATACTATCATGGAGAGATTCACTTGGGAAGGCTTTGAATAGGAGATACATCAACATATTAGGAGATGCATGGATTACATGGAGATGGAGGAGAGACATACCTCTTTGATAGAGTTATCACACACACTTCTTTCCTTATTGGGAATGAGGGGAGGCCCATCTATGAGCCACTCCACTAGCTTGATCAAGGTATATGGTAAGGATCCTGTTTTTGTGCATAATGATCTACTAGATTAGAATTTTAATTCCTTTACCATTCATGTACAACTAATTTCTCCTAGAGGGAGCACTCTTTCTTACAAACTTCATGGTCCACTTGGGGCCATAAGCAGTGATGAGCATGGTCACTCCCTAGGATATTTTAGGGGGATGATATATTATTCAGGGTGTACTCCATTGGCACCAAAATTCAATCACCTTTTCCAAACATGTGAGAGGTTTGTGGCAGAAAACAAGTGGTGGGGGAGCCACTTATTATATCATGTTCTGAGGCAGTCAGGAGACATACTGCGCTGGTTCCACATGTGGGACTATGATCTTCCTTTGGTATTTCATATGGTAGCTTGTGTATCTTTGATTATGATCCCATATGTTGATGATGTTATTATCATTATTATGGGAATGATTGCAGGGGGGAAACATGGATTGGATGTGACCATTGGGAGTGATATTATACACATTTCTCATGCTACATGATTCAGGGAGAACATTGGGAAACCCATGATTGCTACATTAGACCTTTTGTTTTTTTATGAGATGAGCCATTTCCATCTCCTGAGTACTTGGGAGGAGCATTTCATGGATGGATTGATTGGGGGACACTTGGTTCATGAGGAGAGCTTATCACATGGAGGTGTCACAAGGGAAGGAGGAGAATAGTTTCATCACTCAACTTTATGGTTTCTTGAGGAAACGAAACATTTGGGAGGGGAAGATTGTAATATTCCCAATTATCTTTTAGTTAGTTGGAATATTAATTTTTGTTTTTGCTTTTAAGTTAGAAGAATAAGAGGGTAGGGAGACCCATAAATCTCCTTAGTAGGAATAAAAAAACTCTTAATGTGAATGGGGGTCATCTAATTAGTCAGATTAAAGACCCTCATGTGTGAATAGGGGATGGAGCATGTAGACTGGGTCACATTTGACCAAATCAACAATGTTGTTATGGAGGGAGTGGACTTTCATTTAGGGACAATGTAGTTTTGGAAGGATATTACATGCATGGTAGTAGTGGCTTTAATGAGTCTGGACCAAGTTGAGAAGGCTCACAAAGCATATAAGGAAGGGGATGGAAGCCATAGAGGGAATGATGGACTATTATTTTTTTATGGTCTGTATGACTTGTTTCTCTCTTCGACTATTTAGCAGAGACTGCAGTGCTGTTTAGCACAAGGGTGTTCCCGAGTGGGAATCCAACCTTCATCCTCAGGGGACTTAGAGTGCCAATTTAGGACAAGTATTTGGGCTACATTTCCACATTTTGGCATCAGGCCAAGCTACATATTTCTTCTACAGCGCAATTTCTGCTGAGGATTGTGCTGTGTTGCAGGGTGCAGCAGTGGAGGGTTTGATTGGGATATTTTTGAGCTATTTTTCAGTGGAGGAAGGTTTACTTCCATTGGGAGGCTAGTAAATAAGGTTCTTGAGAATTATTGCAGAATTTTACACTAGGAAAACTTATTATTATCCCCTACAATGCAGTTTTAGTCTTGGACCACATTATTTTATGGAGGAGTTGCAGGGGTGGTTTTAGTACACGATTTGGGAAGATATATTTCCAGTGGAAGGATCAAGATTTCACTTGGAGAGTATATTGGGAGAAGGCTTCATTCTATGCTACATCATATCAGACATATCTTCCTAGTTATTCAGTTGCAGTGAATCTTCAGCCCTAGGGCTGCAACTCACATTTGTATTTTGGTGTATTTTCCGGAAACCCTCTTAGGTTGTCATGGAAGGGTGATATAGAGTCTTGATATTTATGTATAGTATATATTAAGGCATATATCAGAATTTTTGTATTATTATATGATCCAATGATGTATCTATGTTCACTATGATTGCGCTGTTGAAGCTCTCCGAGATTTTGTATATTGGCAACATCTCATTTTTGAGCGAGTTTATTCATTGGAGGCTTGTTTGCTCATGTTGTATGATTTGTGCCTCATTATATTGCACTTATTTGCTGCTGATATGATTAATAAAATGGCTCCATATTGGTCTCACATCTGGATGTAATTATTTTCACTTCTATTTTCATTATTGTGTTCAATATTGCTACTTTTCTTATTTTGGAATATTACAAATCGATGCACACACCCAACTTGTGTTGACTCCATAGCCCATTGGAAAATGTTTAAATAAATCAATTAAATCAAACAAAAAAAAATAAATCCAAGAAAACTCTCATAATTAATTTAACTAACCTAATATCAGAAAACTTAAAAACAAAGCTAAATCTTATAGAGAGATCCCTCACTAAGTCTAGGAGGGCTACATCCTAGGCTCCAAAGTGGTTTGATGTTGTTCCTTATAATTTAGTATTTCTAATATTATAAATTATAGAGCAATAACATAGTGGAGACCATACTAGGGAATAACTGAAAAATTCCAATTTTCATCTAAATTCAGAAAATCCCAGTTAAAAATCATTGTAAGATAAAAATAATTTTCAAGATTGGTTTCTTTTAGTTTTTAAATAATTAGTTTGTATGTGATTTTGATCTAAATTCTTGCTCCCAAAACAATATCCACTGGATCTCACCGTAATCCAAATCCTCCCACTATTTTAGACAATATTGAGACGATTTTGACAAAGAATCCTAGAACAGAGAGTCAAACCAGTAGCAGAGTTCTTCACAGATCTAACTCCCTACCTGAAAAAATCGTCACTTTGCAAGACATTTAATTTGATTCACATTTTGAACAAGGTCTACTCAAAACCAAATCTGAGAATTGAACTTACCATATAGTTTTTGATCCATCCATCCTACATCAAAGTTTAGTGAGGGAAGTATACTCTCAACTTAATTCTAACATGCATATTCTCCAGGATTTTGATACTCTCTAAGATCTGGTGACTGAATTTACTTCCATTGTTGAGGATGCCTGCCTCTAGAAATCTATAGAGTTAACTACCTTAATGATAGCAACTTTTTGAATCACATCTCAAACAATCCATCTTAGGTATGTCATTACTACTACCTCTACAATCCATACCACTACTTTTGCTCATCCCCATACTCAAATTCCTTCACAAAATTCTTCTCCCACTACCTCTACCCGTCCTACTTCATCCACTGTTCACCTCCCTCCATCACCTCCACCAAAAATGGCAGAGAAATATGCCCCATTGGCGCTACCAACATCTTTACCCCCTATGCCCCAGGATAACCAATCTAAGATTCGACAATTTGATGGGACTGATCCTGTGATTTCCCAACAACATATAGATAAAATGAATGATTGTTTTGACCTGCAAGAAATTGATGATGACAATGTCAAATTGAGAATGTTTGCTCAGAGCTTAGGAGGCAAAGTCAGAAAATGGTTCAAGGGAATAAATGCTAATAGGATTCATGATCTCCCTGTTTTTCATAAAAAAATTATTAATAGATGGGAAATCAAGAAAAATCCACTACAAATTCTATCAGAATATGAGAGTACTAAGAGGTCTACAGGAGAGAGTTTACGAGATTACTGCACTATATTCAACAACATATACAATTCACTCCCTGCCCACATGAAACCACCCCAAGGGCTAGTCCTAGTTAAATTACCATATGGTTTTGACTTAGACATGGCCTATCACCTTAGGGAGAGAGACTCATCAAATTTAGAAGAGATGCAAAGAGACAATGTGAGTGTAGAAGCTAATTTATTAGCAAAAAGGGCTAGGATGAGGACTGAGAGGAGAGTTAAAATAAGAGAATAACCTGTAGCCTCTACATCTGATGCCAAAATTGAGAATTTTTTAAGGACCATGGAGAGGATGATGTAGAGAATTAGTCTGAATGAGAGAGCTATTCCCAGAGAAAATCAACCAGCTACCCAAGAAATAAATCAGAACCCAAGAAGAAACCCTCCTCAAGTTAGACAAAGAGATCAAAGAGGTCCTGATCAGCACACTAGGCCTACTTTTCAAGAAAGCTATGCTGATCAAGATGAAGGAATAGTTGAGGAAGTTGAGGAAAATCAAATTAATTCGATGGGGAAAAACAAAGATGATTCTATTTTTCTCATAGAAGAAGAACAAGAATTGTTTTCACTAACCCAAACAAAGCTCGCATCCAAAGAATCTGATGATTACAGACTGGGTTTTGAGAATTCCATTATGGAGGTCCACAAAAATACAATTTAAGAAGCAATAAAACCTTAAATAATTCTAATAAAAATAATTTAGAAAATTTCGCCAAGAAAGTATTTGAATCTGAAGTTAGGAATACAACACAAAACTCAAAGAAAAATGTAAATAACTCAGGAAAGGAAAAAGTGAAAATAGTACCAAAAAAACAATAGATATCCCTACCAAAAATGCTCAGACAAACACTCATAGTACAAGCAAACAAACTGAAATTACCCAAAAGATAGTGGCCGAAAGAACTGATCTATCAAATCTGCTAAAAACTCAAACACCATTTAGTATTGAGAGTGAACTTGAAAAAGTAAAGATATCTATCCCTCTCATTGAATCAATCAACAAGATTTTTTACAAGTCTCAGGTCCTAAAAGTATTAAATATAGGGGAAGTCATTAATACTATCAATTTAAGCGATGACCAACTTGAACTTTTGTTTGGGCCAGAGGTTGATGGTAAACCCCAAGAAGGAGGTGTGTCTCCTTTTTATGTTAGTTTAAACGTTCATGACAAGATTCTTCATAATGCCATGTTGGATTTTGGTGCATCACACAACCTTATGCCAAAGGTTGTCATGGAGAAGCTTGGCCTTGAAATCACTAGACCTTATAAATTTTTATACTCTTTTGACTCTAGTAAAGTTAGGTGTTTAGGTCTGATTAAAGATATTTGTGTCACTCTAGCTTAGATACCTGCAAAGAGTTTAATGATGGATATAGTTGTAGCTGGCATCCCCCCCAAGTATGGAATTCTTTTATCTTGCTCATGGGGAGCAAAACTACAAGGGACCCTGCAAATGGACATGACATATGCTACAATACCAGTGTTTGGACAATTAAGAAGACTGTATAGGGAAAAATTAATGAAGTACATGGTAAGTAGCCAAGAAAAACCTCACAATTACCCTATGTACTCTGTTCACACTGACCTTGACTCCTTCATTTTGTATAATGATGTAGGCATTGATTCACAAGTTTCCCATACAGAAAATTATTCCAAAGAAAATAATGACAGTCAAATATAAATAGAACAACTAGATCGTGAAAATGAACCTCTTTGGAACATGAGTTTTGATGGCTCATGTGGAAAATTTGTCTAAGGGGTACGTATTTGGGTGTATAATGTAGAAAATAATAGTGCACAGGGTCATTCATACAAGTTAAATTTTGAGTGAAAAAACAACATTGAAGAATATGAAGCTTTGCTTTTGGGATTACAGATGTTGAAAATATTAGGAGAAAAAAGGATCTCTGTACATGGTGATTCAAAATTGGTCATAAAACAAATAAAAGGATAGTACACAGCAAAACATCCTAGATTAAGAGCTTATAGAAATGTTGTACTTGATTTCTTGAGAACATTTTATGAATATGATTTAGCAGTAATTCCCAAAAATCAAAATGTCCTAGAAAATGGCCTAGCTTTTTTAGCAAGTACCTGTAAACTGCCTTAGCAAAACAAACAATACATGATAGAGGTCAAACATCGTCCTTCTGTGACAGATAATATGAGGTACTGGCAAGTTTTTGGTAGTGATAAACAAATTGAAAGTTTCCTACAATCTAAGGATGAATTTGAAGAAAGTAATATAGACCTGGATTGTGAGGAAGACATTCTTACTGGTGAACACAGTACTAAAGAAAAACAAACTGTTGCTTTTGATGTAAATACAAATGTAAATATCCCAGCTAATAAAACTGTACATAGAACAGAAAACAAAAAAGACCTAGAAAAAGAAGAATTCGAAGTACTCTAACTTAAAGACAATACTCTTCCTAGAGGGATGGTTCCTTTAGAAGAATTATTTGACTTTAATGATGTGGCTAAGAAATCCAAAATGGAACCAACTAGAACAAATATTGAAGAAAATCATCAAACCGTCAAAATAACTGCCTATCATTACAAAAAGTATATATATATATATATTAAAATAATTCATTGATGTGTTTTCTTGGAGCTATGAAGATTTAAAGTCTTATGATACAAGCATCATACAACATAAGATTCCAATCAAAGAGGATCAAACACCTTTCAAATAGAAATTGCGTAGAATAAATCCTATTTTGATGCCTTTGGTTGAGAAAGAAATTAAGAATATGTATGAATCAAAAATCATATTACCACTCAAATATTCCAAATGGGTGTCCAATATTGTGCCACTAGAAAGAAAACAGGTGAGATCAAACACTGTATTGACTTTAGAAATCTTAACAAAATATCTCTTAAGGATAATTACTCTTTGCCAAAAATGTACCACATATTGCAAAGGATAGTAGGTTCCAGTAGGATATCTTTGTTAGATGGATTTTTTGGTTATAATCAAGTTTTAGTACACTCTGATGATCAATATAAGACAAATTTTGCAACTCCTTGGGGAAATTTCATGTATGTGAAAATTCCCTTTAGATTAATGAATGCCGGTGCTACCTTTCAAAGGGCCATGGACATTGAATTTGTTGATGAAATTGGTCACTTTATTGTAAGTTAATTGGATGAAATCTTTGTGTATTCTAAAATAGATGAAGAGCATCTGGCACACCCGAGAAGAGTTTTTGAAAAATGCAGAATATTTAGAATTTCCCTCAATCCTAAGAAGACATTATTTGGACTAGAAGAAGGAAAACTGTTAGGTCACATTATTTCCCAAGATGGAATCAGAATTGACCCTAGCAATTAAATGAAAAATAGAAGAAAAATAATCTTTTTATTTAGTCAAGCTAGCATTGACAAAAGCCCCAGTCATAATCAACCCAAATTTCACTAAATATTTCATGGTTTTTTCTTTTGCTTCTGAACATACTATTGTTGTTGTTTTGTTGCAAAAAAATAGTGAAGGACATGAGCAACCAATAACTTTTTTCAGCAAGGCATTAAGAGATGCATCATTGAAATATAATATCATGGAAAAAAAGGCTTTTTGATTTGGTTAAAGAATTAAAGGATTTTAGAGTCTACAGTATACATTCACATAACATTGCTTATGTTACAAATGCAGTTGTCAAAGATATATTAACACAGAATGGTCTGGATGGAAAAAGAGGCAAATGGATTTTAGTTATCTTAGAATATTATTTGGAAATCAAACCTACCAAGTTGATCAAAGGCCAAGGATTAGCTAAATTGATGGCATAATCTAACTTTCATGCAGTAGACATCAACATGGTACATTATTTGGATGACCAAGAGGAATTGGCGACTCCACCAATTGATGAAGCATTCCTGAATTCTCCCTGGTATGCTAATATTTTGTATGTACTGTAAAATTTTAATGCTCCTCTTGGTTTGTCTAAAACAAAGGCTACGTTTATAAAACTTAAAGCTGTTAAATTTTATATTTTGGAGAATGTTTTGTATTGGAAAGATATTGCAGGTATTTTGCTGAAGGATGATGCAGATACAATTATGAAAGAGTTCCATGGAGGTGACTGTGGTGGCCATCTCTATTGGAAAACCACTACAAACAAGATCATGAGAGCTGGTTTTTATTGGCCTACCCTTTTTCCTGATATCCATAAAATGGTCACTACTTGTCATAAATGTCAAATCCTTGAAGGAAAGAAAAATATATTTCCATTACCCTTGAAATATATTTATGTAGAGAGCCCTGTCTAGCAATGGGGATTATAATTCTTTGGAGAAATTCATCCCCCATCCCCTGCCCAACATAAATGGATTGTCACTGCCACATATTATTTCACCAAATGGATAGAAGACACTCCTTCTAGAAATGCCACTAACTATGTCATAATAAAATTCTTAGAAACCAATATCCTTTCTAGATTTGGTTGTCCTAGAAAAATCATTATAGACAATGCTGCAACCTTTAAATCCAAAAATATGATTGATTTCTGTAACAGATATCATATAACTTTTGGGCATTCAAAAACCTATTACTCAGGGTAATGGACTGGCTGAATCTTCAAAAAAGGTATAGTGAACTTCATTAAAAATATTTTGGAGGATAATACAAAATCATGGCACAATAAGTTTATCAATTCTCTTTGGTCTGATAGGCTTACTACAAAGAAATCAATTGGCAAGTCTCCATACCAATTGGTTTATGTAATGGATGCAATTTTTCATTATTCCATAGGAGTTCAATTTATGAAGATTATTTAGCATATTCAAGATGAACCAAATGACATGCAGAGAAGGATCGATGACACCATTCAGTTGCCTCAGTCCAGAGATGAAGTTTACAACATAAATCAAGTGATTTAATAGAATATCAAGAATATTTTTGACAAGAGAAAAAGGCTAATGATTTCAATTTAGGAGATAAAGTTCTGAAATGGGATTCTAGAAGAGAAGATAAATGCAAGCATGGAAAGTTTGATAATATTTGGCAAGGGCCATACATCATTGATGCTTTCAAGGGAAACAATGCTTATTTTCTTAAAGAGTTGGAAGGTACAAAATTGACCGGAGGTCTTGTCAATGGCAGGATGCTGAAACATTATTTATTCTAAAAATTTGGTTGGTTTTTCACCATTGTAAATACCACAGTTTTACAGTTTTCAATAATTCATAGGAAAAGGTTGAAGCCTGAAGTGAAGGTCCTAAGCCTAGTTTGATGAACAAACACAAAAATAGAAAAAAAAAATCAATTGAAGATATTGCAGAAAATGGAGCATTCAAGGCTACCAGTCTTAGGTTCTTGACACTTCATTGGGAGAAGTGCCATCCCTAACTGGAGCCATTGTTAGTATCCTATAATTCACAGGATCTCAAGGTGATTGGATATTTCATTTTTCTTGCAATTTCATATTGAAAATTTTCAATATTCAAATGTTTTCCAACAAAAAAATATATCAAAAAGAAAAGAGAAAAAAAAGGAAAAAAGAAAGAAGAAACCCCAAAAAGAAATAATAAATGAAACTGATGCAAATTAAAATGCCACTACTCATTAGATAGGTTTTCTCAATCATACATTTTAATCATGATTGTACAATTTTCAATTTCTGCTGATAGGTTAGAAAATAAGATTTTCCAAACTGTTTAATCTTGGCATATCAGTAGATAGGTAGGGAATGTAATTGGTTCAATAGTTTAAATTGAGTCAATGGCTGAAATAAGGATAGATGTTAGGTTAGAAATTTAAAATAAAAAATGATTAAGGGTCTACAAGCCCAAATGCACCCTGCAAAAGAAGAAAAAATTTTAGATTTGTAGTTTGGGTAGGTAGATATGTTGAGGTGAAAGAATGGAAGGAAAATATGAATTCTATCCTACAAGGTACAACATCAAAATTTCACTTTTCCTATGGTGGAGGAAGAGGATCAAAACAGAGGGTGTTTACACTCAAAAGGTTGAAAAAAGGATTATTTTCTCAAGTTTGGGAACTAAATTATATTCCAAAAATCATTTGGGCATACCATATGTCTAAATTTTACCCTAAGGTCTCGAAGATATTATTATTCCATTTATCCCAACCCCCTAAAACACTCATATTTTTCTTTTATCCTAAAATTATACATTACCCCCCAACATCCATTATTTACCGACCCCACCATCATGTCACACATCCCATCCGCGTTAATTGTCCCTCACCTCTCCATCATCTCTGCACATCACTCCACATCTGACGATCCATAATGATTTTCGCCCCCCCTTCGCCTCCAAACTTTAACCGGGGGGGGGGGGGGGGGTTTCAAAATGGGTGGTATCCAATACCGCCGAGACTGCAACATGTCATTCTTGGTGTTAACAATGGAAAATCGTACAAGCAAAGATGACATTATTTAATGTCAGGAAGAAGGATTTACTAGGCTGAGAGACATTAGAGAATCTGGAAAGTATTTAAAAATCTCTAAGGTATGAGGAAAAATCAAATTTGAACTAGTCATAAATTCTTTTAAGTGAAAAATCCTTTGATAAGAGTGCCTTTGTGTGCCTTTTGATCCGAAAAGTGCACAATCCTGGGAGTGGCAGAAGTCACTTTCTGGGACCACAAAAAGCACACTCTAGGACATTGATTACACACTTGAAGCCGCCTAAGGACAACCACCCAAGCCTCCTTACAACATC
Source organism: Pinus albicaulis (assembly GCA_034641835.2). Lineage (NCBI taxonomy): Eukaryota > Viridiplantae > Streptophyta > Pinopsida > Pinales > Pinaceae > Pinus > Pinus albicaulis. The sequence goes on from CM076578.1 coordinate 939,568,882, forward strand.
AAGGGAGCACACAATGGAATAAATGTGGCACACAATAGAATCATCCCCCTCTCTTGGGTCACCATCGAAAATGTACCAAGAGAGGGAAGGAGGATTTCAATTCTCCTATAAAAGTCCACCAAGAGATGAACAACTTGAGAGCACATTTTTATGCTAGCCAAAATTGCCCCAAGCAATTTCAATAGTGTGTGATCTGGAGTAGAGATAGAGGGACTCAATTGTTGGCCATCCAACAACCTCAATCCACCATAGTATAGAGAGGGAGACTTTGCACCAAGGAAAGCTTGGAAGTAAAGACATCCTTGCATCGGGACTTAGAACCCCAAGTTATAAGGGCCCCTTGGCAAGTGGGTTAAATTTTCATTCTCATTCCCTACCAGCACTCAATAAGAGGGGACGTAAGCGCTGCCGTTTGTATTATTGAAGTTGTTTGACTCTATTTAGAGATTTTTTCTTACTTTTTTTAGTTTTAGTTTAATTTTTATTTTTGAATATGCATGCTATTTCTCTATCTAGTATGTTTATGTTCTAGCCTGTTCCATTAAATTGCTTGACTCCATATCTTTTCTTCCTGTGGTCAATAACGTAAGAGGGTAAACCACACCCCTTAAGTTGGTGTGGTTTCATTTATGCATGCACCAAACACACTAACACAAGATTGACGACTCCACTAACTTTTATTTCCAAGTTTACGTGGTTGTGCCTTTTTGCAGAGACCTCCGTCGGTGCTATGGAATTGGGATGAAATTGACCCCTTTTTCTCCTTCAGTCCCTAGTTCATCCCAAGTGACAGACTGAAGAAGAAAAACTCCAAAAAGTTACTTTTGTAGGAATTTTCCCTCTTTTCCCTCAGATAGGCGTGCCTAGGACGCACATTCAGAGCTGATTTGCATGTAGACATCGTGCCTGTTGCAGACTTTTATGCGCAAAAGACATAATGAGAAATTTCCCCCATATTTCTATATTTTCCTACTTGTAAAGTGCTTGGCATCCCATAATACATCTGCCAGCACTAGTTGAGGTACCCCATAGCTTGCTAAATCTCACTCTTAGCTGCTTTTGGTAGGCATGGTGTTAGTTTTATTTCAAGTTGATTTTTGCAAAGTTCGCACATAGTTTAAGTAGGGGGAAAATTAACTTGAATTTTGATTTTTTTTTTTATGTTTTGCAGATTTAGGTACCAAAACACCTAGATAATTAGCCAAAGCAAGTAGCCAAATTCCACGCATGCTTATATAGTTCCCTTTTTCTAGTGTAAAAGTAATTAGTTTAGTTCAATTTTTGCACTAGGATTTCGAGACCAAGATTGAATTGTCGATAGAAGAGCAAGTAATATCTACTACCTTTGCACCCTTCATTGATCCTAGGAAATCATATGAACACTCTCTATTCACAAATCACCATCTCCCTGTAGTTGATCACATAGATTAACTAGGAAAAATAGAAAGCGGCCCATATCCACACATGTTTTTATTTTGAGAAAGGAACAATAGAACCTAGTTTAATAGGGGATTTTGAAAAGGATCATTGCATATCCACACATTCAAACTATGTGTTTGTTCAAATTTTTCTCACACGCATTCACACACCAAGAAAAGAAAAGACACCTAAAAATAACTTACCAAAACTCACTAAATTCCCCCCATAGGGGCCACAAAAGAATTTATAGTTTAAGTTAGGATCAAGGGGGTAGGCATCCAATAAGCTTCCTTGATCATTATTCATCTTGAAACATAGAAGTTGAATATTTAGGGAGCTTTTAAATCCACCTATCAGCCCATGAAAAAGAAAACCCGAGTGTAGCAGAGACTTGTTTTAGAGGGGGTTAGGCTTAGGCACAGTGCGGGTAGGTATCAGTTGGGGTTACCTGACCCAGTTGATACTTGGTACTATTAGCTGAATTAACAAGAAGCTCAAGACTCAAATTATCACATGGGATGGTAGTACTTAGTGGCCAATATTAGGGCATCCTTTCCCTATAGGTGACGGTGCAGGCAAGCACTAGATCCTCTGCCCTTACCTTGGTGGATTTTCTTCAGCTGACTGGGGGCATCGCCAACTCTTACGGGACGTTGTGCCAACACTCGAAAGATATCCTCTCAAGGCCCAATTACATTTCAGTGTGCGAGGATGATTAGGTCTTGTAGGATTTGAGTATCATACAAAAACAAACAAAAATCACATTTTTTTATTGATTGATCACATAGGATTAATTTAAAGGGAAAATTTATTTTATTTTCTCTTTGTTTTATGTATGCTATCAAAATTTTTCTTTGATCATAATCTCTATCCTCTCAAATATTTCCAAAGCCAGACCTAGTCGAAACTAGAATGGACCAAATGGGACCTTGTCGATCTAGACATATTTTGGACCTCCTCCCATGACCGGGAGGGGTTCCAGGTCTTTTGCCATTTAGGCGTCAAAGACAGAACACTTCCACCATTATCGGTTCATCCTTTATTGGGGCATCCTTATTTGGGAACCCTGGTCAGTCTCCCAACACCAAACCACATACCACTCCTCCCACAACCCATATAGAGTAGAGTGCTACCCATTCTAGAAGCCAGTCGAATACACAGTAGGGTACATTACAGATAAACCCTCTTCCTAATCAGAACGTTGTGTTTTCACAAGTTACAATGGATACAACCTCGCAGTCACATTTTTTAGCTTTGTTGAATCTACCAGATTTAACCAAGTTGACGAATGACTCCATTGCACACAACCCTATATGGCCTCCCATGCCCACGAAGCTCCCTTCAAACATTCCAAAGTTTGAAGGAAAGCAAGCGGAAGACCAAGGAAATCATGTCATGACTTTCCACCTATGGTGTTCGTCGAATAGCATCATTGAAGATACTATTCGATTGAGACTATTTCAAAAAACTCTAACAAGAGTAGCAGCGAAATGGTATGTGGAGCAACCCTATGATACACATGGAATCTTTAATGCCCTTGCCACAATGTTCTTAACTTATTTTTAGTTACCCATCCACCATGATTCTGGAATGGAATTACTGACACACTTTAGGAAAACCCTCGCCGTCCATATCTCAGACCATTTCCATGAATGGCAGTGGCATCATAATTTATGTAAAGCCAAACTTGATGATCGGGTACTATTAGACCTATTCCTGAAAACTATCACTGCAGTGATTTCAAAGGATGTGGTGCAACAAAGGCCCATATCCAAAGGGGACGCCATCAGCAAGGCCCAACAACTCGAGTTGATATATATACAGTCAAGGTATATTTACAATATCCTGCCAAATGTCCTGCACCTGCAAACTTACAAAGAAATTCCAGGTGCGTTTGGGTCATTGACCCAAAGTTACCAAGGAAGCAACAGTCAAAACCCCGGTTACATGTATGATTCTACCCATAATGTACCACAACCTGGTTACCAAAGTCGTCATATGCCTCTGCAAAATTTGAACAATAGGGCCTCATCGTATCACCATGGAGGACCCTATCCTCCAGCTCAGGGGACCCAGTACGCAAATAGAAATAATGGTGGAAGAGCTCCACCCCAATATCTAGTTAAAAATTAGGGACCACGTTATGTTCAGTCGCCAACACAAGACCCGCCTGTGCAGAACAACGCATAGGTGAAATTTGTGCAGCCTTCCCAAAACCAACCATGCCAACCATATAAACAAAATAACCACCCTCTTAACCAGGGAAAATTTTAGGGGCGAATTTTAGCCCAAAGGTGAATTTTAAGGGATTTAAAATTTTGATAGGGCGAATTTTTTATATAAAATCCATTTTCTATAGTTTAATAAAATTAGTCCAATAATTATTTTAAAAATAATTAATTATTAAATATTAGCCCACCCAAAAAAAATGCATAAAAATGAAAAAAATGATATTTGCCCCCGATTTTCTTTGTTGGAGCAGATTTCGCCTGGATTTACAAGGTCGGAGGGAGGGTTTAGAGTGTTTCGCCCTATTTTTTTCATTGCGCATGAGTGGATGAGTGGTTGGATGCCTGGGCTCAGATGTGGTGGATCTGGTGAGTTGCATGGATTGACGACAACTGGTTCCACAGTACCTGGTGAAAAGGGGCGAGACAATTCAAAATGTCGTGAAAACAAGAGTTGAATTGGGTGCCCCTCTTATTGGAAGATAGGGAGGACTGTTAAAAGATGCAGTTCCTGTGAATAATGTGGGTACAACAATGCGAGGAGTGCCACAGAAATTCAATGGTATTGGAGCTTCTAAAGTTGTGCCAAGGTTGCTGCTTCTGATGATGCCAACACCATGAAAATGATAAAAAATAATGTGGGTAATGCTGAAAAACCACAAAAACCGGATGATGACTTAGTCATAACCTCAACAGAATGCCTAGGGCCTGATCCGAGTGTTCTTCCAAAAGGAAAGATCGGGGATATTAAGGTCCTTTTCCTCAGGAATCAGTGTGCCAGAGACCGTGGAAGATAATATGTCAATGTTGCCACCAGTATTTGGGTCTCCTTTACTTAAAATAGACTCACTTCCTTGTAGATGTAGGAATCTTAACTAGTTCTGTGGTTTTGATTTACTTCTCTTCATGTTGAAGTTTGCATATTGCTTTTAGTTGCTCAAACTACGCTCATGAAGGGGTTTTCAATTTTTCTCTGCAGATTCCTCTCAAATTCTTGCAGTTAAGGCAACCTTGCATTTTTCTGCAGTACCGACAACTGTAATATGCCATGAAGAAGAGCTAAACAAAGTCTTAGAGTTCTGTAAGATGTGTATAGAAAAAAATAAAGTTGGAAGCATGTATGTATGTGGATGTCCTGGAACTGGGAAGTCTTTTCTTTTGGAGAAAGTCAATTTTTTGTCTATTGAATGGGCTAAAGAGGTAGGTAAATAGTCCTTTGGTATATTTCTTTTCTAATTAGATTTATATTTTATGGTTTCGAAGATTCCACTGAGGCATATAGTGGACTTATTCGTGTCATCTGATAAATAAATTTCTATATCTTGAACCTTTGTTCTACATTACAAAGGTGAGGATATCTGTTTCATTAGTGGGAAATGTTATCAGTCAGGGATGAAAGCTGAGTTTCTTATGATTTGATTTCAAAAGTTGACTCTACATGTGATCAGGTTGGGATGCCACCCCCCACTTCAGTGGTTGTTAACTGCACTTATTTGACAAACACTTCAGACATATTCAGCAGGGTAAGTACAAGACAAAATCAGGGGATTGCTCCAATGAATGACAGCCCCAACTTTAGCATTTTACATTCATAATAGACTTAAGAAATACACAATGAAGGATAGTTGAATTACACTGATGAGAAAATGTAGGATTGATATGCTATATTAATTGATATTCTGCTTCTATAACAGATATTGGAGCAATGCCAAGGAAATAAAAAATGCTCGGTAAATAGCTCTCCATTTCAGGAGTTGAAAAGCTTTCTGTGTGAGAAGAAATAGTCATCTGCCAAAAAGATGATGTAAGAATTATATATTAGTAGCATTTTTTTGTAAATTAACTCCTCCCTATGTGTTTTCTTGTTAAATTGTGATGTGCAAGATAAGTATTTCTATTAAGCCTTCGACAATCAAATATGCAATGTTAAAATCCAAACACTTTATAAGTCCTCATTGATGTATTTCTGTTTTTGGTAAATTTGCTTATAGTATGTAAACAAGTCAACTTCATCGTGATCTCTTAGTGCATGCAAACAAGTCAACTTCATTGGTGTTCTAATTCTACTATGCTATCTTTTGAAAAGGTTTCTGATTATCGATGAGATGGATTATTTGATTTCAAAAGATCAAGCTGTGCTTTATGATCTCTTTAGGCTTCCAAAATTCCCAAATTCACACTGTATGCTGATAGGTAAGCTGAAGAGTAGTGGATAAGCTAGACATCTTTTTCTTGTTTACTGCTCACGGACATCATGAATTATATTTTTATTGAATGGTTTGTAAGAGAAACTCCATGATGGATCTGTTTGTGCAGGCATTTCAAATGCAATAGAATTCACTGATTGGTTTCTTCCCAAATTACAGTCCTTAAATTGTATGAACTATTTCCCTTTGCATCATTTTATGATCAGTGTAATATGCACACATTTTTTCCAATTTTTACTTCTAAATGCAAAAATCAAGTACCTAGATAAATTATTTACAATTCTCAAAGGATTATGAAAAACACTTGAACTATTAGATGTCATGTTATGTGCTGACATTTGCCTTAAATATTCTGTTTTTGTTTAGCTGCTATCATAGAATATTTAATGAAAATCACATGTCATTTTAAACCATAACCATTTGTATATTGAAATATTTGCATGGGAGACATATGGAGATAGAAGCTGGGGTGGTGAGGGTTGTTGGCAAGTGCCTCTGCATCCACACAGTAAAAGCGATGTGGAATGTGGAGTACTTTACTGACTTGTTTTTTCTGAAAAATGAAAATACTCCTCTCCCTTAAGTTTTATAATCATGCTTGAAACGAGAATCACCTTGTCGTAATTGTAACCCATTAGAAGATGCGTTTATCTGATAATAGTGATTGTGGCATTTATACACTTCTAGCCAGGTTGTTTGGTATGGTTAGACGAAATATCTTTATTTTTCCTAAGGTGGCATTAATTTCTATTCTGAAATAAAAATTGTTTATGATGGGTTTGAAACTTTGCTTCTGTTAGCCTAAAAGCCTTGGTTATTCCACACTAGATCGTGGGCACCAAATTGTTAGAATGTCGGACTGTAATATGCATGGATGTGCACCTTGAATTTCATCATCTCAAAATATAAAATTCCAGTGTTTTACATGATTTAACATTTTGGTTTGAAATCAGAACTGATGGTATGACCCTCCTGCTAATCTATTTTACTATGATAGTTTCAAGTGTTGAACAATCAATTAGAGAAGTTGCAAATCTGTCATCTTTTAAATGGTGCTAGGGCCAACAAGTTCTATCATCTTCAGAAACCATAAATGGATATGGGCCGACATATTGCATTAATGTGAATTTGAATCTTGGATATATATGTAGTTAATGGATTTTGGTTGTAAGCCATGGTAAGAGTAATTTTTTCTTATTTTATTTTTTTATATAATTTTATTTTATTTCATTTTTATCAGTTGTAGGATGTCAAGATATCTAATTTTGATATCAAACATCCTTTTTTATTATTTTGAAAATGCACCTTATATTACTCAAAATGACATCAGAATTACACCAGAGACATTAGAGTTACAATTGAGAGACATTAGAATTACATGAAGAACCCTATGCCCTAAGGGGTAAGGAGTATACATCCTTTTGAAGCGCATCAATTTTTGCATTGACACGGAGTGCCAGTTCAGTTTAAAATGCTCTGAAATCCCTCAATTGTATGCAGGACTTGTTTCTTTGAAGAGTTATTATGTATTTCCTCTTCCAAAACAAAGCACTAGCAGACATTCACATCATATGTTGGAGCTCTTTGCGAAAATCCTGGGTCATCCAAGTGTTGCCTAGAAGGGGTTGTCTCCAAGCTAGGTAGTTGTGAACAAGTACTATATTCTGCTTGAAACTATCCCCAGAACATTCTGGCAATTGGACACTTTCAAAAACATACCCTATTGTTTCGATTAAGGGTGGGATCATAGGAGTTGGAAATTACTGGACTTGGTATAGCAAATGATAAAAAATGCACAATAGGCATGTGTCAGTGTTGAATTTATACAAAGAGAATGAAAATATGCAGTTTCTTTAATTCTAGTAGTTGGTTAGTTTTGATATTGACTTTTTTTAAGATGCTCCCTTAATACTGCAGTGTCAAGTCTCTTCCACCTATTTAGAGGTGGGATGCTGCATACATTGTACAATCACCTAGTTCGACTAAATGGTCCTCAGGGTAGATCAATGGTCCCTTTGCAGGTGGTGCATTGGCCACTTCTTTTGAGGATTTAACCTTGGTGTGGTCCTGTTGTGACCAACAACAACCCACCTTTTTATTTAATATTAGTAATAATACTAAATAAATGAGGACACTTAGTTAAAAAATCCAAAAAATCAATTAGGATTTGTTTTCCTTTTCAAAAAAAAATTTCTATCATAAACCTATAGAAATCCCTTAGAAAGAATATTTAGAAACACTTAAGTTTATGATAGATTATAATAAAATTGCTCTTTAAACAAGATAGCGCATCCATAACAAAATGGTATATATAAAACACATTGATCGCAGATCGCATAGCGCAGAAAACAGAAATGATTAATGAATATCTTTTGCGCTTTTGTCAATTATGCGCTTTTGTGATTTTGCACTTTTGCGATTTTGCGATATGCGATTATGCGATTTTGCGATATGCGCTTTTGCGCTATTGCGCAATTTCTGCTTTTGCGCTATTTTCATAACTGCGATAACTTCATTTTGCGATATTGCGACATTGCGATATTGTGATATTGCGCAGCAAATCGCAGATCGCAATGTCGCAGATTCATGTAGGCGGGCTATCCCAAGGCAATCTTCCCATATGTCAAATCCGTTATGCGCTTTAATGATTATATTAAATGATTGGATTGATTATTAATGGGAAATGAGATTGTGTTTAGATTGAAAGTCGTTTCATAATTAAAATATTATATTTCATCCGCTTTCACATTTAAAACAATCTCATAACCTTTCTTATACCATTACTCTCATTTACTCGTAAAACGCAGGCACGAAGGAGAAAACTTCTATACAAAGCTTCCGCTAAACACTATGGGTAAGAAGGAGAAGAGCTCAAATTCTGAAAACAAAGAAATAGCTTCGCTATATGCAGACACCGCCTGTAACAAGGATGCCGGTATATCCACTTGGGAAGGAATGTATAATCTGTTAGAAGAAGAAAACCCTGTGGTGATAAAAGTTGCAGCTACAGCAGGTTCAAAGAATACGTCTGAAGCAACCCTTAGAGACTTGGCTTGCTCATTTCTGCATAGAATAGCAGCAAGGCCAAGGATTCTCCCATATATAGACATGGTGAGATGGGTGCTGGATAGCACCGATATTTCAGACAGACAATTCAGAACTCCATCTGAAGAGCTAATCGGGTCATTCACCATAGAAGATCCGAGATTAATGTATAAGTTGCCAGAAACTCAGGCGACTTACAACAAACAATTCATGGAAGATTTTTCCAAAGAACATGCAAATTTGGCAGAATGCACAAAGGAGTGGACCAAAAGAAGTGAACCATTGAAGAAAAATAAACAAGGTATGTACAACACGGGTTCACTTACCTCTCCTTATTGTTTTACTGCTGCCATGTTATGCAGGCTTTTTGGAAAGCCTGACATAAATATGATCTTACCCGAATGGCTTCCCTTGTTGAATGCGGCTGTTAATTCTACAATTGTAGACTGGGCCAAAATCCTATCTGATAATCTCACCACTGCTATTTTTCACTACCGGTCTAAACGAAATGTTTCCCAGCGGGTTTATCCGCCTTTCTATTTATCTGCTTATGTCATGGACGCCATCTGCTATGTCTCTAAATTCCCTGTGATGGGCTGGAAATGGACTATCCACGACCCTTTGCCCATTCATGTGTACCATAAAGAACTATGGGAGTCTAAGTTTGTCCCCCATTTTTACCAAATTTTTCATGGAATAATGCTGCCATTGTACAGAACATTGTATAATAAGGATGCCCCAAGGTTATGCTCAGAAACAGAGGTTGATATTCTCCCCGTCGCGAGATGGTTTGGAGAAGAATTGTTCACCTATATTAGGGTTTTTGGAAGTTATGCTTCTCCCCATGTGTTACCCCTATATGTTCTAGATAGACTTGTAGCTCGGGAAATTGCTTATCAGACCTGTGGCCAGGGAGGTATAACAAAAGATTTAAAAGAGAAGAAAAAGGGAATTTGGCCACAATTTCCCGTAAAATGTGGAACATTTTCACTGTTTGATATTGGTCATGCATTTCAAGAGATAGGAAATGTTACATGCCTACAGCTGGTCAAATTCTTGAGAAGGTTATTCGACCCAAATGATATTGTTAAGAATTTTACCAATGCAATCAAAGTAAGGGAATTTTCTGGGGAACAGGATATTTTTGATGATATGTTCCAAGCAAGAAATTCATTCAAAGAAGTTTTGAATTCAGCTCAAGCTCAGCTATCTCCAGAGGAATTTCAGGAATTCAAGCTTTACAGATAAAGAAGACTATTTCCTATTCCTTTGGATAATCTACGCTTAGAGCCCGCAAGGGAGAAAAATCCTAGTGTTAGTCTTAACGGCAGTTCAAGTACAGGTAAATCTAAATCAAAATGTGACAGAGATTCTTAACACTCCAATAAGTCTAAAGAAAAGGGAGATAAAATGGAAGAATCTATTAAAGATTCTGCACAATCTAAAGAACTTACTCAACAGCAAATTTTGACTTATCAACAGACAAATCCTCCTCCAACCAATCTACAGCAACAACCAGTCACCATTGAGTTAGACAAATAATGGGAAACCTTTAACCAATTGATTAATGTAGAAGGACAGAATGTACAGACCCCTGTCCAGACAACCAAAGTTTTGAGCACAGGAACAAGCAGCACAGCCGCAGTAACAGAGCACATACCAATCACACCCTCCTTTGAAATTGTACTTAATGTAGAGGACATCCCTCCTCTGGATGTATTCTACAGCCCAAAATACAAAGCAGTAGTGAAGAGACAGAGGAAAAAGAGAAAAATAGAAAGTGCAATTGCTACTGAAGAAGAACAAGTAGATGTTTTGTGGAAAGATCCTGCCACAGAGCCTACTCATAATCTCACTAAGTTATCTCAAATAACAGGAGCTTATGCTTCTGCAACAATTGATAAAGCAGTTGAGATACAAATTTTGTTGGATGAAAAAGAAGAACAGGTAAAAGCTCTGCAACAACAATTGCAACAGGTACAGGCCAATAAGGAAGCACAATTGAAACTTGAAGAGTTACAAAAACAACTTCAAGAAATGCAAATAGGACATCAAAAAATCTTGGCTGATAAAGACAAACAAATACAGATTATCCAAGATCAGCATAAAGATGATCCTAAGCTTCCAGAATTCATTTCAGAAACCATCTCTTTGAACAATCAACTACTGCAACAAGAGGAAGTTTTCTACCAAAAAATCTTGCAATGGAATTCTTTGTGCCAAGAGAGCGATAAAATCACAAATCATGTCGTAGATTTATGAAATGATTATGATTTGATTAATGAAAAGATCAATGATTATTTGGCATGGAAAAAGACAGAAGAAGACAGAAAAGTTGGTGCACCCATCGTTAATGAAAACCATAAAGAAATACTGTTCAATAACTGGGATGCACAAATCATAAGGGCAGAAAAGGCAGCAGAGGAGGCGGCTACAACAACAAACACTCTCACTGATTGTGTAAATGAAAATTTACACAAAGCTAATTTGATTCCTGAAACTGTTCCAGGATATCTCCCAGAGGAAAATCAACTGCAAATAGAATGGAGGCAAAAGGCAGAGGAAAGAGAAAAATCCATCCAAGGGCTGACAAGATTGAATTGAGACTCATACTGGATGTACTTGGTGAAGCCACATAGTCAGCACAGTGCGCTCAATTGTATCATCAATGCTACAGAGAAGATTTATCCTACTCTTGCCGACTCTGTCTTTTCAGGACAGTTGAATTCTGAAGTCGGTCAACCGCATCTTCTCAAAACTATGCTAGATGCCTGCAAGTTTAAAGATCAAATTCATAGATAGATATATTTAGTTTTAATTTCACTGTATTTTAGCCTAGGAAAAGGAAGATCATTGAACCGAATCCTTAATTTTTCTAATAAACTATTTTTAGAGTTAGTTAAGTAGTATTTAAACCCCTCTCATGCATTTAGAGAGGGGTCCTGGATCTTAATATTTTTGGACTTGGAGATTGCATTTCTGTACTCGATTGTATTATATATTTTAAAAAGTATCACATCTGGTGATTTTCATGCGGAATTATCTTTGAAGTGTTGCATTTCTGTACCTTGGAATTTGATTTTACATTAGAGTTACTGGATAGAGTATCAGATTGCATTTGAAAGTCTTCAAGATGAACAAGGTATTTCTATCTGTTCACTGTTGATCTCTTTTGTCTTATGATATTCGTTTTAAAATTGCTATCATTTATATGTATATTTGTTTTCACAATGCTTCCTTTTATATATAATTTCTGAGTACAATTGAAACGTTATTTTTCATAATTACATATAGATGGTATACAATGATGAATGCAATATGCTAATATAACTCTGTTTAATTTCTTAAACAGAGTTATCTTTATTTGTTTCTGCACATTTAAATTTAATTAATAATACATTTTCATGGTTATTGTTGAATTGAAACAATCTTAAGTTGTATTCACATATAATTACCCGGGTTAGTGTTAGAATTTATTTATCAGCATTTAGCTTAAATTAGAGAGTTTTACTTCAATTAATTTAGTCCCATTTCCACCCATCCAATCCAATCCATTTAGTTACAAGGAAACTGGTCCTTTAAATCCAGTCGGAGCCACCATACCAAACGGAAAAGGAGCTGTCTTAAGGTCCCGACCGGGTGGTTTATCCCGATGATTGAAGCAGAGATTTTCTAGGCTTCAACATTTTTGGCGCTAGAAGGAGGGCATGAGCTATGAATGGCAAGTAAATCTTTATCCACAAGCCATTCTGAGAGCAAAACACCCTCATTAACTTCTTCAATTTCTTCTGAAATTCAAAATCCTAGAGAAGAAATTGCAGAAAATATTCAAACACCCACTACCAAAATCTCAAAACATTCAGACAAAAAACATCCTGAGTCTCCCGAAGTTCAAGATCTAATTCATAAATTGAAAGGATTCTCATTATCTCTGGAAGAGTCTGAAATATCTGAAGGTAGTGTAACTTCAAAATTTATTCCTTCGAAACCTCTTACTAGGTTGCAAAGTGAAAAACTTGGTATTCCTCCGAAAGTATTTCCTTTACCTAGTAAGGGAAAAACAAAAAGAATTCAATCGGAAACAGAAAGTGATACAAGTTCATCATATCATATTCAATCACCTGTTTCCAAAACCACAACTCAACAAAGTACAATTGTTTCATCATCATCTCTTCAATCATCATCTCCACAAACATCTTCTCCTCAATTCTCATCAATCTCAACATCATCTATTCCAACCACTTCAATTCAAATACCACCAGTTTCTACTATTCCTCCAATAGTCTTCCCAATAATGGCATAGAGACCATGGTCTACTCCAGGAGCAATCAACATGGCTACACCTTTACATGATTTACCAGACAATCCTGGAAAATGGCTTCCAAAGTTTAGCCCAGATCTTAACATTCAAGCTGAAGAACATATCAATAACTTTATGCTGGCTATTAATTTGAATGGAGTCATACATGAAGATGTTGTAGTTAGATTATTCCCATATACTCTTTAGGGAGTAGCAAGATCATGGTATTTTTCATTACCATCAGGATCCATAACGAGTTGGGACATTTTTGCAGATCATTTTTTGACCAAATTTGGAGATGACTGATCAATTGCAACTTTACTCAATGATCTCTCAAATTTGAAGATAGAGCCCAAGGAACCTATAAAAGAATTCAATGCTAGATTCAACAAACTCTTGAACAAAATTCATACAGATTCACAACCTAGTGAACAAGTCAAAATTGAATGGTATATAACTGCCTTACCCTCAAACATAGCAATTTTCATAGACAGATCTGCAAAGCCTACATTAGCTGAGAATATGAAAGAAGCTATTGTAGTGGAAAAACGTATTACTTCTCTAGAAAAGAAAAATGCTATTGAAGAAAGGAAATCAAAGAAGGTCAGCTTCAGAGATGATTCAAAGAAAAAGGCCAAAGATCCATATGACATGGAAGGTTTACAGAAAGTTCTTAAAACCATGTCAAATGAAATGGTTGAAATTAAAAAACAAGTGGCTGAAACTTCTACCAAGAAACCATTCCGAAATTTCAAAATAAGCCAAGTTGAATCTAAACCTCCTAATGTAATCTCTAATGCAGAATCAGAAGAAGAGGAAGAAGAAGAAGATACATCTATAGTATCAGATCAAGAAGACGAAAATGAAGAAATAGTTGAATTGAATGGAATGTGGGATTTTATTCTCCCTAATTCTGATAGTGAAGAAGCTATGCCTGTAAGTACTAGGAGTAAATCTACAGCAGAACCAGTGCAAACAGTTCCGAAAAAGAAAATTACAACTCCAAGTACCAAAGACAAACCCACTGTAAAGAAAACTTCTCCATTACCTACTCAAAATCAACCATCTTCTTCTAATCCTCTCACATCAACAGCGAAAACTTTAGTAGTGTCAGATCCTATGGAATACAATATTGTTGAAGACATGAAAAAGATCAAAGCCAACATTTCCTTACATGAACTCAGCAAACTGAAACACCAGCAAAAGTTGCTATTGAAAGAATTAAATGCTACACCAATTGCTCCTTTACCAAGCGGTGTAGTTGCAAAAGCAGCAAGAGGAACTGGTAAGCCACCAGATAAGGTAGATGCTACTGATACTGTGCTCATTGGGGAAAAGTCAAATTCTCAAACTCCCCCTTTTCTTTTGACTTATGAGATGTACAATAAAAATCTGCACAATTGTTTGATTGATTCTGGAGCTTCCTCCAATATAATGCCTACTTCTGTCTGTGCCAAATTGAATATTGAACCAGAGAAATCAGCAGTTCATATCGTTCAGTTGGATCACTCTAAAGTCCAAGTGGTAGGAGAAATCAATTCAGTTACTATCAGATTAGCCTCAGATCCTAGGATTGTCCAAAGAATTGATATTCTGATTGCTGATATTCCTGAATTCTATGGATTAATCTTGAGCAGGGACTGGTCTGCGAAACTTAATGGTTATATCTCAACCGATTATTCACACATGTGAATTCCCTACAAAGGGAAACCAAATCAAATCAAAATTGAACGAGAAAAACATATGACGCACACTGTCACTGAATTTGAACAACCTAATGAACCTATAGCATTCAACAACAATATTCTTGGAGATTATTCTGCTGAATCATTTCTTGGAAATTTCAAGGCTCCTCAATCACCGTTTTCTGTAAATACTTTTGTTTCTCAGATAGAAAATTTTTCATAATCTGATTCTTTCAAAATTGTAAATATTTCTGATGTAATTGTAGATAAGCCAATAGATAAGTCTTTATTTTGGTCATTATATTTTGATGGATCGAAATCTAGTGATGGAGCTGGAGCTGGATGCATCTTAATTGATCCAAATGGGGAGAAAACCATGTTGTCATGTAGATTAGAATTTGAGTGTACTAACAATACCGCAGAATATGAAGCCTTGGTTCAAGGACTTTATAAAGCTATAGGGTTAGATGTTAGATACTTGAATGTTTTTGGTGATTCCGAAATTGTCATAAAACAAGTTAGGAATACTATTCATTGCCTTTCAGGACATCTTAAACACTATCAAACCCTAGTACAAGACCTCACCACTCATTTTTTAGCATTCAATATTTCTCCTATTCCTAGGAATTAGAATACATCAGCTGACTTGTTAGCTAATGTTGCATCTAAACTCCTACCTGCTGAAGATTGCAGTCCTGATAGGTTTTCTGTAGAATTGATTTTTCGTCCATCTGTCCCAGATAATGTTACAAATTGGAGAGTATTATATCATGATCAAGATAGTCTAAATTTCATGACTTCAGAGAAATCATATGATGAGCAAATTATTGACGAAGATGATCATGATTTACAAATTGCTTCAAAAGGTAATGAAAACCCCATTCCAAAATATGTTGTTAAATTAGAGGATTTATATGACATTACAGGCAGATTCAAGAAAGTCACTAATACGAAACTTCAAAGTTCCACTTTGAAGTTTGAATTGGTAAATCTTGGTTCTGATTCCAAACCTCAAAACGTTAATTTAGGACTCAATTTAACACCAGAGGAAAGGAATGCATTCATTAAACTGCTGAACAAGTATAAAAACGTTTTTTCTTGGAATTACAATGATCTAAAAACATATGATACTTCTATTATTCAACATACAATTCCAATGCTTCCTGATATTAAACCTGTTCAACAGAAGTTGAGAAAGATCCATCCAAATCTCGAAAGTCAAATCAAATCAGAACTTAATAAACTTTTGAAAGCCAAAATCCTTTTTCCAGTCAGGCACTCTAATTGGGTTTCCAATATGGTACCTGTAAGGAAGAAGAATGGTGATATAAGAATCTGTATTGATTTCAGAAATTTAAACAAGACATGTTTAAAAGACAATTTCCCATTGCCAACCATGGAACAGATACTTCAAAAGGTATCTGGTTCTGAACTTATGTCTTTTCTTGATGGATTTTCGGGCTATAATCAAGTTTTAGTTCATCCAGATGACAGATTGAAAACAACTTTCAGAACAAAATGGGGAACTTATGCTTATCAGAAAATGCCTTTTGGTCTAATAAATGCAGAAGAAACTTTTCAAAGAGCCATGGACATAGCATTCAAAGGTCTGATCAATAAATCAGTTGTTGTTTATCTTGATGACATAACAGTATTTTCAAAAAAGAGAGCCAATCATCTACATGATTTAAAACAAATATTTGAAAGATGTAGAAGGTTTGGTATCTCCTTAAATCCAAAGAAATATTTCTTTGCTTTAGATGAAGAAAAACTCTTAGGATTTGTTGTGTCAAAAGATGGTATATATATTGATCCAGATAGAGTAAAAGAAATTTCTGATATTTCTTTACCACATAACAAAAAATCCATGCAATCATTTCTTGGACAGATCAATTTTGTTAAAAGATTTATTCCTGATTTTTCTTTAATTGTTTTACCTATGCAAAATATGATCAAGAAGAATTCAATATTCAAATGGGCGCATAAAGAAAAAGAATCTTTTGATTCAATCAAACGAGTGATCATTAATGCACCAGCATTGAATACCCCGGATTTTTCCAAAGATTTTACTTTGTATACTCTGGCCACTGAAACATCCTATGCAGCCGTTTTAACACAACTCAATGATCAAGAAATCGAAGCACCAATTTCTTTCTTTAGCTCAAATCTGCAAGGAGCTGAGCTTAATTATTCCGATGTTGAAAAACAAGCCTTTGCCGTGTTTAAATCAATCAAACATTTTAGACCTTTTCTCTTGAAAACACATACAAAAATCATTGTCCCATTCTCTGCAGTGAGGCAATTATTAATTCAAAAAGAAGTAGGAGAAAAGAGAGCTAACTGGGTAACAACCTTGCAAGAATATGATATTGATATTAAACCAGCTAAGATTGTTAGAGGAAAAGGTTTTTGCAGATTATTGGCAGGAGCTCATAAAATACCAGAAAATCAAGATTCAAATCAAGATATTCAAGTAAGTCAGATAAGTGTTACAGATTCCGAATCTCAGTATGCTGATCTTATCTATTACTTGAAAAATGGGTATGCTCCTTCTAATCTCAGCTATAAGAGTAAACGCGCTTTAAGGTTAAAGGCTATTAAATATGAGATCATTGATAATGTGTTATTCAGGAAAAATTATGATTCAATCTTATTAAGATGTCTTGAAAAGACTGAAGCTGAAAAGGTTTTGTAGGAATTGCATGATGGACCAGCAGGAGGTCATTTTGGAGGTGATACCACAGCTCACAAAATAATTCGTGCTGGATATTACTGGCCTACCCTTTTTAAAGATACGCATGATTACGTAAGGAAGTGCCAAATTTTTCAAACTGCAAGTGGAAGACAAAGGAAACCAGCCTTTCCTTTGCAACCAGTAACTATTGAGCAACCATTCAAACAATGGGGGCTTGACATTATTGGTGAGATAGTACCTCATTCTTCAAAATAGCACAAGTACATCCTTACTGCAACTGATTACTTTACAAAGTGGGTAGAGGCAATCCCCTTGAAGGTAGCCAATTCTGATGCAATTATTGATTTCACAGATCAATTCATCATAACCAGGTTTGGTTTACCTCAAGCTCTTGTCTTTGATAATGCATCTTACTTCTCTGGAAATAGTTTAATTGAATTTGCAGTCAAAAGAGGTTTTAAATTAAAATATTCAGCAAATTATTATCCACAAGGTAATGGTTTGGCTGAATCCACTAATAAAAACCTTATCAAAATCATTAAAAGGACCGTTGATCAGAATCAAAAGAATTGGCACAAATCTTTAATCTTTGCGTTATGGGCTGATCGTATTACTGAGAAAGCTTCGATAGGGACTTCACCCTTCAATCTGGTTTATGGAAAAGAAGCTGTGATACCATCAAATTTAACTCTTCCATCATTAGCCCTAGTGCAGTTTATTGAAGAAAATCCCTCTTCATCCATTCAATTGAGATATGATCAAATCCTTAAATTAGAAGAAGATAGGGATAAAGCAAAAATTACTCACTGAAAACGTCAACAACTTGTAAAATCTTCTTTTGATGCAAGTTCTACCGGTTCAAAAATTTTGTCAATTGGTGATCTTGTTTTGAAATGGGATAAAGCACATGAAGAAAAAGGTAAACATACCAAATTTCAGAAAATGTGGCTTGGACCATTTCAGATCGTTGAGAAGATAAGCTCAAATACATTCATACTCCAAGATCTAATAGGTAAGAGAGAGTCTCTTCTTGTAAATGGGCTTATCTTGAAGAAATTCTTTTCATAAGGAGGTAACCCCTTCTTAAACTGTACATATTTATTTCTGCAAAAGTTTTTGATTATTTTTGTTTTTACAAATAAAGGTTGTTTATGAGTCTATGATTGACTGTTTACTATTTGAGAAAATTTCTTCGGAAAAATATTATAAATATTTATTTTGTGTAAATAAGAGATTTTTAAAGAAATGATCACAGTTTTTGAATAGTTTAAAATAAGATGTTAAACTTTGAAAGATTATTTCAATCATTTACATGATCTTTTGAAAACTTGAGAAGAATGTAAATCATTATAAGTTTATTAATCAGAGAAAGGTTATCTATCAAAGTAAATATTTTTTCAAAGTTTTGGAACTCAAAAAACTCTGAAAATTGTCATCCATTGATTCTTAAGGATAAAAATATTTCACCCCATCCATTTAAGTTGTCATTTTTTAGAATGTAATTCTAAGAAATTATACGAAAATTTTAAGAGATAAGAGGTCTCATCATGAGCCGACTTACCATGTTCATAAGGAGTAATATAACTGACATTACCAATACTGCATACCAAAACAGGGTAATGGCTTATAAATATAAGACAAGGGGTCTCATCACGAGCCAGCTTGTTCAGTTTAATTATAACTAGTGAATGGCATTGTTATTAACTGGCTGCCAAACTAGAACAATGACTCTTAAAATAAAAATAAATAAAAGACAAAAACATGAGATAATAGGTCTTATGAATTTATCTTTTAAAAAGTCATAATTTAGTTGGATGGGACAATGAATGGTTAATGGTTTAAAGGTAACCCTGTCGAGACTATGAACGTTTGCTGGCAGCAGAGGCAATACCTATGGCAATAGAGTATATTATAAAACCAAAACTTGGAGAGATCCACTTACTTCATTATTAACGCCAATCAAAGCTTGAGATAACCCAAAATGTTTTTATTTCTTAAGGAATTAGAAAGAAATTATGAAATGATTTTTATTTCTTTTTCATAGTTACATTTTATTTGAATTATCCTAAGATAGTTTTCATTATCTTTAAAAACCTTTACTTACTAAAGATAGAATGCTCATTTTATTTTTTTAGAGATAACTGTTTCTTTCAGTGAATCGCCAATTGTTGTGACCAGAAACAACCCCCCTTTTTATTTAATATTAGTAATAATACTAAATAAATGAGGACCCTTAGTTAAAAAATCCAAAAAATCAATTAGGATTTGTTTGCCTTTTCAAAAAAAACTTTCTATCATAAACCTACAAAAATCTCTTAGAAAAAATATTTAGAAACACTTAATTTTATGATAGATTATAATAAAATTTCTCTTTAAACAAGATAGCGCATCCATAACAAAATGGTATATATAAAACGCATTGATCGCAGATCGCATAGTGCAGAAAACAGAAATGATTAATGAATATCTTTTGCGCTTTTGTCAATTATGCGCTTTTGCGATTTTGCGATATGCAATTATGCGCTTTTGCGATTTTGCGATATGCGCTTTTGCGCTATTGTGCAATTTCTGCTTTTGCGCTATTTTCATAACTGCGATAACTTCATTTTGCGATATTGTGACATTGCGATATTGCGATATTGCGCAGCAAATCGCAGATCGCAATGTCGCAGAATCATGTAGGCGTGCTATCCCAAGGCAATCTTCCCATATGTCAAATCCGTTATGCGCTTTAATTATTATATTAAATGATTGGATTGATTATTAATGGGAAATGAGATTGTGTTTAGATTGAAAGTCGTTTCACAATTAAAATATTATATTTCATCCGCTTTCACATTTAAAACAGTCTCATCACCTTTCTTATACCATTACTCTCATTTACTCGTAAAACGCAGGCATGAAGGAGCAAACGTCTATACAAAGCTTCTGCTAAACACTATGGGTAAGAAGGAGAAGAGCTCAAAGTCTGAAAACAAAGAAATGGCTTCGCTATATGCAGACACTGCCTGTAACAAGGATGCCGGTATATCCACTTGGGAAGGAGTGTATAATCTGTTAGAAGAAGAAAACCCTGTGGTGATAAAAGTTGCAGCTATAGCAGGTTCAAAGAATACGTCTGAAGCAACCCTTAGAGACTTGGCTTGCTCATTTCTGCATAGAATAGCAGCAAGGCTAAGGATTCTCCCATATACAAACATGGTGAGATGGGTGCTGGATAGCACAGATATTTTAGACAGGCAATTTAGAACTCCATCTGAAGAGCTAATCGGGTCATTCACCATAGAAGATCTGATATTAATGTATAAGTTTCCAGAACCTCAGGCGACTTTCAACAAACAATTTATGGAAGATTTTGCCATAGAACATTCAAATTTGGAAGAATGCACAAAGGAGTGGACCAAAAGAAGTGAACCATTGAAGAAAAACAAACAAGGTATGTACAGCACGGGTTCACTTACCTCTCCTTATTGTTTTACTGCTGCCATGTTATGCAGGCTTTTTGGAAAGCCTGACATAAATATGATCTTACCCGAATGTCTTCCTTTGTTGAATGCGGCTGTTAATTCTACAATTGTAGACTGGGCCAAAATCCTATCTGATAATCTCACCACTGCTATTTTTCACTACCGGTCTAAACGAAATGTTTCCCAACGGGTTTATCCGCCTTTTTATTTATCTGCTTATGTCATGGACGCCATCTGCTATGTCTCTAAATTCCCTGTGATGGGCTGGAAATGGACTATCCACGATCCTTTTCCCATTCATGTGTACCATAAAGAACTATGGGAGTCTAATTTTGTCCCCCATTTTTACCAAATTTGTCATGGAATAATGCTGCCATTGTACAGAACATTTTATAATAAGGATGCCCCAAGGTTATCCTCAGAAATAGAGGTTTATATTCTCCCTGTCGCGACATGGTTTGAAGAAGAATTGTTCACCTATATTAGGGTTTTTGGAAGTTATGCTTCTCCCCATGTGTTACCCCTATATGTTCCAGATAGACTTGTAGCTCGGGAAATTTCTTATCAGACCTGTGGCCAGGGAGGTATAACAAAAGATTTAAAAGAGAAGAAAAAGGGCATTTGGCCACAATTTCCCGTAAAATGTGGAACATTTTCACTGTTTGATATTGGTCATGCATTTCAAGAGATAGGAAACGTTACATGCCTACAACTGTTCAAATTCTCGAGAAGGTTATTCGACCCAAATGATATTGTTAAGAATTTTACCAATGCAATCAAAGTAAGGAAATTTTTCGGGGAACATGATCTTTTTGATGATATGTTCCAAGCAAGAAATTCATTCAAAAAAAATTTGAATTCAGCTCAAGCTCAGCTATCTCCAGAGGAATTTCAGGAATTCAAGCTTTACAGAGAAAGAAGACTAATTCCTATTCCTTTGGATAATCTACGCTTAGAGCCCGCAAGGGAGCAAACTCCTAGTGTTAGTCTTAACGGCAGTTCAAGTACAGGTAAATCTAAATCAAAATTTGACAGAGATTTTGAACACTCCAATAAGTCTAAGAAAAGGAAGATAAAATGGAAGAATCCATTAAAGATTCTGCACAATCTAAAGAACTTACTCAACAACAAATTTTGACTTCTCAACAGACAAATCCTCCTCCAACCAATCTACAGCAACAGCCAGTCACCATTGAGTTAGACAAAGAATGGGAAACCTTTAACCAATTGATTAATGTAGAGGGAATGTACATACCCCTGTCCAGACAACCAAAGTTTTGAGCACGGGAACAAGCAGCACAGCCGCAGTAACAGAGCAAATACCAATCACACCCTCCTATGAAATTTTACTTAATGTAGAGGACATTCCTCCTCTGGATGTATTCTACAGCCCAAAATACAAAGCAGTAGTGAAGAGACAGAGGAAAAAGAGAAAAATAGAAAGTGAAATTGCTACTGAAGCAGAACAAGTAGATGTTTTGTGGAAAGATCTTGCCACAGAGCCTACTCATTATCTCACTAAGTTATCTCAAATAACAGGAGCTTATGCTTCTGCAACAATTGATAAAGCAGTCGAGATACAAATTTTGTTGAATGAAAAAGAAGAACAGGTAAAAGCTCTGCAACAGCAATTGCAACAGGTACAGGACAATAAGGAAGCACAATTGAAACTTGAAGAGTTACAACAACAACTTCAAGAAATGCAAATAGGACATCAAAAAAGCTTGGCTGATAAAGACAAACAAATACAGATTATCCAAGATCAGCATAAAGATGATCCTAAGCTTCCAGAATTCATTTTAGAAACTATCTCTTTGAACAATCAACTACTGCAACAAGAGGAAGTTTTCTGCCAAAAAATCTTGCAATGGAATTCTTTATGCCAAGAGAGCGATAAAATCACAAATCATGTCATAGATTTACGAAATGATTATGATTTGATTAATGAAAATAACAATGATTATCTGGCATGGCAAAAGACAGAAGAAGGCAGAAAAGCTGGTGCACCTATTGTTAATGAAAACCATAAAGAAATATTGTTCAATAACTGGGATGCACAAATCAAAAGGGCAGAAAAGGCAGCAGAGGAGGCGGCTACAACGGCAAACACTCTTACAGATTGTGTAAATGACAATTTACACAAAGCTAATTTGATTCCTGAAACTGTTCTAGGATATCTCCCACAGGCAAATCAACTGCAAACAGAATGGAGGCAAAAGGCAGAGGAAAGAGCAAAATCCATCCAAGGGCTGACAAGATTGAATTGGGACTCATACTGGATGTACTTGGTGAAGCCACATAGTCAGCACAATGCGCTCAATTGTATCATCAATGCTACAGAGAAGATTGCTCCTACTCTTTCCGACTCTGTCTTTTCAGGACAGTTGAATTCTGAAGTCGGTCAACCGCATTTTCTCAAAACTATGCTAGATTCCTGCAAGTTTAAAGATCAAATTCATAGACAGATAGATTTAGTTTTAATTTCACTGTATTTTAGCCTAGGAAAAGGACGGTCATTGGACCGAATCCTTAATTTTTGTAATAAACTATTTTTAGAGTTAGTTAAGTAGTATTTAAACCCCTCTCATGCATTTAGAGAGGGGTCCTGGATCTTAATATTTTTGGACTTGGAGATTTCATTTCTGTACTCCGTTGTCTTATATATTTTTAAAAAGGATCACATCTGGTGATTTTCATGCGGAATTATCTTTGAAGTGTTGCATTTCTGTACCTTGGAATTTGATTTTGCATTAGAGTTACTGGATAGAGTATCAGATTGCATTTGAAAGTCTTCAAGATGAACAAGGTATTTCTATATGTTCACTGTTGATCTCTTTTGTCTTATGATATTCGTTTTAAAATTGCTATCATTTATATGTATATTTGTTTTCACAACGCTTCCTTTTATATATCATTTCTGAGTATAATTGAAACGTTATTTTCATAATTACATATAGATGGTATACAATGATGAATGCAATATGCTAATATAACTCTGTTTAATTTCTTAAACAGAGTTATCTTTATTTGTTTCTGCACATTTCAATTTAATTAATAATACATTTTCATGGTTATTGTTGAATTGAAACAATCTTAAGTTGTATTCACATATAATTACCCGGGTTAGTGTTAGAATTTCTTTATCAGCATTTAGCTTAAATTAGATAGTTTTACTTCAATTAATTTAGTCCCATTTCCACCCATCCAATCCAATCCATTTAGTTACAAGGAAACTGGTCCTTTAAATCCAGTCGGAGCCACCATACCAAATGGAAAAGGAGCTGTCTTAAGGTCCTGACCGGGTGGTTTTCCCCGATGTTTGAAGCAGAGATTTTCTAGGCTTCAACAGGTCCACAGCAGTGCTTTCTTTCACTGACTTGGGTTTCCTTTCATGGTTGATATTGGAATTTTTGGTCATGAACTATTTGATGATAGAGTTGATTAGTTTGGTCATTGGTGATGAATCCCGTCAGTTGTACCTTGTGAGGTTATGTGAGTGTCAAGGATCTCATGCCTCTTGATTGGTCTAGCCGTATGATAAACAAGACATTGTTATTGCCTAAATTAATTGAAGGCTTTTCCATTTGAATTCTGGGGTGTTGGCTTTTATTTGTTTATAGTAGATAGATTTCATACCATCCTTAGATCAAAAATTTCTTTTTGGCAGGTAAACCTCTGGTTATGACATTTCGTGCCTATTCAAAAGATTAGATACTGAAGATACTCCAGCAGAGGCTAATGGAAATTCATTATTGTTTGATTGGAGATGCCCTTTTGTAGTTGACTGAAAATATTCTTGTATACATCTTTATGGGCATAGTATGAAAAATGCAGCCAAAAATGCTGGACATTCATTTATATTTCTCATTCCTAAGGGAATTGTCTATAAGTTTTATGATTACAGTGATTTGACCTTTTCTTAGCTTACATATGGTGAAATTTCACTTGGTTTTAGGGTCTCCCATGTCTATTTCAACCGGAGGCATTGCCAATTGGAGCTTTGTGCAAGTGTAAGTTACTACCCGTCCAGTTAAAATTTTATTCAAGAGATTCAAGTGCTCTGCTTTTGATTTGCAAATTTATGTCTTTTATCTTTTTAACATGAACAAGGATATTTACATTAACAATACATGAAAATACAAAAATGCCCCAGTCATACATTTAAGTGCAGGAGATTCTTAATTTGTAATACATTTGTCCAAAGACATGCTGATAGCTTGATATATTCAGCCTGATATAGAGGAAAGTTAAACCTTCTGTTTCATTATAGTATATGCAAAGGTTCAACAATGTACTAAACGATGGGTAAAGCATTTAAGTTTAGAGATGAACTGCCTTTTAAAAAATTGGAAGAAGAGTTTGCATACTCGTTGTCTTCATCCAGTCCTTTTTGGTTGTCTGACCAATACTGTAGTATGCATTTTTTCCATATATGTTGGAACCCCTTTGGCTCCCTTTGGAGTCTTTAAAGATTTCAATTATAGCCCAGATTCTGTCCACCCACTCCAGCTGTGTCACATTTTTCCTGCCACTTGCCTCATCCTTTTGTTGATGGAGGTGACCTTCTGAATCTATTCTAGAGATTAGGGGCAACATGAGGAAAGTGCTCCCTTGAAAAACAATAAGGTTGTTCAAGTGGCTCTGACATAACAACCAGTCAGGAAGAGGAAGCTTGCCTTCAGGCAGTTAATGTAATTATGACAATTACTTGCCAATTCTCTCTCCCAGGCTCTAGCTACTACATTATTTCCTAGTTTGCCGCACCTAGTTGTTAACATTATATGTTATATGGAAAATCTAATTGGACTAAGTACCTTCATAGTTGATTTGCTAATGCTTTCCAAATTAATCTTACAGGATAGAAGTCCCCTATACTTTGTAAATTAGACTTTAGTTATATCTGGTAAGTTGGAGGATCCTGTTCATGTTTTTTTGGACAATGGTTCCTTCTTGCAGCATAGTAGTGAGCATCCACCTCTATCAAAAAGTGACACTATTTACTTTGTTGGGAGTCTGACCAACCTCATGTAAACAACCATGAAAGTTAAGCTGGTCTCCTTGAGGGAGTATACAACAGGCCACTTTTTGTGGGATTTAAACCCTGGCAGTGGCTTTAACAACGCCCGTTTTCACTAACCTTGCCTGCCTCTTGTGGCTGGTTCTTATAATGTTATTGTCTACTCCTTCCAACTATTGTTTATGAACGTCATAAACCATCAATCTAGCAAGCATGTCTTCTATAGTTTTGATTCTATGATCTCATGAAATTGACATCTTTCATGAAAGTGCCCTTTCATTGTTGTGATCTACACAGCCAGTTCTGATCCAAAATTTGTTAATTCTCCCAACAATTTATTATTTGCCTTTGTGAAATACTTCTTGATTTCAATTTTTCCATAAGAAGGAGATGCCTATCAGTTTGATCAGATTCCACTCTTTACCTATTTATCCCTAGAAAGGACCCTTTTCTAATGAGGGGCAACAAAAATTATTGTGCTCAACAACAATCCTGGTCCTTAAAACTTTGGTAACCTTGCAGTTCCACATACCATAATTAACCATTTCTGACTTGTGACAAACCATGTAATATGCATTTGTAAAGCCAGTATGATGTAGCTGATCCACAAATGCTAAAGTGTTATGAAGAACCATCCATCCAGGTACACTTCAGAGTTAAAAGAAGAATGGGACTTCTAGATACCTTGAATTGTTATTTGGGCATACACTCGGATACAGGGCCCATAAGTTGCTTGTCTTTATTCTCGGACATTAAGATAATTATTTTCTTGCAAGTTTCTTGTAGTCTTCGTGGACCTGTAGGATAGCACTCAACATGGATTTCTTTTGTCGTTTTCTATCCTAAATTTCCATAGAACTGAAGGATTTTAGCTTCTAAATTTTGGTTCTACATTTTATATAAGTCAGCTGCTTTTACTTGCTTGCATGTTGTTGAATGGTAATGGAGTAAATATATGATGGATATATTTTGAACTAGAAAACGTTGCAGCCGAACTGGACAATGGTGTAAAACACACACACACACACACACACACATTAGAAGCAAGAAATAAATATGGTGAGCATTCTTCTTGTTTTTTCCTTCCACGATGATGGATATATTTTGAACTAGAAAAATCTGCAGCCAAACTAGACAATGGTATAATACACACACATATATATTAGTGTTTTTCTGCAGCCTGAGACAGTCTCGTATCCAAAATTCCCTATTCTTGCCCACCCTATTCTATTCTTTGTCGGCTTCGAAGGAATATTTCCTTGCAAACTGAAACAATGACAAAATACTATAGATATACAAAACATATTAGAAATGCTCTAAGGTTTTAGTCCCACTTGAGTCCCCATTGTTGCTTTTGTTGAGTGCATTTACATGTCAAATTGTTCCACAGGGTTGATTTCACTTGTAGGATCCTCCACTTTTGGTTTTGGAGTGTTAGATGCACAAATCCTCATCGCTGGCCATGGGAAAGTTGCAAAATGAGGAGTCCTCAACAATTTAGAAGTTGACGGGGTAGGAGATGAAACCATCTCCTATGGGAGGTAGAGGTGACTCGAGATTCTACTAACTAGGGATTTTAGAGAACCAATCTAAAACTCTAGCTTCAATCTGCATGAAGTTGGTGATCTCCTTCATTTCCTTAAGGTTCTGTAGTCAGGGTGTATTTTCCATTGCACATGGACCTTTGCCCTATTTTTGGCTTCTAATGTACTGTCACAATCCTCCTTCTATTGATTGCAGTAAATGGTGAAATTCATCACACATCATTGGGTTTGAACAACCTCAAGCTCACAACACTTAACCCCTTGTTGAACCTCTCAAAATTCATACAAGTTGCATCATTTATGCCTACAATGATAGTGGCCCATTTTTACTGAAGAGAAAGACAAGTTCCAGACTGGGTTACCCCTCACCTTAGCACTGCAAAGAGTTGCCTTGGGATTTAACAAAATTCCACCACATTATTCTTAGAGCAGAATACCCTTGCTTGCTACTAGTGTTAGAATGCTGTGCAGGTCGAGAATAGGGGTGAAATCAATGGCATTGAGTCCTTCCAGAATTGACATAAAAATAAACCCACATACATTTTCCAATTCAACCATTGTATTGAACATAAGCTCACATGTCGATGAGAGAGTAGTATGGACTCTGGAGTAATGGGTGTTGGTGGAGACTTAACTCCCCATCTCTTGGAGCTTGCATGAGAGGGCACTTGTTGTTGTATGAACCCTATATATTTTGTAGCATGCCAGTTAGTGGAAACTGTTACTGCATAAGGCAAGTTGTTTATAAAGTTAACCTGCAGGATACTTTGCCTAGAATAATTTCCTTTTGTAGGTCCTTAGCAGTCCCTCAGCTACTCTCTACAGTTGCATCATGGAAATCCATGTGCAAATTGTGCTTCAGGAAGCTACAATAATATCACATTGTTGTATGAGCCCTGTATATTTTGCAGCATGCCAGTTAGTGAAAACTATTATTGCACAAGGCAAGCTGTTTAGAAAGTCAACCTGCAGGGTGCTTTCACTAGAATAATTTCCTTTTGTAGGTCCTTAGCAGTCCCTCAGCTGCTCTCTACAGTTGCATCATGGAAATCCATGAGAAAATTGTGCTTCTGGAAGCTACAATAAGATCACATTGTTGTATGAGCCCTGTATATTTTGTAGCATGCCAGTTAGTGAAAACTGTGACTGCACAAGGCAAGCTGTTTAGAAAGTCAACCTGCAGGGTACTTCGAATAGAATACTTTCCTTTTGTTGGCCCTTAGCAGTCACCTCAGCTTCTCTCTACAGCTGTAGAAGACAGAGCTCAATCCCTACCTACAAATGCTTTTTGCAAGTAGCCCTTGGCATATTTGTATTTATGCACTTGTACAACATGATAAAGTTGTCACCATCAATGATATGTTCATGTTGTTTCATCTAGATTACTGTGGAATGGGCTCTTCAGAGTTTTCTTGTAATAATGGAAACTGATAATATTATATGAAATGCTTGAAAATGTTTTGTAGGTAAGAATTGATCATATGGCCAGAGCATTGGCAAAAAAATTCTTATTCTATGTAGTTGGCATTGCCCATTCTCTTTACTAAAAAAATATTTCCATCTATAATGTGTGTTGCTTTCATTGGGAGGCTTCATGATTTTAGTTTCTAGATATTTACATCTTGGTTTTGGCAGTTTTCTAGTGTGATGCCTTGGAGTATGAGGCTTCTGCTTATTTTCTCTGCTATAGTGACGTTGAGTGCCTTTTATTGATCTACCCTTAATGATACTATAGATAACATATCATTGTATGATTTGATTGGTTGTGATTTGGATCCCCAAGACCCTTTTTCAATTACTCATGTTCGACAATACTATTCTATGATCAGTCACTAAATATTGCAAGAGTAACTACTAAAAATATTTCCCTAAGATATAAAGGACATATTGCTACTATTGAGTAAGGGATGTTTTGGTTGAGTGGGATGAAACAATTTGAACTATGGTCATAATATTTTCACTAATTTGTTGTATGCAGAACCATCTGCACCATAAAATCTAAATGTTGTTTTTGATCTACTGATTTGACGGATACTCCTTTAAAAAACTATGACTTATGACATTTACTTATAGATGGGTTTCAATGTTTGAGTTCATATGTATATGGTTGGAATTTATCTCATCAGGATTGGTATTGGAAGAGAAGGGTTTTTTAATGCATTATATATGTCGATACACAGTTGAGTATAGGGGTATCATAGTAAAATGTGTTTGGATGTTTTTGTTAACAATCTATATTGAGTATGTCGAGCAGTGAGCTTGTTTTAACAGAGGACCATGAGTCAATAAAAGGACTGAATTGTGCATCTACAAGGATATTTATGCTACTTGAAACTACCATAGACTCTATTGCTACATGTTTTTTTATAGAAATTATGTAAGAGTAAAGGTTTTGGGGCTTCTTTTCTAACTTGTGCTTCATGGTGAAATTATTTTTGACAATATATGTTGCAAGGTTCTAAATTACTTGATCCCATATGAAAACCATTAAACCTTTTGGATTGAAATCTGACAAGAGAATTGAGATCTGAATACTGAGAAAGATTGTTGTTTTTCTCTGCTTGGGAAATCAAGAGTAACCACATAGGTTTTAATGGACCCCCCAGGGAAATTGTCACAGATCTTGAGTTGGGTTCCCATATTTGATAGAAAAAACAGAGGACCATACTTAGTATGATGATTGGTGGTTTTCAGCATTTGGCTGTATACATTTGGCCCAAAGATGAAATTGGTCCATAGGTTTTTCAGAAGCCGGAGATGGATCTATCATTGAACTCAAAAAATGTTAATTTTGAGTCTAGTATAGCTACATTGTTGAGCTATAAAGTCCTTAGATTTTGCAGTTGGGTGTTAATAATCATGAAGAGCAACAATTCATGTCAATGGATCAGCAGTTCTTCAGGAAGAGCTGGAAGGATATTAAAGGATATGGTGGCATGCATGATTTGGGTTATCTTGCTACTTGAATGGATTCTGGACCTTCTTCACCACCTGTGTCATAACAAGTCAATGGATATGTAGATAAAGAAATGTACAGGGACTTAAATGAGATGGTTTCTCTGGTGTATTCCTTCATTTTATGTTTGTGATCAATCTTATCCATTTTTCCATATGACCCAAGTCTTAAGTTTTCATAATGAGTGGACATCAATGGGATTTGGACTTGTGTTTTTAGTTGATATTCATGCAATTTTGATAAAATAGTAGCCCCAAATCCTTAAATGGTTGAAACCATCATTTTGTTTTCCTGAATCACAAACAGAAATGTTGCATAAGAATATAAATGAAAAAGATTATTCTTATTCTATGTAGTTGGCATTACCCATTCTCTTTACTAAAAAAATATTTCCATCTATAATGTGTGTTGCTTTCATTGGGAGGCTTCATGATTTTAGTTGCTAGATATTTACATCTTGGTTTTGGCAGTTTTCTAGTGTGATGCCTTGGAGTATGAGGCTTATGCTTATTTTCTCTGCTACAGTGACGCTGAGTGCCTTTTATTGATCTACCCTTAATGATACTATAGATAACATATCATTGTATGATTTGATTGGTTGTGATTTGGATCCCCAACACCCTTTTTCAATGACTCATGTTCGACAATACTATTCTATGATCAGTCACTAAATATTGCAAGAGTAACTACTAAAAAGATTTCCCTAAGATATAAAGGACATATTGCTACTATTGAGTAAGGGATGTTTTGGCTGAGTGGGATGAAACAATTTGAACTATGGTCATAATATTTTCACTAAGGATGGAATAGAAGAAGGGAGACTCTTGAAGTTGAAAGGTTCATCTGCTCATGCTCAAAACTTTGCATTCAGTTCACATCATGATGAAGGTACATTCCCATCAAGTCTTTTATGGCATGCTAGATCTGGACACTTAAACTATGATAGCCTTCGTTTGTTGAAGAAAAATGGTGTTGATGGACTGCCTACAATTCCTATAAAACCTAATGAATGTGATGCTTGTGTTGAGTCTCGAATCTGCATCTTTTCCATACACTTTTCTATACCTTTTTCACTCACCTAAACCTCCCAAATTGTCAATATCATGTGCAAAAGATCATCTAACATGGTTTTTAATTATATTTTTGTGTTTGCTATTTGATCTAGATTTTGTTCATTTAGCTACGGAATCTTGCCACTTTCCGCAGCTGCTGCAACTTTCCGCAGCTATTTTGTGAAACTCTATGCTACAGGTGTCTACAAGGAAAACGAGCCACATGGGCAGGTCAGGAATGACGTGGACATGGTTCGTGTCCTTTTGGTTCAAGCAAACTCATCCAAAGAAGTCGCGGTCAAAGGCGTCCACATGGAAGTCAACCATGGAGTTTCATGTCGGCCGGACTCTGTTTTGTGTCACATGAAGATTCATACGGCCGTTTCTAAGCCTACGGAGGGTAAATCGACATCTGTACAGGGCTCCAAAGTCGAATTCAAGCATCCACCTCTCGTAGATTTAATTTCCAACACGGCCATGCTCCTATATCCGTGGACGTAGTGGTCTACGTGCTCTCCACCAGCATGAACTTTAGGAGACAGTTATAGTTCGTTGTTATATATAATGCGTTTGCATACGCATATAGAGTTAGTCGATGTTAGTGAATGTTAGTCTCTGTTATCTTTTGTTAGTCTGCTCTGTAGTGTGATTACGCTGCACTTGTGCCGTAACATTACCATTCTGTAATGACTGCTTTTTAATATAATAAGACTCTGTTTTCCAACTTAATTCGTATTTGAGGACCGTTGCCAAGGCTGGTGTAGAGGGCCCCTGCTCAGCTAAGGTTTTGTGCATTAGTGTATAATTTTAATTTTGTTTCTTTAGAGATCAATGTGTCATAATCCATTCATATGTTCATACATTGCATTTGTTTCATTTCTGTTTATAAACTTCCATAATTTCCATTTCATTTCTGTCTTTCATGTTTTATGTTGATAATCACTGATCAGTGTTCTTGTTTCAGGATATAGATAGGCAGCCCGGGCATTTTCATAGCTTTTTGACTAGTGACATGGAACTAACATTGTTCTGCTGCTAATTTGCTTTTCATAGCTTTTGTTTAATTCCAGTATTGCTTATTTGCTTCAGTAGTTAAAGTTAGATATATTAAGCTGCTCATAGCATCTTCAGTTGCCTCCGAAAGCCACAGCTGGACTGATGGTGAGGGATTGTATTATGAAATGTGTAGTTTAGTATTAGTTTCTTTTCTGCAAATTTAGATATATTAAGCTGCTCATAGCATCTTCAGTTGCCTCCGAAAGCCACAGCTGGACTGATGGTGAGGGATTGTATTATGAAATGTGTAGTTTAGTATTAGTTTCTTTTCTGAAAATTTAGATATATTAAGCTGCTCATAGCATCTTCAGTTGCCTCCGAAAGCCACAGCTGGACTGATGGTGAGGGATTGCATTATGAAATGTGTAGTTTAGTATTAGTTTCTTTTCTGCAAATTTAGATATATTAAGCTTCTCATAGCATCTTCAGTTGCCTCTGAAAGCCACAGCTGGACTGATGGTGAGGGATTGCAT